>BSBK01000198.1:165000-500000 GCA_027943335.1 Chamaecyparis obtusa | reverse complement strand
TATTTAGTAAAATAGATCACATGTTGAGTCCTCTTCTCAATATCGTCTTCCTCTTCTTCAGACCAGTCAATAACAGAATCACTTTGTTCAATTGATTTCTTGAAACTAGACTCAATCAAATCAAACCCATCATCAGTCACCCCTTCCACATTGATTTGCAATCTCATAGATTGGATTTGTGATATACACAACCTACTATGTCCTCTCTCTTCTACTTGTGATTCATCACAACAATCCTCCCAGAAATCTTCTAGGTGGGGTACAAGGAACACTTGTAACCTAAGCCCTAAGCTCCCAATGGCATAATTCTTGTTGTCAAATCCAACTCTTTTAGTATAATACTTGAAATCAAAATGACGAAGGTCACTCCCTATGCTAACTGCATCTGCCATTGTTCCACATGATAACTTGCCTAGTGAAATGGGGAAAGTCTTTTCCCATTCTTCTTCAAGGGAAAACCTTTTTATAATGATGGTGAGTTGTCTACATACCTCTGTTAGGATGAAATAGTGAAAAGCATACCTAGGCAATCTCATTGGTGCATCCTCAAAACCCCCAACGTTGATGTAGGTGAATCTAGGAAATTGGATGTAGTAGCTCCCATATTTAGTTATGAAGTCTTGAGCTTTTGGGCTGATTCTTTTCATAAAAATTCTGGCTAACTCAAAGTAGATTTTTCCCATGAACGTATCATGCACCCTTCTATAATTTTTAACAATATTATCCTTTTGCAGGACTGGGTAATATTCATAAACATACATATCCGTGACCCATGGTTTATGTGGCATCCCATGCCATTGTCTTCTAAAGGCTAAGAAATACATGAGGAAAGAGCACATGAAGAAACCACTACCAATCAATTTAGACGTGTTGAGTTGTCCTGTGAGAGAACTGGCAATTAACTTAGCCCAGTCCAGGAGTTGTTTTCCTTCTAAGATAATTTGAACATATAAATACATCCAGTTTGAGAAGAGGTATGCTACTTGTGACCATGTTACTCTATGTAACATTACCATAATATCATTGATGTATGAGTGAACATGAGTCCTATTGAATTTTTTAGGTAATCGTGAACCTCCTCTTTGTGGGTTCACAAGCCAGCTCTTAGCTATAGAGGTACGATTTCCATCTCGGTTCTCATTAAATTTGACAATAGACCATGAAGGAGAAAAGGTAGAGAAAGTCTTTTTTGGGAGTTGTAATGCCAAAGACACTATTTCCCTATTGACAGAGAAAAGAACGCTACCGTCTTTTTTCTTAATAGACTCTATTCGGGCATCATAATTTTTAATACACTCAAGGATTAAATCTGGGAAGATAACAGTAGATGGGAAAGTTGCGGCTGAGCATAATCCACTATGTAGGATTTCTATAGCTGGAGTACCCTCAAGGTAATTTAGAAGATGGGCTAGAAGACCTTCTACATTATACTCTTCTAAGTCTGTGTCTCATATTATGGGGCCATGGCATGTCAAACTTGAAATATTTCAAAATAGATGAAAAGTCGACTTCATATTTGTGGAATCTTAAACTTCCTAATCAGTGTACTGCTTACTAAAATTTGAAAATATCACGGGAGGAACAACCGAACTCACCTTATTTCCATAGAAAATACTGATCATAGGAGCTCCCCAATCCTTACCTCCATGCACTAGTTTCTCAACAATAAAACACTTAAGACTTTGGGCACAAACTTAATTTGAATAAAAGCATTAGAACTTAAACATTTATTACAAATATTTTACGGAGGTGAGGGTAAAAGATTTGATTTGACACCTTATTCATGTAATCCATAATTGCTAAATAAGCACTCCCTTATGTCAGTAAAAATAATGATCATTCAAACTTTTCAGATGTGCTAACCCTCTTGTCATTTATTAGCATTAAATGCATTCTCTCATGTGGGTTCTGTTGCTTAGCTGTCACAAGATTCTTTTTCCTTTCATAACTTTTCCTAGATGTTTTTGAACACAAAAGGACAAAGTTCATGACTGTTCAAAACTGTTCAATGCTGTTCAAGACCGTTCAAGGGAAATACAAAACTTCAATCCTCTAGATTTCACCACTTGATAATTTGAATGCAATGACATGTCACAAGTCCATAATTAATGTGTTAGCTTCTACACATGACTTGATGGCCGATAGATTTCCTTCATTTTCTTGGCACACCTATCATATTTTCAAATAAAAAAGGAATCATTATGAACAACCTTGAACAGGCTTGAAAATTGTTCAAGGATGTTTGAAGGTGTTCAAGAGTGTTCAAGAAATTTTTTTTTTATCAATAACTCCAAGATGTTTGAAATCAAATCATGACCCAAAATACAAACGGATTTTGGATGACTAAAATTTGGGGTATAAGAAGCAAGATAACAACAATGAAAAGGAGGGAACCAATTGACACAAGGCTAAAACAACGGATAAAGAACAAGTACCAAACTTGGACTAATAGTTCCCAAGACCACAAATTGGAAATCCAAGAGTTTTTCTACTTCTCTCAAAGACTTCTCAGTCAACTTTGTTAGAATGGAGAGATAGGGTACTGAGAGGGGAGGGGTGAATTAGTGCCCTCAAAAAATTTAACTTGAAACTTGATCAGCAAACAATAGTAAACTCATCTATCCAACTGCATCCATTGTATGCATCATTCATTCAATTAACTTGTAAATGTAAATTGTATGAAAACCAAACAATAAATCAATCACATAACACAAGTATTTTGGTTACACATATACCCTTGTTAGAAGGTAAAAACCATGGTGGGGATGACACCCACAAATTCTTCACTGCTGCAGATAATAAAGGTTTCCTGTTAAGGCTACAAGTTGTGATCACTTCTGATGATCTTACCCTATTAGGAGTAATAATTAGATCAGCTAGATCTACTTGGTTACATGATTTTAACAACACTACTTGAGTGTGTACTCGATTAGGAGATTTACAACAAGACTGTTAGGTATACTCTGTTAAGATATTTTTCTAACTTTGTTACAATGATTAGAGAATAACAGGAAGTATCTATAAATGATAACTCAACTTTTTCTGAAATAGATCTATGAAGTATTGAATGTATATCACCTTGATATGTGAATATCTTGCCTCTAAACTTCTCAGTAGCCTTGACTGATTCTGTCTAATCTGAATATCCCTAATTTCCACTCAACCTTGTCTGATAACTGATGTCTTGAAGATGGTTGCTTGCTTCAAGATCTACTTCTTGTCCTTCACACTCTTATGTCAAAATGACATGAATTACAATTATATAGCATGATTCTATGACTGTCTAAACTTCATGACCTAATTAGGTTTACATCATCTTAGGAAAAACCCTAAGATCTACAGTATACAAAAATAACCTAGATCTAAGAATTAAATAGAGATCATCATCATAATTAATGATTACATCTATAATAAATGATCCTTGACCTTGGTAAAGCATTTTGTGATTCTGTTGTAACCGTTTGCATAGATAGATGTGCCAAAATTGATTACTATGCCATTTCCTAGATTGCTCGGTAAACACTATCAATACTGCTTGGTAAATACACTGGTGCTCGATGTCCAGTCTGCTTGATGTTTACTGTCACTCGGTATCAGTATACATTGATGCTCGGTAAAATTGCTCTAGTGCTCGGTTAGAATTATTTCCTTTTTGTTCTCGGTACTACCTTGAGATAACTCGATATGAAGGATTATGTAGTTAACTGACTAGCATATGTAGCTTTTAGTACTTCCCTTTTACCGATTGAATAGCATAGGTAACCGACTGATCATCTTTGATACTAATGAAAATACTTAATGCTCAAATAGAGATAACAATCTCCCCCTTTGGAATTAGTATCAAAACCTTGAATGTATATAGACTTGATGTCTCAAAATTCTTCTAACTTTTCCATATATACATCAAAAAACTTATTCATCAAAATTTCCCCCCTTAGTGCATGCTCCTGGTATACGTATGTAGTACACTTATCATATATTTATACAATTTGGCATATACATTAGTTTTCCCCCTTTTTGATAATAATGCCAAATTCAAAATTGTGTACTTACAGTTTATCAAAAATGTGTTGGTGGGTTTTCTTCAAAGAATCTAAGAGGTTTGTCCATTCCTCTTTCAAGTTGGTTTGAGCAATGGGCTCAAGACCGACTTGTGCATGCATGTCAAAGATATTTTCCAACACATAAATTTTTGGTGTTGCAACTAAAGCTTGTGCTTTGACTATGTGCTTTTCAAAAATCTTAAGATGTGGAAGCAACTATGTTTGTAGCTCGGTGACTTGGTCACTTATCCTATCCTCCTACTTCCTCAAATCTGCTCTTAACCACCTAATTTCTTGAATTCTGAGTATATGCTTAGCAAAAGCATTTGGCTCAGTTAAGGCTGCTTGTGCACTGGCTTGGATTTCAGTATCCAGCTATTTTAACTTCTCACTAATCTCAGCAGTGAAGGTCTCCACAGTGCAAAGCTTCATCAACATCTGAATAATTAACTGAGTAATATATTGTATGTCGATTATTACCTTAGATAACTTAACCTTGTTTATTGCTACTTCTTGGCTGAATTTCTCTACTAATTTGTGTTGTATCTTGGATTCTGCCCTTTCTTCTATTCTCTTGTCTTCTTCTATATTTGGGGCATTTATTTCTTTTGCAAGTGTAGCAATTTGGTCCATAATAGGTGAATACTCATCAATCTGTACCTCTGATACAACCTATTTTAAGATGTCTCTTACATTTTCTAATATCTCATCACTCTTCCATTCCTTCCTCAGCTTCTCCTGAGCTACTTTTCAAGTACAAAGTTCCCCATATTTTGTAAGTTCTTCGGGTTCTAGGATCCTCAGGTCACATTCTGGTATAACAATAACTTCATCAAGGGTGACCGACCCTTTTCCATGTTTCTTATTCTTCTTCTTCGGTTCTTGAGGTGAGCACTTTACAAATGAAACTATTGCTTTTTCCTCAACATTATGCGTTACATGCCCGGTTGACACATTATCCTCCTTTTTCTGCTCCTCAGTAACCTATGTGTCAGTTGACTGAGATGGAGCTTTTGATATTGTGTCAAGTGGGGTTGCATTGGTTTCCTTAGGGTCATCTTGGCCCTTTGTTTCTACCTCTTTTTACTCAGGCTCATTTGTCTCTGTTGGTGTACTAGCTCCTTGTTCCCCTGATGTATCCATTGATTTCTCATGGATTAAGCCTTCAGGCTTCTCCTTAGTTACAATTTCAACTGCTTCCATCAAAATGGGAAGTTCACCCGGTAGTGATGTGATTTCTGACTCGGTAAATGTACCTTCATCTTGTATTTGTTCTCCATCAATAGTCACATCTTCATCATCATTTCTGTCATCAGGATCACCATTTGTGATGTCCTTAATGAGTACATCTAGTGAATTGTTATCTATAATTTGGATCTCAGCTAGATCTGGTGCATCCTGTGATAAAGTTAATTCCTCGATGGCATCTTTAGCATCAGGTACCTCGGTATCTGATATGTCTATCTTGTCTTGTTTTAGTGCCAAGTCTACATCATCAATGTGAAGTCCTTTCCCTTTTGTTTTTAGCTTCTTCTGAGATGTTTTGGTTAAAGCCATCTTTTTAGCTTGCTCTCAGGCTGCAAAAATTGAAGTCCAGATGAGTTGACTATTCTCATCTATGTCTACCAAATTTTCATCAAGTATCTATAGTTCTCAATTCTTCACTCTAAATCTCTTTGACCATTTGCTCATGTATTCCTCAATTTCAAGAATAGACAAGTTTGGAATTGCCAAAACTAGGGATTGTTCCCTCATTTTCTTCTCGGTGTCTAAGGCATAGGACCATTTTTGTGTGATTTTGTCCTCTAATGCCTTAGGTAAATGTTTGGAAAATTCAATTGGAACTCTTTTGAATCAAATCATCATCTGGATGATTTCTTCTTCTATCTTATTTTGATCCTCGGTTGACATTTGTTCAAACCAACTGATTTCAGGATCAGCGAGTTCACCATTCTTAATTATATCCTCTGCAACTTCATCAATTAATCTACTTTTATTTCTAACAACTTTAAATTGATTATTATCATCTTCTTCCTCCTCTAAATCTTCCTTACCCATTATCAGCTTTCTTCTTTTCCTTGGAGCTTCAGCAGTAGTTTTTGTACCTCTTTTGGTGTATGTCTTTGTCGGTGCTTCTGCCTCTAGTTTTGTAAAATTCACAACTCCTTTCTTCAGTAGTGGTGAGGCTGCAGTTGTGGACCTTTTGTGTGCTCTTGTTTGCACTTCTAACTACTTCTTCTTTGGAGTTGATGAAGGGGAAACCGGTGTAGAGTCTATGCCTTTATCTAACTCAGTTTCTTCACTATCATGTAGTTTGTCAGTTAGCAGTAACTGACCTTCGATTACAACTTCAACCAGTGAACTGTCAGATGATCCAGTATCATCTCCAAACTTCTCTACTAGAGTCTTCATCATTTTTTTGGATTTCTTAGTTATCTTACCGATAACCAAGCCTATTTTTATTCTTGTCTTGTCCTCCTCATATGTTCCAAATATTTCTATATTTATATCATTTGGTGTAGCCAATAGAGCCTTAATTGATTTTGAAGCAAAATCAATATCCATTTCATAACCCATGGGGGCTAGCCATTTAGTCCTAGGCTCCACAACCTTTATCAGTGTGTGGTCGGTGTCCACAAGGAAAAAAATATCCTGCTCATAGTCTTCCACTAGTTGACTAGGAATTATGCTCCGAGAATTCATTCTACTCTTAAATTGTTCAAAGTGGTGGTCTAAAACATTGTTGAGATTATTTCCCAAGCTTGCAATTAATTCAGAAATCTACACTATAACTGGCTTGTCAGTTGACCACTATATATTACCAACAGAAGGGAAAAATTGTTGCATACAGAAGAATATGCAAACTAATAGTGATCCAAACTTACATGTATTAGACTTTGACGACCAGATAGTCTTCATGTTCTCTTCAATTTGACTCAACAGTAGCTCGGTGAGGTCTAACTGGAAACTTTTCTTGACCATTTTTTATGCAATGTCAATGGCTCCACATGCCACACTATTTAGTCTGCTTGACTGATAAATCTTGTAACCGATGACATGAGCTGAAAATTTAACCTCTGGGTCTTTGATTGAACCAATCTTCAGTGCTCTATCGTCCCAGTCAGCTCCGGTGTTCTTCTCAAGATCATCCCTAGATGCACTACGAAATGCTTTGGAATATTCAATTGTTGGGTACTCGGTGACAGTGTGAATCATGTTCTTGGTAACTTTAACTGGCTCATCCAACCAAAAATTTCCATCGTGAAACTGACTTAGCACAACCCTAATCCATTCATTTTTTAAAGTCTTCGGAAAACTTAGGGCATTTGTTAAACCTATTCTTTCAACTTGTTTATATTCTGGTTTTAATCTTCCATCATCTCTGCAAAGCCTCTGATATGCTGCATACATCTCAAAATCACCTATTTCATCAATCTTGCAGTGAATGTACGATGTTACATCCTCAACTAGTAGAACCCTAGGTGGGATGCTTGAAAAAGCTCCCGCTGAATCAATTTGTGATGCAATTTCAGGGTGAAGTTTGTATTTGGGTTCATCACATGAAGCTGACACAATCAAGTTCACTTCTTCCTCTAGCAATTTAGATTTTCTTGCCTTCGAAGTGGATGCCATTATTCTTAACTTAGGGTTTCATTAAATACCTTGAATTTGATTGGTAATAACTGTACTTACTCAAAAACAATGATGAACTCACTTGGTTAAATCTAAAAACTGCTTTGAATACACCTGAAACTCTTTTCTCTGAAATCGTTCGATGAAGAATAAACTAAGTTCTCTGTCTATTTATAACCTTTTTAAAATTCCCGCTCAAAAGTACTTGTAATAAATGCTTGACCTACTTACAGCTCGGTGACAACTGTCAACTCAGTGATTATCGCAACATATCAACAACTCGGTTAACACATAATATTTCACTTGGTTAAATACTAATACTCAATTAACCTTGCATGATAGTCACCGACGGGTAACTCTTTACGCAGTCTTGCATATACTGTCTGTATGACTTTGTAAGCTCAAAACGTATAAACCATGATGCATCTTAATTCATGCAGATTTGGTATGTGTACATCAAATATAAGAAACTGTATGTAAGATAAGATCAATTTGGAATATCAGTTCCATACATACATTTTTTACCTTAGGTGGAGGTGTTGATGTCACCCAATCCAATGGATGAGGTTTCACTAACTGCATTGCTTGACTCAACATTCTCATTTGATGCCTTTCTCCACATAGTGTTTCTAATCCTCATGATATCTACAATTGTGTTGCCTTTCTAAAAGATTTGTTCTTCTGGTGCTTGGTCTCTGTAATCCTTACTTAGGTGACCGACTTTGTGACAATGTAAACATGCCATACTAGTGCATTTCCAGCTTTGTGATTTTCCATCCCATCTCTTCCTCATACAGTTAGCTGCAATGTGTCCATACCTTCCACAAACAACGCAATTAACCCATGTGTTGTAATCCCCAGTGTAGGCATTGCCTTGTCTCTTCAGTTGATAGGCTTTGTTTTGTCCTTTCGGTGTCCAAACTTGCTTCATCTTTTTTTTACACTCTTGTGAGGTGTGTCCATGCTTGTTGCAAGTATAACATAGTTTCTCCATGTGAGGTTTGTTAGGATTTCTATTCACCTTAGATATGCGGGTATGTGCAAGATCATGGTATGCCAAACTAGGCCCTTAAGTGGCAATAAAAATTTAGAAAATTAGGTTTAGGCAAGTTGACATAAAAATTTGAACAAGTTATAAATATTATATCAAAAAATATGTAAGAAGAGAATTTGTGGAAAATTGAATTTAGTTTCTAAGATACTAGGCCTTTTTTGAAAAAAAAAATCTATATGTTGAAAATTTCAAATTTCAATGTAGTAGTATGGAAATTTCAGGAAAAAAATAAGAAGTAGGTGTATGTCTGACCACCTTAAACACAATCAAATGATAATTATTTTTTACAAGATTCTAGATATAAGTAGTAGACCCATGCCCAGATGTGACACATAGTTTTTTGTAATTTTTTTCCAAGTAAATAATTAATTATTATTTTTATTCTACGACTTTTCCATAATAGAAAAAATCTCATGTCTGACCACGTTAACTTAGGCTATGTTTTATCAAATTGAAAACTTTTTTTATTTTTCTTGTAGTAGGAAAATAATATAATGTGACACATGTTTTAGATTTAAAAAATGTTACACAGTTTGAAAGTTATAGCTATTTTTCAATAATTCTATCGATCGGGACTAGAAAGATAACAAGTAGGTGTGTGTCTAACCACATTAAACAAAATCAAATGATAATATTTTTTTTATAAAATTCTAGATAAAAGTAGTAGACTCATGTCTGGATGTGATGCATATTTTTTTGTATTTTTTTTCCAAGTAAATAATTAATTATGATTTTTCTGCTACAAATTTTCCTGAATATAAAAACTCTTGTGTTTGACCACCTTAATTTAGTCTAAAATTCATCAAATTGAAATAATTATTTATTATTATTGTAGTATGTGAAGGATATAATGTGATGTATATTTCAAGTTTCAAAAATGTTATATTGTTTGAAAGTTATAGTTGTTTTTCAAAGAGTCTATCAATCAGGACTTCTTTTTCACATCACTACTTTTTGGCATACCATGATCCTACACATGCCCATGCACTCATATGCTTGATGTCCAAACTTATTACAATTATAATAGTAACCATTAAACTTAGGTGTGGTTTTCAGTTTACCTTGTGCTTTACTTCTACAAACATTTGAAGTGTGTCCTGGTTTGCCACTGTGATAGCATGTCAGTGTCTTAGGTCTCTGATTCAGATTGTTATTCGCCTATTCAGCTTCCTTAGATGATTCACCTTGTTTGATATAGCCTAATCGAGTGGTGCTTCCAAGTCCTCTTTGACTAATAAGAAAAACATCAATTTTCTTTAAGCTATTCTTAGCCTTTTTCATCATCTCATTGTGTTTTTGCTTTATTTTTACTTCATTTCTCAGTTTCACATTCTCTTCCCTGAGTACTCCAATATCTTCAAGTTTTCTTGACAACTCACCATTTACTCAGTTGATCTCTTGGCTTACAATAATCATTTGATTGGATATATCAATGTGATGCTCGGTAAGTCTCTGTATCTTAGTTTCTTTTGCTTGAAGTTGTTCAGTCACCTGTCTTCTGTCTTCAACAACCAAATTCCTCTCTTTTTCAGCTTGTCTAGAATTATTCATTACATCAATCATTCTCACCATTTGGGTCTCTTGACTGATCTACAAGGCTTTCACTTGTTCAGTCAAATGGAGATTTTTCTCAGATAAGTCAGATATAGCACTTTCAGAACTATCAGAAATACTGTCTAAACTAGATCCTAAATTCTCAAATGGGTCATCAATCTCTTCTTCATGGTAGTTAGTCTCACACTCCCTAATAGCCATGCTCTTTCTCTGTACTAGTAACTTTTTCAATTCATCCTTAGCTTGTTTGTATACCTCAATAAACATCTGCATCTAGATCTTTTGATTCTCTATTGTTTTGTCCAACTTGTATCTCTCCATGTTTAGATCTTTACTCTTCAGTGGTTAAACCATCCAATAAGAGATCTGAGCTCTGATACCAATTTTTGGAATGGAGAGATAGGGTACTGAGAGGGGAGGGGTGAATCAGTGCCCTCAAAAACTTTAACTTGAAACTTGATCAACAAACAGTAATAAACTCATCTATCCAATTGAATCCATTGTACACATCATTCATTCAATTAACTTGTAAATGTAAATTGCATGAAAAAAAACAATAAATCAATCACATAACACAAGTATTTGGGTTACACATATACCCTTGTTAGAAGGTAAAAACTGCGGTGGGGATGACACCCACAAATTCTTCACTGCTGCAGATAATAAAGGTTTCTTGTTAAGGCTACAAGTTGTGATCACTTCTGATGATCTTACCCTATTAGGAGTAATAATTAGATCAGCTAGATCTACTTGGTTACATGATTTTAACAACACTACTTGAGTGTGTACTCGGTTAGGAGATTTACAACAAGACTGTTAGGTATACTCTATTAAGATATTTTTCTAACTCTGTTACAATGATTAGAGAATAACAGGAAGTATTTGTAAATGACAACTCAACTTTGTCTGAAATAGATCTATGAAGTATTGAATGTATATCACCTTGATATGTGATTATCTTACCTCTGAACTGCTCGGTAGCCTCGACTGATTATGTCTAATCTGAATATCCCTGATTTTCGCTCAACCTTGTCTGATAATTGATGTCTTGAAGATGGCTTCTTTCTTCAAGATCTACTTCTTGTCCTTCACACTCTTATGTCAAAATGACATGAATTACAATTATATAGCATACTGCTATGACCATCTAAACTTCATGACCTAATTAGGTTTACATCATCTTAGGAAAAACCCTAAGATCTACGGTATACAAAAATAACCTAGATCTAACAATTACATAGAGATCATCATCATAATTAATGATTACATCTATAATAAATGATCCTCGATCTTGGTAAAGTGTTTTGTGATTCTATTGTAACCATTTGCATAGATAGATGTGCCAAAACTGATTACTATGTTGTTTCCTAGATTGCTCGGTAAACACTATCAATACTGCTCAGTAAATACACTGGTGCTCGGTATCCAGTCTACTCAGTGTTTACTGTCACTCGGTATCGGTATACACTGATGCTTGGTAAAATTTCTCTATTTCTCAGTTAGAACTATTTCCTTTTTGTTCTCGGTTCCACCTTGAGATAACTCGGTATGAAGGCTTATGTAGTTAACCGACTAGCATATGTAGCTTGTAGTACTTCCCTTTTACCGACTGAATAACATAGGTAACCAACTGACCATATTTGATACTAATGACAATACTTAATGCTCAAATGGAGATAAAAACTTTAGCCAAGGAATGGGAATGATCACTTGATCAAACTCCCTTATACTTTAGGATTCTCTAGACCAAGGCGAGTAAACCTCAACCTCAAAGCCAATCTATTGGGTGGAGGATTTTGTATAACAGATTTAAAACTCAGTGATCTCTCAAGATGGAAATGGTTCTTGAGGTGGATCAATTGTGATTTCCACAACACTTAGACAATTTGTGAATTCTAAAATACTTTCTTAAAAGGAAATACTTGTATAAATGAATACTTGGTTTATAAATGATTCGTGAAAATTGAATATGATTTCTTGATTTAGATTCCTCTAGAGATACTTGATTAAATTACCTTAGATCAATATTAGATCAATGCCTTTATCTTTTGCTGATTATTATCAATTCAATTAAGTGACCCTATGGATAACCCTGTGAGACGGTTTTAATAACTTACTCTTAAAGCAAGACCATCACTCCAAAGGCATCTATATGCATTAATAATTTAAATTTGATGTTACAGTCAGTCTTATGGATTTTAACTTCCACAAAAAAGACCAATAAGATAGAGTGAAGCCTTGATAACCAATCTTCAAACTAAAACTTAATTTAAATTATAATGACATAAGATAACACATTGAAGCATCTAAATAAAATAGATTATCACAGAGAACTGATCAATTAAATGAAGAGATAAATACCAACAAAGATGAAGGAACAACTAAACTTGTATTGAAATAATTATAATGTAATCCAACTAGTTACAAACTATATGACTGTTTTTCTCCAGTAGTGTATCTCCAAGAGACAAATCTTAAAATGTTGTACAAAAATATGTAACTGTGTTTTTTTTTGCAAGACAAAAATATCCTCCTTATATAGATGAGGATTTAGTTTCAAAATGAAAGGGCATACCCCTTCATAACTATGACACAATTGTTCCTATTTTACAACTAATTTTTTAATTACAATACAATTGATTGCATAACAACATACTAAAATAGTAGAACATTATGAATAACATGGATAATGGAGATTAATTTCCTAGGAGAATGTTACACTTCTGAAATATCTTCATCCATTCATCAAGCGAATATTTCCATGCTCTTGATCACTAATCCTTTGACAAAAAGATCCTACAAAACCCAAAATAAATTAATTAGAAAGTTGTATTATTTAAAATGAAATAAATTCTTACCTGTTATTTAAGGTTTGCAGAGAAGAGTGATATCATTTGTATCCTTCCCTTTGAAAATACTTTTGCCAAAACTTTCTCACAAAATATTTCATCTTCGGAAAATCTTTTAATTCATATAGTTCCCTTTTGATAATAATATATTTTCGGTCATATTGACCTATTGTTCTCCATAATTTATTCCATAAATTTTTCACCCTCGTCTTTGTAGGGTTCTTTAAAATTATGCCAACCAAGAAATGATTATATTTCACATCACAAATCATTTTACATAATATCCTCCTTTCTTGAATGAAAAAAATCTATTCTTCTATCTTTATTATTTCATTATCAAATATTTCCATTTAATGTCCTTCAAAGAATTAATTCAATTCATTTCTCTTTTCCACTTTAGTTCATAGATATTTTGATTCTTTTTTAATTCTCCTTTCCTTCAAAATATAAATGTATCAAAACTACTCATAAAATTATTCTCCTAATATGGCTAATTTCCTTACTATATTTCCATCCTTTAAAAAATCTTTTATTATCCTTGAAAATATTTCACCTCACGTAGTTGTGTCTTTCACATATGTCTTATTTTTCATATTCACCTCATGTTTTCTTTCGTGAAAATACTTTGAATAAAATAATCATCTATTCTTCACACAATGCTTCTGTTCATTTGTGAAATAAATCTCACATGTTCTTTGGTTGAATAACTTCCCGATTTATATTTGCTTAAAAATATCCCCATTTGGTGAATAAACTTTAATTACTCATTAGTAATATATTAATATTTTTGGATATAAAAATATTACACTTTGAATGTCTTCTTTTCCCTTTTAATAATTTCTATCGGGTCATGGGGGAAGGTTTTTTAGCAAGTACCCGATAGTTGTCAATTTATTATCACCGATGAAAACCACTTTGTGCAAAATAATTTGTGTCAAAAAATCTTTCCAGATAATCCTCATCGAGGTACCTAAGCTTAGGGGAGAAACTATTTTGACCCTTCCCCGATCCCCGATGAATTTAGGGTTAAGGTTTCTACTAATTTAAAATGCTTTAATGTCTTCTTTTCTGAATCATTTTATAATTTCTACCAATCAATATCCATTTGCAATCCAATCAGCTAATAGGGTTCTAAAGTTCCCTTTGTATAGGCGTTATCATCCATCCATTCTATTGCAGTAAAGGTTGTGAATGTCTATGCCTATAACTGGCATTGCAGTATACTGTGGGGTGTGACGAAGATGTACGGTGAAGCCACTGTACGGTAACTCACTATACGTGAGTCTATGTAGGGGTTCCATCGTACGATGCATCATGCCTAATAGTGTAGTATGATGAGGAAAGATATGTAGACTGTGTGGCATGGTGTACAATGAAACTCAAGTTCACCTACGGTGAGATGTTCCTTCTGATGTCGAAGGGAGTGACTCGATGTGGAAGAGATTGTCCGAGGTGAAGGGAGTGACCCGATGCCGAAGGGAGTGTCTAAGGCTGACTCAATGCCGAAGGGAGGGACCCAATGCTGAAGGGAGTGTTTGAGGCCGAAGGGAGTGAGTCAAGGGAGTGTCAAAGTGGTGTAAAGTTAGGTTGATTGTAACACAATCTAAGCATGTGCAAAAATACATTGTGGTTTGTATGTAACATTGGTTGCTGTAATACAAATAAGATACTCAGACTTTTTAGTGGCGGGTCCACATAAATTTGGTCTCATGTGCTATCTTGTGTGCATAACATTTTCTATGTTCTTGTTTCTTTTGCTCATCTCAATATTTTGAAGTAGATTTGAACTCTTTTTTATTTCTCTTGTAAATTGACATCAGAAAAGCGTTTCCACATTGTTGTTTTCCTTACATATACTTCTAAAACCTTTTCAAAAAAAATGTTTTCTTCATATCTCGCAATACTTCTAACCACCCTGTTCACAAATAATAGATCCAATCATTTGATACAATACTCAATTCTCTAAATAATACTAAAATTTCTTGTTTTGGTGTTGTTAGCCCATTTTCCTATCATTGCAAAAATCCTAAGAAAATGGTCTATTCCTGTGCAAACCCTAGAAAATTGTCATGCCCTAGCTACAACTTGTTCTGATTTGTGAAGAAGATCTAAGATGTTTCATGACTCATGCGCTTAGCCAGGGATAGCTCATGGTGTGTCCAAGCTCCATTTAAAATTGCATGTGCTAAAATGAAAAAACCTGAGAGATATTGCATTTTAAGGTCTGAGAAATAGGGTTCTATCCATGTCCTAGGGCTTCATGAAAATTGTTTAAGTCCATAAACCCTAGCCAAATCTATTTCCTCATTACCTTTTTTGGGCCACTTAAGTCCCCATTTTGCACATGTCTAATTTCCTTGCCCGGGCTGTTATGTTTCTAGTGAGATTACACGACTGAGTGTTCGCTAAATCTCCAAGTCCCCGGGTGATTAGTCATTTCATCTGGTGATCCAGTGAATGCAGTGTTCACATATTCTCCTGATCTTGGTGGCTAAGTTCTTAACATCTGGCTACCTGACAGCCGGTTAATATTCCTTCAGTCATTGGATCTCCAAATGATGTGGTTAAGTATGCTAGCACTCAGAGATTAAACAGGGACCATTGATGCAGATCTAATCAGGCAGTTAGCACTGATTCTCCAGATGTAACCCAAGGTAAAGAAAAGATTCAGTGATCACACAAAGTCCTTTGTTCGCGTAATCTCCAGATGAGTTTGGGTTAAGTCAAAGTAAGAGGAAGGTTAGTCCTGCGCGGTTAAGTTTATCATTCAGCGATCTAGCGACTGAGGCCTTCGCATGTTCTCATGATTTAACCTGAGGTTAAGCATTTATCTAGCGAATGTGAGAATGCTCAATCGCGTAATCTCCAGGTTTGACCATAGTTAAAGGCAAGTCAAGTTTTCTCTTTGTTCACTGAATTGATTGATAAAAGGTGGGTTAAGTTCTGGGCTTGGTGATTCAGTGATAGCCATGGATGATGAGAAAGATCAATGATCATGTGTAATCTCGAGATATAACTGAGGTTAAGGTTTTTATTGGCGACTTGACTAATGCTTTATTCTCTTGTTCTCCAGATGAGACCCCGGTTAAGTGATACATTCAGCAGATTGGAGAAAGCTTTGTTCACATATTCATTGGATAAGATGAGTTAAGTCAGGGGGTTATGAGGTATTCGGCTAACCAACAAGGACCACAAGATGAAGATAGGATCGACGGCTAGTGCTTATTCTCTTGATAAAACTCAAGGTTAAGAAAAGACTTGGAGATCCAACGAATGCTTCAGTTGCATGATCTCTGAACCAAGCATGGGTTAGTTAATTTTTTCAATGACTTGGAGAATGCTTTGGTCTCTGAATCGCCAGATCAAGTTGAGTTAAAGGTAAAGGTTTTTGAGAATCAATTTGGGTCGTTGATAATAAAGGATCGGACACTGGTCGCATGTTCTCCAGATCAAACCAGGGGTCATGAAAAGATTATGAGATTACGTGAATGCTTTGTTCACGTGATCTCCAAACCAGACCATGGTTAAGTAAAATATTCTGAGATTAGGAGATAGCCTTCAGTTGCTAGATCTCTATGTGACTTAGGGTTAAGGAAGATTACCAAGGTCAAAGTGGGTCCATTTCCAAGTGTGTTGAGGTGCTCGATTCTGATTGGATGCTGACATAGATGATGGGGCCAAGTTCTCAAAGCTTAAGTGACTGTTATGATGATTTATGAGCCACCCGATGTGTCGAGAAAGGGATAAAGATCAATGGTCCTGATTTAAACATATCTGATTGACCGTTGCTACTAGAGTTGAAATATTTAAGGTTTTTCTATGAGTAAAGGACTAGTTATTAAATGCATGGGCGGCCAATCTACCTGATTTGATCTTGTACACTGTCGCAGTATGGCCCAGAGGTGATGCTTGTCTATGGAAGATGTCCATGCCATGAAAGATGGGTGAATCAGTCACACCATTTATGATGCAATTTCTAGTTTCTAATGTACCAGTTAGGATTTTAGCCATAAATGAAGATGAATTTGGAATAGATTTGCTTCGGATTTCTTTGCATGTATTATCTGCGTTAATTTTCCTATTCTCCAGATTGATGAAAGTGGTTGAAAACCTTAGTTCTTTCCTAGTCATCTGTAGCTTGGTGCATCCTGATTTTCAGGGATCCCAAGATGACTAGTGACTACATATAGCAACTTGCTATATTTTTCAAAGGATGGTGAAATTGGTAATTGAATAGAGAGAGCTTGGATTTAGGGTTTGGTTCTAGCATTTGGTCATTTTCAATGTATTGATATTGAAAATTTTAATGAGAATACACTTGAATTCCAATCTTAGATTTGTGAATGTCTTCTTGTTTTGATCTTGAATTCTTATATGTTAATATTGCAAAGCAGGTTAATGTACGATTTGCAAAGTAAATTTTTGAAATTATCTTTGAGTTCCTTCCAAAGTTAGGATTAAATCCTTAAAGATAGTCTCATAGAATTCATGGTTTAGTGAGAATCTGATGTCCAAGTGTGAGAGTGAGAGGAATAATAGGCAAAGCACTTATTCTATATTTGAGTGTGTTTGAGTTTAAGTTTTCTATTGAGGTATGTTGCATTTGACTTTGTACCCTAGGATAAGACACTGATCCATTCTTAAGAAGCAGTTCTTCATCATCAATCAATTTATAAATGATAAAATCTTTAAATCAATGTGTCAAGGACATTAATGCTTAATATTTGTTGATTCCTTTAAGAAGTAAATCAAAGGTATACCCGCCTGAGCATTAAAGCTCAAAGTGTAGGATGATCATTCTCTTGATCCTTGTTAATTGGCTCTTTTTCTTGTTAGATTTGGAGTGGTGATAGAGTCAGTGACATTAGTTTGTCAATCAAATTGTAAATGTGCAAGTAGAAAAAAAATGAACCAACAAAATGGTGACTCTATTGGGGAAAGAATACATGACATCAAGTTTAAGATGGTTGTTTCATTGATTTGTTGGATCATCCCAGAGTCTGGTTAAGTGGTCATAGAGTCATATTAATTTCAAAAATTGTCATACCTTCTCACCAAGTGTGAGTGGTGACTCTGAGTCTTAGTTTGATTAGTGGGTTCTTAAAATGAAAGTATGATTTATTTGTAGTCCTGACAAACAGTTATACCCTGTTGAAGTTGTGTTGTGGTTGTTGGATTTAAAGAAGGTTCACAGCTGGTTCAAATTTGTCCTCTACAAAGAGGTCGTGACTCTACCAAATGTTTGAAAGGTGATTTGGAGGAGGCTTCAGATCAATATTTTACAGCTACCATAGCTTTCCAGGTATTCTCCATTCAATATTTTGTGTATTTGCATGGTCCTTATCAAATGGTTTTGTCATTAAAGAAAGGACATATGAGTGAAATTACATACTTCTAGGTTAAATTTTGAGTTAAATCATATATGTGTGAAGTATGTCAGAATAATTAAGTGATAAGAGAAGGTTATTTACAAATGTATAGATTTCTTGTTACTGGTATTGAAAAGTATCAAGTGTATATGCACAAAGGTTGCATCCAGTAATGAATGTTCATAGGAGTTATTTTATCAGAGGATATGTACCATTTTGTTATGATGGCATACCTGGTTTCCCTAATGAGATCCATGATAAAATCAAAGGATATTTGCCAAAATTTCATAGGAACCAATCCCAGTCAACAAAAAAGCATTTGTAGGTTTTTGCTGATTTGATGTGTGATTTTGATATCTGCCATGAAGATCTATGGATGAGGTTGTTTGTGAAGACTCTGGAAGGAGATGAAAGAGATTGGTTCTCATTTTTGCCCGCAGCTTTAATTTCTTCATGGTATGAGTTAAGTTCATCCTTCATTGAGAAATTTGATGGGTGGGTAGATGTAAAATTAATGTTAGATAGTTGATGGAGATTCAGATTGAAGAAGGAGAGTTAATTCCAAAGTTTAATAGTAGATTTACTAGTACATTGATGGATATCCCTGAAAATTGTAAGCCCCATGATCAGATATGTTTGATTATTTATTTGGGCCCATTGGGCCAAAAGATGGGTTTCTTACTAAGGGATAAACAACCACAAAGTTTACATCAGGCTTTTGAAATTGCAATGGATATTGAGTGCAATCTAAAATATGGAATTATAAGAAGGCATGCTTCTGCCGGTTTGTATTTTCATAATAGAGTGAATGATCAAGAAAAAGGTGAGCAACATCAATACTTTCTTTCCCCTGCTAATTGCATTGATCAAAATATTTTATGTGAAAGTGGAAATATTGTTGCTGTTGAAAATGTAATTGATGAAGAGATAGAATCTTTTCCAGCTAATGAAGGTAATAACCATTTCCAGATTATTAGAAATACATCCTTCCCTTTGCATGATTCACACAAGTATAGTGATGATAATTATGAAAGTGACTTCCCACCAATTAGAGTTGATATAAATGTTGAGAGAAATGGTGATTGTGATGAATTCATGGATGAGGAACATCTATCACTACTGTTGCAATTGCAACAACAAGTTTGTGAAAACATGGATGGAGCTAAGGGTGAATTTGTTTCTGATGCCCTATCACAAGGTTTCTCTCATGCTGTAGATGTTAATTCTTCTCAGTCTTCTATGTATTCCAATGGTAATGTAGCTAGATGTAAAGTCTTGAAGACTAAAGACAAATGGTGGAGTTCATTGTCTGACACTTGTGAAGATAATATGATTGGTTATGTTATTGATTTTTCATGTGATGATAAAAGATGTGGTGAGTCACACTTTGATTCAGATTCTGAATTTTCTCTTTATGCTAAAGATGTATATGAGAATGGATGTGATGATATGTCTTGTGATATTACTAATGTACTATTTGATGAAGACATTGATTTGAACCAGCTGGCTCTTTGTTTAAATGATTATGAGAAACAATTCCATGTAGTTTCTAATCCATTGTTTGAAGAATGTGCCCAGGAAATGGAATTTGCTGAGGATAGCTCATTTTCTATATTTGATGTTTTAAATATGGTTGATCTTGAATTTCCATCTCCAATGCAATCAGTTGGAGGAAAGCTAATGCAAGGTGGGTGTTGTTTGTCTGATGAGAGTGCATTACATAATGAAGGTTTAATTCTTCTACCACCAAGCATTGAGGATAATGAGGATGATTTAATCTATGGTGTGGATTGTGTGAAATATCCTTGTGTGGATAAAAGTGTAATTTATCAAGAGAAGTCAGATTTGATAAATCTAAATGGTTTGATGCATGAGGATGTTTTAGTCTCCTTGGATGAACTAAATGAATGTGAGTATAGTTTCTTTTCTTTTGACATGTAAGTGTGCATTGAAGATGAGTCAGATGTTTGCAGCCAAGAAGAGAAGGTATCAGTTGTTTGTCCCCTTTCATATGTTTCAATTTATGATGATTTTGATGATGCTTGTTTTCTGAATAGTGAGTTTGTGGGGGGACATAAGAGAGAAGGCATAGGTGATTTTAAATTTGAAGTTATTATGAAGCCTATGTTCCATGGTGTTTTCTATCATCATGTATATAATGGTGGCTTCAGATTGTTGTTTGAGTTTGAAAATAGAAACCAAGTTTTTGACAGAGGTAGATGTTAGGGTTTCTTAGGCATCTTGAAGCTGCTTGTGTATTTTATGTATATCTTTCCTAGTGGTGTTAGTGTTTTCAATAAGGAGCTAGTTTTTGGAAAAGTTTGGAATAAGAGTAAGGTGAAGGCCTAGTTGTTTTCCTTGGGTGGTCTACTTCTTCCAGTGATTCTAAATTCTTGCATGGGCACAAGTTACCCATCATCCCCAGACAGAGCCATTGTTAGCCCATTTTCCTATCATTGCAAAAATCCTAAGAAAATGGTCTATTCCTGTGCAAACCCTAGAAAATTGGCATGCCCCAGCTACAACTTGTTCTGATATGTGAAGAAGATCTAGGATGTTTTATGACTTGCGCACTTAGCCAGGGATAGTTCATGGTGTGTCCAAGCCCCATTTAAAATCGCATGTGCTAAAATGAAAAAACTTGAGAGATATTACATTTTTAAGGTCTGAGAAATAGGGTTCTATCCATGTCCTAGGGCTTCATGAAATTTTTTTAAGTCCAGAAATCCTAGGAAAATCTATTTCCTCATTACCTTTTTTGAGCCACTTAAGTCCCCATTTTGCACATGTCTAATTTCCTTTCCCGACCTGTTATGTTTCTAGTCAAATTATTTGACTGAGTGTTCACTGAATCTCCAAGTCCTCGGGCGGTTAGTCATTTCATCTGGCGATCCAGGGAATGCAGTGTTCGTGTATCCTCCCGATCTTGGCAGCTAAGTTCTTAACATCTGGTGACCTGGCAGGTGGTTAATATTTCCTTCAGTCACTGAATCTCCAAATGATGTGGTCAAGTATGGTGGCACTCAGAGATTAAACAAGGACCATTGATGCACATCTGATCAGGCAGTTGGCACTGATTCTTCAGATATAACCCAAGGTAAAGAAAAGATTCATCGATCAAGCGAAGTCCTTTGTTCGTGTAATCTCCAAATGGGTTTGGGTTAAGTCAAAGTCAGAGGAAGGTTAGTCTGGGGTGGTTAAGTTTATCATTCAGTGATTTGGCGACTGAGGCTTTTGCGTGTTCTCATAATTTAACTCAAGGTCAAGCATTTATCTAGTGAATGTGAGAATTCTCAGTCACGTAATCTCCAGGTTTGACCACAGTACTTAAAGGCAAGTTATGTTTTGTCTTTGTTCACTGAATCACTTGATAAAAGGTGGGTTAAGTTCTAGGCTTGGTGATTTAGTGATAGCCGTGGATGATGAGAAAGATCAACGATCAGTGTGTAATCTTGAGATATAACTGAGGTTAAGGTTTTTATCTAGCGACTTGGTGAATGCTTTGTTCTCTTGTTCTCCAGATGAGACCCCGATTACGTGATACATTCAGCGAATTGGAGAAAGCTTTGTTCGTGTATTCGCTGGATAAGATGAGTTAAGTTAGGGGGTTATGAGGTATTTGGCTAATCAACGAGGACCACAAGATGAAGATAGGATCAACGGCTAGCACTTATTCACTTGATAAAAATCAGGGTTAAGAACAGACTTGGCGATCCAATGAATGCTTCAGTTGCGTGATCTCTGAACCAAGCATGGGTTAGTTAATTTGTTCAGTGACTTGGAGAATGCTTTGGTCACTGAATCGCCAGATCAAGTTGAGTTAAAGGTAAAGGTTTTTGAGAATCAATTTGGGTCGTTGATAATAAAGGATCGGACATTGGTCACATGTTCTCCAAATCAAACAAGGGTCATGAAAAGATTGTGAGATTACATGAATGCTTTGTTTGTGTGATCTCCAAACTAGACCGTGGTTAAGTAAAATATTCTGAGATTGGGAGATAGCCTTCAATTGCTAGATCTCTATGTGACTTAGGGTTAAGGAAGCTTACCAAGGTAAAAGTGGGTCCATTGCTAGGTGTGCTGAGGTGCTTGATTCTAATTGGATGTTGAGATAGATGATGGGGCCAAGTTTTAAAAGCTTAAGTGACTGTTATGATAATTTATGAGCCGCCCGATGTGCCAGGAAAGGGATAAAGATCAACGATCATGTTTTAAACATATCTGATTGACCGTTGCTACCAGAGTTGAAATATTTAAGGGTTTCCTACGAGTAAAGGACTGGTTATTAAATGCATGGGCGACCAATATACCTGATTTGATCTTGTACATTATCGTAGTATGGCCCAGAGGTGATGCTTGTCTGTGGAAGATGTCCATGCCATGAAAGATGGGTGAATCAGTCACACCATTTATGATGCAGGTAAAGTGAACAAGGAGCTAAAATGATGCAGTTTCCAGTTTCTAATGTACCAGTCAAGATTTTAGCCATAAATGAAGATGAATTTGGGCCTGATTTGCTCTAGATTGCTTGGCATGTCTTATCTACATTAATTTTCTTATTCTCCATATTGATGAAAGTGGTTGAAAACCCTAGTTTTGTCCTAGTCATTCGTAGCTTGTTGCATCTTGATTGTCAGGGATCCCAAGATGACTAGTGACTACATATAGCAGCTTGCTGTATTTTTCAAAGGATGGTGAAATTGGCAACTGAATAGAGAGAGCTTGGATTTAGGGTTTGGTTCTATCATTTGGTCATTTTCAATGTATTGATACTAAAATTTTTAATGAGAATACACTTGAATTCCAATCTCAGATTTGTGAATGTCTTCTTATTTTGATCTTGAATTCTTATATGTTAATATTGCAAAGCAGGTTAATGTATAGTTTACAACGTAAATTGTGAAATTATCTTTGAGTTCCTTCCAAAGTTGGGATTAAATCCTTAAAGATAGTCTCAGAGAATTCATGGTTTAGTGAGAATCTGATGTCCAAGTGTGAGAATGAGAGGAATAATAGGCAATACACTTATTCTAGATTTGCGTGTGTTTGAGTTTACATTTTTTGTTGAGGTATGTTGCATTTGACTTTGTGCCCTAGGATAAGACACTGATTTGTTGTCAGGAAGCAGTTCTTCATCATCAATCAATTTATAAATGATAAAATCTTTAAATCAATGTGTCAAGGACATTAATGTTTAATATTTGTTGATTCCTTTAAGAAGTGAATCAAAGGTATACCCACCTGAGCATTAAAGCTCAAAGTGTAGGAGGGTCATTCTCTTGATCCTTGTTAATTGGCCCTTTTTCTTGTTAGATTTGGAGTGGTGATAGAGCTAGTGACATTAGTTTGTCAATCAAATTATGAATCTACAAGTAGAAAGAAAAGGAACCAACAGGTGCAAGCACAAAGGACACTGTAAAATCTATTCGCAAGCTTTTCACATAATTCATTTTGTGCAAACCCTTTGTTAATTTTATTCTTTTCATTGATCTCATGAGATGATTTTCTTTGATACACTACTCATCCAAATAAAACAAGAAAATATCAATTCCTCAACCGCTAAATGACTTGAACTATATTATAGGTCGTGACTTATAAATCTTGGTCATTTTTAGCTTCTTGACACTCTAAAAATATTAGAAACATTGTAAAAATATCCTCAAGGTTGAACAAATTGTCTAGTCATCCATTTATAAATTAAAATTACCATTTGGAGTTCATTTTTAACTTCAAAATGTTGACTGAATTGCTTCAGTTTTTTTGTTATTCTTATGCTAGATACTTCACACTAATTGATAATTTTAAGCCCGACATTCCAATTTCCCATCTTTCAGCAGCTGCATGAGCGGCCATAGACATTGCAGATATTTGGTGAAGTTGAGTACAAATCATATTACACAGAGCACCATTAAGTGATTCTATTTGATCTTTACTATGAAAAAGGTCAGTCAACTCCATACTCAACAGAACTTTGATTTGAAACTTGATTTAGTTCATCCCAAGCTCTCCTCAATCTAGCTTGCTGAAAAGTACTGTACAGAATTGATGTAGTAGATTAACAACAAATTCATCCATCAATCTCCATTTATTAATTTTGACAAGATTTTCTCACCATATGCTTCATTGCCCATCTATCTCAATGACTGAGTTATTGTTGATGCAAGTTTACAGTTTGGTGATTGAAATTTTATTTTAATGCTGACCGTATATCAAATCCCCATCCTCCTTTACTTTAGGCCCCGTTTGGTTGAGGAATTGGAATTTGATTCAAAACCTGATTATCTCAAAATAAGGTTTTGAAATTCTAGTTTTGTGTATTCGGAAGATAGTTTGGACCATTTGGTTGACCCAGAAGATGACTGAGACAATCCATCTTCTGGGTTTGGTTTCCATTTTTGAAATTGGAATTAGAACTGAGAAATTCCTATTTCTGTGTTTGGTTCTGCAATTTCAAATTGGAATTGGAATTACATTATCCATTTCTGTGTTTGGTTTTACATTTTGAATTGGAATTAGAATTTGACAAGAAAAAATTTAAGTTTTTTTAATTATTATATAATTTTTTAATTTAATATTTTATTTATTTTGTCCATTTTTTTATTAATTTATATTTTTATATAGTAAATCATAAACAAAATTTAATTTATTTTTTCAATATTATGAATAGTAAACTTAACTTTTTTTAATAATTTTATACATTATCATAAACAATATTATAACAAGAAAATAATTATTGCATTGCTCGATATCACATCAAAATATAAATAAGTCTTATAGTCCACATATATATCTATTTCTACATAATGACCCAACAAAGTAGTGCGATTGTTGCACAAAGAAAACATCGTAAAAATATGACATCGGCTTTATAAGTAGCTTCCGCTTTTGCAATAGCTGTCTCGAGTGCCTTGCAAGACTTGCAATCATCATCCACAACAGGTATATGTGTAGAAGGTGCAAATGATGTAGACAACGATGGGGTGTCATCAGCCCACCAAAAGTAGTCACATCCACTGCCATCCTATAATATAAATCTAAGTTAGTATTGCTATAATGACTAATATTTATTCTTTGTAAACATTTAAATATTGTGCAATTAACAACCTTTTTCTTATTTATGCAAGTCCAAAATTTACGCTCTAGATTAGTGTCTGTGCGTGACGTCCTCAACACGCAGCGCACTCCATCACCACAGTCACACATAGGGACATTTATCATAGCCATCACCACTGTATCAAACAAATTTTTGTTCATTCATACTATTTTTGTTCATTAATATAACAACATGACTATATTCTATCAGTACAAAATGAAAAAAATTCATTTATGTTGATATTACGAATTTATACAAAAAATACAATGAAACATCTATAGCATCAGATAGAAGATGAGGAAGAACAATATCCATGAACTGAATGGTGGTGTGAAAAAACTCTGTTAAATAATAAAACGCAAGGAAATCCATGCTCTACGCCCTTATGCCCCACATTCGATGAGCAACCATCTCATATCCCACTCATTCTTCCCATTACTATCTGTATTGTTAGATGGTCAATCTTGCATCTACAAACTAAACATAATAGAAAAACTAAAACTTGTTTATTTTTAAATGGAATACACCAAGGAGTACCATCAGAAATATTGACCGTTTACAAATATGAACAGTAAACAATCATCAAATAGCTCATTTTTTATCAGCATATGTAGATATTTTTGGCATCAATGTTTGAAATGGCTTCTGGATTCGATTGTGTAGATATTTTTGGCATCAACGTTTTGGATCACACTCTGTGATCCATCATCAGGATGAAAGAGAGAAAAATGATGGTATTTTATTTCAATCATTTTTCTCTCTTCCATCTTGATCATGAAGGATCATAGAGTGTGATCAGAAATGTTGATGCCAAAAATATCTACAAAATCAAATCCAGAAGCTATTTCAAACATTTTTAATGTCAGCATATGTGTAGTCTCACTTTATCATCATCTGTAGTCTCAAAACTATCCATTTTTGTTTCTGTACCTATCATGTGGTTTTGAAAAATGAATGAAATATCAAAATAAATTCAAGATGAAATAGAGCATTGAACAAAGTAGAATTATTCCACTAAATTTTGTAATGCAACAATAATAACACGATGGTTAGGGTATATACATATAACATGGGATAGAATCATGAACAATACAGTCATCTATGAAAACACATTTATATCACCACCTCTTTTGAAGAACTAGAAATGGACAGTTCTGAGACTACACATTGACAATGCATTAAATTAAGCATTCATCATGTGGTACTCCTTGGTGTATTGGTCTCTAATATGTTAAAAGCAACAAGACAAGATATATACCACTAAATATGTAAAGATGTTATTATACCATATGCTATTCATTTAAATGTCTTCTTGTAATGCAGTATGATGTTCATCAAGATTGTAATGCAATATCATAGTTCTTCAATAGTATGATGTACATTAATGTGCAATATCATAGTTCTTCAATAGTATCTTCTCACTACTTACTCCCCTTTCATGCATTACTATCCTTATGTGCATTGGTTTTCTTGTCCAATGCTTTTGTGTGGATTGTCATCAATACACTCTCAAGACCATACCCTTAATCATTTGGTTGATTATTGTCAAACCTTTAGTTGAACACTGCTGCAGAAAATTCAACCATCTATCATTCTTCCATTTCACTTTTATTCATAGATATTATCATAGAATTTCTACTATCAAGCGTGCCAATAATCTTCTTTCAATCACGACCATGTAACTATAATTGCATCTTGCACATGGTGCTTGTAAAACAACAATATTTTGTTTGGCCCTTAGACAGGTCTATTGCACTTCAAGACCATTCTCACTATTGAAGAACCTTTTTTTCCCTCTTTTGTCATACACAAAGCCACTGTTATCTTTCCTTTTCTTATATCATTATCAAAAGTGGCCTCATATTCTATCATTTGAATGACCTCAGTGTAGCCCTTTTAGCCTTCATAGATCAATGCAAAGGATATGCTATTTTTCCCACATAGAAAATCTATACAATAGGCTCAACTCCACTTCCATTTATAATCTTCAATGCCACTATAAATGACTTTTCTTAAGAATGTGGATGATGTTTAGGCACTATCATGCCTTTTATGAGAACTTTCTTCTATTGTGAGTGTCATTGTCTTTATATGTAGACCTCTTTCACAAAGCCATTTAGGTCTATGTTCCCTCGTGCATGTCTTTATATGTTGTGAGCTCTTGAAGAACCCAATTTATGTCTAAGTACTTTGATACAGGGGATTTATCAGTTGTACACTTCTTCTTTGTGTTTCATATTTCTTCTATCTGTCAAATAACATAATTTCCTCAGTTTGATCTCTTCTACTGTCAAATAATTGGATCCCCCTCACTATTTTGTTGATTTTGTCAGTATCATGTGCAATATGTTACAAGGTGGCATTCCATAAAAATATATTGTTATTTTGACATGATGCAATTTCTCTCCTTAGAATGACTTGTGTTCCCCGATTGGGTAACACTTTTGATTCTAAGAATGAGCTATCAAACCTACTACCATATTTACATTATTGTAGATCTCCATAAATATTGTTTTATCTATTTCATTTGTGGGGGCATACAAAATGAGGACATTCATAACAAGGTAGACATGACTTGTTCATGGTAACTTACAAATTTTTGGTTCTAAGGATTTGGGGATTTTGTTTGTTTCTTTGTTTCTTGTCTATAATGGTTGTATCTCAGGAGGTTAGAGCTAGTGGGGATGCTAGTAGCAGTAGAGATGGGCAACAATGGAAGGAGCCTCTGACTGAAGTGTTGTTCAATTCATTCTTCTTGCCTAGGAGAATTGTATTGGATACTTTTTTCAGGTCTGGGTACTTATTTGATCCCTTCTTGTTTGGCTCTTTCATGGATCCTTCTGAGCCATTTTCTTTGTGGGATACTACATATCACAACATTTGGCCCAAAGAAATAGTGGTACTGTCCAAGTCTAGAGTGGATTGGTTTCAGACAGATGATAACATCATTCTCTGTTGTGACCTCACTGGTATGTTCTTCTTTCTATTTCATGCTTTATTTTTCTCAATCAGAGCATAAACTTGGGTATTTATCTCCCACTTCTTTGGATCCTTTTAAGCATGCATACAAAATGAGGACATTCATAACAAGGTAGACATGACCTATTAATAGGTCATGTCTTTATATGTAGACCTCTTTCACAAAGAGGACATTCATAACAAGGTACATATTAAATACACATACTGCATTACAAGCATCAACTGATGTTCTTCCTTTAAATCACTATGGAAAACAACATCATACTGCATTACAGCAGACATTTAAATCACTATGAAAAATAACTTCAAACATTATGAAAAAGACCAGAATATATCTATCAAAATGTAGACCAGAATCTATCTCACAGAAAATCATTTCATTAACTCATCAATTAATCCACCAAATTGTGGAATAGGAAAACCAATCTTCACATTTTTCTTGTTACTGAAACCTTTCATAACACTATTCATAGTGGCAGAGATCTCTTTTTTGTTGTCATACATCCTATTTCGTTACTATCAAGAGGACATTCATAACAAGGTACAAACTAAACACACATACTGCATTACAAGTATCAACTAATGTTCTTCCTTTAAATCACTATGAAAAACAACATCATACTGCATTACAAGAAGATATTTAAATCACTGTGAAAAACAACTTCAAACATTATGAAAAAGACTAGAATCTATCTATTAGAATGTAGACCAGAATCTATCTCACAAAAAATCATTTCATTAACTCATCAATTAATCTATATATTTTAGTCAGTAACAAAAACTAAGTGTCACCACTAAATCATCAACCAAAACACCTCTGTTTTAGTGTATGTGAATGAAGTATGATAAAGTTTCAACTCATGATAAAGTTTGATAAAGTATGTAGAAAATAACTACAATCCACCAAATGTGGCTGCAATCCAGTCCACTCTCTCCTCCTCACTCATCACCAAGAACCCTTTGGCTCTTTCACATTGAACCATGAAGGTGTCGTATACCCTCAGGAAAACACCTCGACTCAATTTAGGGATGGATTTGAGAGAGAAGTATATGCACCCATCAAAGCATTATCATCATTAGATTTATCAATTTTGTGAAGGTGAACATTGTTGATGCCATCTTTTATTTTCTTCATTGTTTCACAGATGACATCCAAGGAAGCAGCCATACTTTCCTTCCTCCTCTTTCCCATCCTTGATGATGATGATGTAGGAGTTCCTCTAGCACTTGCAGTTGCAGTGGACTGATTGGACGGATAAGGGTCTTCATCCAAATCAACAACACTATCAAGATGTATACTGAAACCAATATCCTCTTCATCATGCACATTGAATGGCTCTTCCATAGGGTTCCCTTCTTCAGTCTCATGGGCTTTCGTAGCTGCATTACCTTCAACAACGTCATTACCCACAATTGCAACCAATTCATTGAAGTATTGGAAGGGTTGCCTCTTATACACTTTGGCATTTTTGAATTCTCTTCTCTGCATGTTGGCATAAATAAATGGATTAGGTTCTTTGTCTTTCATTATTAACTTTATAAGAAGGCAATATTATTTCCATCAAAATAGTAGAGAGATCACCCTATCTTCAGAAGCTCATCCCATATGCTATCCTCAGCATCCATGCATTGAGTTACCTCATTCCAAGTGAAACCACTTGTATTTCTCAGCTCTTTCATCACTCTATATGCAAGCTTCCATGTTTTTAGCTTATTTTTGAAATTGTCCTTTGTTAGATTGAGGTGCATATCCACGTTGAACCTCCTCTCAATGGTGGTCCACGCTTCTTTTTTGAATCCACCATCACCTTTTCTTCCAAGTTGTACTTGCTCAAGGAGTAAGTCTAGAAACTTGTGTTCCATCTCTTTTGTCCACATTATCTTCTTTGAGGAAGAAGATATTTGGCTCATGTTACTGGTTTCTTCCATGCTCATCATTAGTTCTGTGTATGCCATGCTATAGATCAGCTGATCACAATGTACATATTGTTGTTAATGGTATAAACATATGATATGGAATATATTTATGGACATATAATTGTATCATTGTATCTGCATACATCAGTATAATATAGAAAATAAAAAACCAAAGAAAAAGGAAACTATCATGTATATCAAAGTATCTTCATACATTAGTTTACTCAAATAAAACACATTGACCCATAAAAGTCCAATACTTCCATATAAAAACAAAAGAAAAAGGAAACCATCATGTAGTCTTGACCCATAAAAGAACAACTATTCTCAAGATCTATAGTCTTCCCACATTCTACTTGCTATATCATCTCAGAATTGTACCCACTGGTCTCTATCATGCTGAGACAACCCATATGTCTCCAGCAGTGGTACATCTATCCCATCATGATCATCTTCCTCTTCGGTGCCAATTTATGATGGAATGTCGTCCTCTATTGTAATGAAGTTGTGTAGTATGCAACATGCTAATACAATATGGGTTTGTGTCATGATAGAATAAGATGCGGCATGCCTTAGGATTGGAAAACGCTGCTTGAGAATACCAAATGTACGCTCTATTGAATTTCTAAGAGAGGAGTGTCGGTGGTTGAACAACTCTTGTCGAGAGTTTATTGGATTCTCTCTTGAAAAATCCTTGAGGTGGTAGCGTGTACACCGATAAGGAGCAAGAAATCCAGGTGCATTGGGATATCCAACATCCACTAGAAAATATTTTCCTACATAAATAAAGTAGATTATTAAAACTTGAAACATTGATTGTACCCTTGAGTATATTAAACTATGATTTGGCTTACCGGGGGGAACAACAAGAGGATCTTCTCTTGACAAAGCTGAAGCTAGAACATGACTATTTGCAGCAGACCCTTCCCAACCAGCAAGGTAGTACTGAAACATATAATTGAAGGAACACACACCCATAACATTTTGCGATAGGTTGCCTTTTCTATCACGATATTTACCCTGCATGTCGACATCGACGGTGACTGGTATATGGGTTCCATCGATAGCTCCAACACAATCCTATACGATATGATACAATCATCAATTCTACAGTCAACCAATAATATGATAAAGATAAAAATCCATACAAGAAATTTGTAAATTTACAAGAATTACCTTGAAGAATGGATCAAAACGTTCCTTCCCACTAATTTTAGGAGGATTGTTTGGACTAGGTGGTATAAAGCAATCCTCATGGAGTGCTAAGATAGCCCTCAACACCTTGTGGAAGTATCGGCTGATTATCTCTCTTGAGTGCCCATAGTTGTGGGAAATCTTGTGGTTCCTTAGATTGTGGCCAAGGGTGTGGAGGAACATCACAAGTTGTTCTTCTAACGTCAAGTGTATCATATCTATCAAGCTTCTTTTCAGCCTTAGGATAGTAGCTAGACAAAAGAAGGCTCCCCTACTCATGTAAATTTGATCATGACAATCCACATTGTTGGAATGAATAACCATTCTATAAAAAAGAATTTCCTTTTCTTAATCGTTTACCCATTTGTGCACTGCCTTCTCGGGCTACCACTACTTTGGCTATGACAAGAAAAGCAAGAAGAGTTGTGAGAAGATGAGAATATGTGGTCTCCATAGCTACGCGTCCTAGAATGTCAATATTCTCAATAGGATCCATCAATGGCCTGAAATGTGGACAAACACAATGATTTGAGCGAGGAGATATCCAGTATGAAGCACAAAGATAAAGCGTATAGTAGTACATAATCACAAAGAGGTTCATGTTGTGAAAATGAATTAAAAGGTTATAAAGAGGCTCATTTTGTAATAAAGAATTAAAACTCATGTTGAATTCACTTAATTTTAATTGTAACTTATAAGTGGTTGAGATCACGATCTCAAACTCTTGTTTTTAATCTTGTGTCGTGGTATTACTTATTTGATTGACATCATGTATTATAGGTCCATTACACATTGAACGAAAGATTATATAAAAGTTCATCTTATAACAAGGATAAAGCTGCAGAACGCTGAACTATCCATCCATCCACTAATCTAAAAAGTATTACACACAATCAGTGTTACACATAATCAGTGTTGTTTTCCTTATTAACATAGTGTTACACATAATCAATGTTAAACAGTACTAGTGTTAACACATGTTTAACACTGTTTATGTGTAACACTTTTTAGATTATGTGGAAGGGGAAATTGGCACTAGAGAGGCGATGAAGTTAGACAATCACCTATTGGTGCTTATATACAATATAGAGCACCGAACAATCAGAATTTTAACCTACCTGAGTCTAATAGCCTATACTTATTTGAAAGTAATAATACAAATTATTGAGCATATTTTATGCTTCATTCTGTCTTGGTTGTTTATTTAGATAGTTGAAATCATGGGTTCAATCTATATTTTTAATCTTGTGATGTGGATCCATTATATATTGGATGATGTTGTGATGTGGGTCTACTACACCTTGGAGAAGAGATTATGAGGAAGTTTGTCTTGTAATTTAAAGTTAAAGCTCCAAGTTACACATAATCAGTGTTGTTTTCCTTATTAACATATTGTTACACATAATCAGTGTTAAACAGTACTAGTGTTAACACATGTTTAACACTGATTATTTGTAACACTTTTTAGATTACGTGGAAGGAGAAATTGGCACCAGAGAGGCGATGAAGTAAGGCAATCACCTATTGGTGCTTATATACAATCTAGAGCACTGAACAATCAAAATTTTAACTTACCCGGGTCTAATAGCCTATATTGATTTGAAAGTAATAATACAAATTATTGAGCATATTTTATGCTTCATTCTGTCTTGGTTGTTTATTTAGATAGTTGAAATCATGGGTTCAATCTGTATTTTTAATCTTGTGATGTGGGTCTACTACACCTTGGAGAAGAGATTATGAGGAAGTTTGTCTTGTAATTTAAAGTTAAAGCTCCAAGTTACACATAATTAGTGTTGTTTTCCTTATTAACATAGTGTTACGCATAATCAGCGTTAAACAGTACTAGTGTTAACACATGTTTAACATTGATTATGTGTAACACTTTTTAGATTATGTGGAGGGGAAAAATGGCACCAGAGAGGCGATGAAGTCAGGCAATCACCTACTGGTGCTTATATACAATCTAGAGCATTGAACAATCAGAATTTTAACTTACCCGAGTCTAATAGCATATACTGATTTATCTTGCTTTGACATGTGTTTAACCATTGTGATAATTTAGTAGTGCATGCTCTTCTATTATGAGTCAAGGTGGGTATTTAGGGTGCAATAACAAAGCCCAAAGGACAACAACTAAAGGTGTTTCAAAAATGCCAATTCAAGCCCTACGAAGTGACAGTGGAAGCAATTGGATAGAGGAATGAGACACTTCCCAAATTTGCAAAACTTTAAAGAGATGTACCTTGACTCACTTATATAAGGAAATGAGAAAGCCAACTTCCTTATAAATGGATCAATGAGCCTACATAAGCAAGGGCTGATAGATCTTTCTTTGTAACCTAGGAAACAAAGATTCAACAATTATAGAGTTCAAATAGCAAAGAAGGCAATCAATTTATAAGGTGAATCCTGAAACGAGGACCAACAGGAGTAAAGCTTAAGAGCTCTCTTGCATTTTAGGCATTTTTTTATCAATTGACTTTTTGGAGCCTGGAATTGAATTTTTATAGTCTGGTCTTAGACAGTGCTTCATAGGGTTGCATTTTGATGCGTTTTGAATAAAATTCTGGATTATAAAAGTTAATATAGTCATAGTTCCATGTGTTGTTTTTCTTGTCCCCTCACTGCTTGAGCAGGTAAACATAAATACAATTATAAAAACACACATCTAGTTTTATGAGTTACCAAATACATTCGTTCTATTTTAATGTAAACTTCCTATAAGATGGTATTATGGTCGTTACTATAAACAATTTTCCAAGGCACATCTATTACTAATTTCCATATCCTCTGCAAGTGAAAGATTGTAACTGTGTTAAGGGAGAGGAGATCTCTTTGAACTTCTACCTAACATTTACAAGCTGTGATAGGCTCTTTTCTGTACTCCCTTGGTAATCTGTTGCCATAGTGATAGCCTTTTTTCGTTAGAAAAGAGTTGTCTTCCATGGTTGTTCAGGACCACATTGTTGAGGATTTCCTCATTTTCTGGGTACATAGTGTAGCTTGCATTGGTCATACAAAGGTCCACAAAAAATAAAATCACCCAACATGGAGCCCATCTCATCTAAACTCCTATGAGGTTTTAAAATTTTGATTGTTCAGTGCTCTATAGCTTTTTAGGGGTTTTTAGCAATTTTCAGAATAAAAACCAGGTTAGTGACTGATTTAATAATTTTACCCACAGACCATAAAAAATGGACCACAGACCATCCGATGACATCAAAACTACTTGATTATGCAGAGAATGCAAGCGTGAGAACGGTGAGGAAACCCTGTTTGATGATGCAGGAGAACGTGAGTGCAAGAACGGTGACGAAACCCTTCGTATTGCAGGAGAACGTGCGAAAATGAGGCGGACACAAAAATGAGGCGAACGCGTTTATGACGAAACCCCTTTCAAAACCCCAAAATGAATGCAAGAAGATCACGGACCCAACGACAAATTAAAATTTGCTTCACAATTTTCCAAAACTTGCATTTGATTTCGAATTCCACCTATTGGGTGGGAAGATGGTGCCGCCCATTTTAGGGGCCAATACCGGATTTTGAAGCCCTAACCCCGAATTGCATTATAGTGTCCCAAACGATGGATTTGGTAAAAAGGCGGAAGTCCCCACCCAATTCCGCCCCAATTCCGCTAACCAAACGGGGCCTTAGGGTCCGTTTGGCTGTTGGAATACCAAATGCTGGATATAGTCAATTCTGGAAGATGCTGCAATTCTGGAAGATACAAATCCTGAAAATGATTTCCGGAATATGGGTTGACCCGTTTGGTTCACCCGGAAGATGACTAAGAAGATGCATAAGGAATTTTAATTCTTTATTTTAATTTCTTTTGAATATGGTGTGTATATGTTTATATATATACACACATACATGTGTGTATATATACACATATGCACACATGTGTATATGTATATACATGTGTGTATATACACACATGCACACATGTGTGTATACACATATACACACATGTGTGTGTATACACACACATACACACATGTGTGTGTATACACACACATACACACATATACACATACACACACACACACGTGTGTGTATATACACATACATGTGTGTATATACATGTAAGAACCCCTTTTAGGCTCTTCTTGTTATACTATTTTTTTTTATGGTTTTATAATGTTTTTTTTTTTTTGCAAAGGTTTTTGACATAAAAAGAAAATAACATAACGTTGAAATATTGAATAGAAAATGAACTACTGCTGCCTTATTAAATTCCTTTGAGCCAAACTCAGTACAAATGATAATATCTAAATAAATAACAACAAATAAGATTGGATTCAATACACATTAAAAACCTAAGAATTTATTGATGAAAATCACACTTTCCCAGCATAACTGCGTCCTAGCATAACTGACGCCTATTGTAGTATTCTACTCACGCTGGATAAATGATGGCAACTGTCTGCCATCCCACTTCTCTGAAATTGTAAATCAATGTTGTAAATGCTGAAGTAAATCTCCGTTGAAGCACAATAGAAGTCTCTGGATGAAACCTCCGCTGGATATCAAATTCACCAGATATCTCACTGGCTCAAATGATGAACACACAAAAGAGCTACGTTCTCCAATGGCTGCACTGTCAAACCCTTTCTCAGAGCTCAAGAGTTGAAAAAAATTCAATCAATAATGAAAACTGGATGCCCTTTTCTTCTCACGCTAAGCATATATAACCTTCCAAGTCTAAATCGCACTCAAAAAGCAGGAATTGCGATTTCTCTCAAGCAAGTACGACTTAATGTTATAAACATTAAATTAATGATTTATTTTATCATTTAGACTTAGGAAGAAGTCAAATAAATTATTAATAAATTTGGCCCCCTTCTCATGACATTAAGACCCTCAACTTAAGTGATTTTAATATAAAGTTATAATATAACTTTATATTAAATAATTATTCTTCTTTAATACTTAGCCACGAAAAATGTCATAACTCCCATAATATTGTGAATCTGATCAAGCCGTCTGAACTAGGAGCTAGTGAAAATATTCTCCATGTGACCATGAGGTATTTCTAAAAATAGCAGGGGTCCATCTCTATAGCTCCAAAATAAGCCTAAAAATAGCCATTTCTACCAAACAGAGCAGAATCCAAATAAGTGAGCCAAAAACCATCTCACAACCCAACTGAGAACACTGAGCTCTGCCAAAACTAAACCATTAGAAGATCATACCTCCCCTGTGCCATTACTGACCCCCTATCCATGTCTACTAGCCTACGAGGGTCCACTGATAGGCTAACCATTAGCTAGTATGATGTCACTAGCTTAAAGGGGACATCACAATACACACATGTATACACATATACACGTGTATATATATACAAATACACACTTGTGTATATATATACACACATATACATGTGTGTATATATACATATACACACATATACACGTGTGTATACACACACACACGTGTATGTATATACACACATGTGTATATATACACACATGTGTATATATACACACATGTATATATATACATCCTTAAGGCAATATAATATACATCCTTATAGTCACAGATCCCACGAAATATTAAATTTGGTTTTATAAAAATTGGAATTGGAATTTGAAATTCCAATTCCACCTATTTGAGTGGAAGATGCAAATGCCCATTTTGGGGCAAAATTGGAATTTTGAAATTCCAATTCCAATTTTTTGGATGGACACAAACATGGAATTGACATTATCTGGAATTAGATAATGCCAATTCCAGCCTCCAAAGGGGCCCTTAGGGTTTCCTTCATCAGTGATTGACAAGACTTTTAAAAAGTTTCACCGCGAGCTATTGCTATGCCGATGACATTTCCTCAGGACCCACCATGATGTTGCAAAATATCTCTCTTTTATAATTTTAAATCATTTAATTCAAATGATTTTATTTTATTTTTATATTCAAGTAATATATTTCTCCCTTTTTTTTCGAAGTATTTGAAGATAATAACCTTCATACTCATTTAATAAAATTATTGTAAGCACCCGTACTACTTTGGTAAAATATATTAGGACTATTTATTAAACATTAAACTTTTGGATTTTATATAGGTATATTCCTCTTATTTTAAATCTTTTGATATGATTTAAAAATATTTGAAAATATATTTGTCAAAAGAAGAAAATATTATAAATTCAATTTACATGTTCAAATGAATTTCTAAAAGGTTTTCTCTTATAAGGCATAATGTGCCTTTACTCTATATTGAAACTAAATCAAATATTTGTAACTTTTAGCACCTATAGTAATATTATTAGATTCAATGAATTGCATGTGGAAAGGGCGTAGAAAACTCATCTGATTAGAGTGAAAGGCCATAGAAACTAATCCATGCACAATCTTCTTATATGAGAAAGTATTAGCTCTGCAAAATTTATTGAAGGGTTGAAATATTTACTGTCAAAGAATGATACTCTCTTCATCATGTCCACAACAAATTCATATAAACTAAAATTCATGTTAGATGAGAAAAAATATGAAATGAATTCCTGGGACCTTAGGACTTGACATGAAGTATATTTGTAACACAAATAATTGTCATGATAGATCATTTTACCATATGTGTCAATCGAATGCAGGATATAATCATAAAAAAAGGGCTACTCGAATCAACTTTACAATGTGCGGGAAAAACTTTAAATAAATTTTATACGGAATGGTTCTTGGAAAACAAAAGCAAATCAAACCATGGGGGGCTAAAAACTGGCATTCATTATGATATGAAGAACTCGGAGGAATAGTTAGTTCAAAATGAAGGCTCAATAGGAAAGTTTCACTAATGCTAAAAAATGGCCACTTTGTAAACATTAGGAGTATATAACTTCATAGTTATCATTTTGTTCTGTTAAACCATTTCAAGCATAAGATGTACATTTTGTTTCCTCATTTTCTTCTATACTTTCTTAATCATAGTATTAGGGACCATAAGAAGAAATCTAGCAAGATGGTGTTCCATGAAGAGCTTATTTACTTGATTTATGAATATTGTCATGATAGAGTTCTTGATACGGTTCAGAAGTCTGTTGAACCCAAAAAAGATAGAGGGAAAAGGAGAGTTGAGGAGTCGGGAAGTGGAGCATTGTCCCATGCTTCTCTCAAAAAACCCAAATGTAACCCTGAGATGATTTTTTTTTATGAAGAGCAAGATATGGATACTGAAGACGATGATGAGGATGAGGAGAAGTCAATTGATCCCCCTGTCAATAAAAATGTTGAAGAGATAGAGGGTATGGGCACAAAAGAGGATGAAGATGAGATAGATGAGGGAGAGTAGATCGAAAAGAATTTGGTTTTGGGTATTCCTGGCAATGTTGATGCTTGTCAGGGTATGGGCGAGATGTTGTCTCTTGAGAACCAGGAGCTAGAACCTGATCTTCCCGAGAATGTTGTCACTCCGCAAGAGCCTGCTAATGAGAAAGAAAAAGACTTGGTGTTTCAATGAAGAATAAGAACCCTAAGTTTACAAGCTCTAAGGATAAACTAAAGAGTAAGCTGGAGGAGAAGGTCTCTCTCCTAGTTGATTATGCAAACTCTATTGATCGTGATATGTCGATTTCTCCTGAAGGGTCTTTGGAGTCGGTGAAGGCTTCTAAAGGCGATCATACTACCCTGAAGAATAGGGACCCTGATGAAGCTAATGTTCAGCTTTTCATTGAGGACTTGTAGGACAAGAGAGAACTCACTTTGGGGGTTCTTCAAACGGCCAAAGCTATGTCCATGTACTCCTTTCGACTAGATAGATGGACTTTCCACGAGATAAAGAGACTTAACTTGAAGTATCGAGCCCTCTCTTCTAAATTTGAGAACATTGAACTTGGTCTTCAAGGTGGTAACTCTAGGGCTAAAAATAAGCCTGTTAGCACGCTAGAGGAGAGATTGGAAGGTTTGTATACCAGAGTAGAGAAAATGGAGAATATGTTGAAAAAGGTCCTCTAGCATAGTCATGAGAGTATCAAAGTTTCTGCTAAGGATCTTAACACGTTGATGGCAAAACTAGGTCTCTTCCATGAGAAAACAATCATCAGTGTGGATTTCAATGTTGGTGATGGTGTTGGTCAAAGCTCTGGTCCTAGAAAAAGAACAAGGGCAAGCATGAAGAAAAAAGCTCCTACTCTGAAGGAAATTTTGGATCTTAAGACTATTGTTCAGAAGATGTCTAATCTTGAAGTGGACGTGACAAGTACACTCAAGGACCTAGCCTAGTTCTACTTGTTTGTGTCTCTTTCTTTTGGTTCTTGTTGCTATATATTTTGTTTTGCTAGGTTTTTAGGTTGGTATGGTTTTGGGTGTTTGTTGGTTTTTGGAACGTTTTGTTTAGAGGGCTTCTTTGAATATCTTAATTTAATCTGGCTATAAAAGGTTTCAGGTCCCTCCAAAACCTATTTTTGTAATTAATCAAAAACACAATAGAAGTAAACTACAAAACAAGAATATTTTAGTACATGCAAATAAATTTAATGAATATATTAGTGATTGTAATTAGAATTTTCATATTTTTATTAAAATAAAAGAATTATTATCATTTTAATAAAAAATGATAAGGCACAACAAAAGATAAAAAGACATTTTGTTGTGATGAGTTATCTAGACATGAATAGAAAAATAAAACATTGTGATTAAAAAAAGTTTTATCACATTCTAATAATTTCTTTTAATGATTTAATTTTGTACGTTTTTCAATTTTAATAGTAATATATTAATTTGAGACACTCTATATTGCTAGAATATTGAAAAAAACTACTAAAAAATAATTCAAATTCAATAGTTCTTTAAATGGTCTCCTCAAAAGTTTTTCAACCAATAAAGAAAAATAAATATTATACTTTATAGTTAAAATTTTTACATCATAACTTAAAAAATAAAAAATAAATAATCAATTTTAATTGATGAAAAACTAATTTATTCACAACTAATTAAGATTTGGATGATTGCAAAAGGCAAAGTACTAATAACTCAAGTTATTGAAAATGGCTTTACCAATTCAAAAAATTAAGCTGTGCAATTTTCAAATTATTTTCATCAATGTGATATTTTCCTTTTTACCTTTTTCCTTTATGTTCATTTCTCTGCGTTCTAAGCCCTCGAGCAAAATGATAGCTTAAACATAAATAGCATTTATTAATTTTAACTATTATCAGCTAAAAAAACCAATACTGAAATTCTGACAGCAGTTTGTGAATAGGACCATGTTTCATCACCGAATGAAGCATATTAATAATTCAATTATAGATAAGAATTTTGTTTAAAATTTCATACCCCTAAAAGGTTTTGATAAGAGTTCTCATACATGCCACAGAATGGAAGAGTTAGAGGTCCCAATAGAGTTAAGGGTTGTGGTTTATAAGCTGTACGAACAGGTCAAAGCCAAAATCAGAACTAAGGAGGGCATGTATGAATGCTTCGGGAGTGACATAGGTGTCAAACATGGATGCCCTTTATCCCCTACTTTATTTGGTCTCTACATCGATAAATTGCAGTGGTTAAACAAGGCCAATGAGGATGGCATTCATTTGGCGGGTTATGTGGTGAGGCTGCTTTTATACGCTGATGACCTTATTCTTATTGCCGAGTCCACTCAAGGATTGAGAGAGAATTTGAAAAATTTGGAGCTCTTTTGACAGGAGGTGGGAATGCAAGTTAATACCTCTAAAGACTAAAATCATGATCTTTTCTTTGAAGAAGAAAAAACAACAGCATACTTTTATTTTTGAGGGCAGCCTTCTGGAGACTGTGGAAGAGTACAAGTACCTGGGAATTGATTTCAACTATAGGTTAAGTTGGGAAACATGCAGATCAAAAAGAATATAGGGGGGTTGGAAAGCCTCTTACCTCCTTCAAAATAGATGCAAGAAAGCTGAGTTGTTGGAAGACTAGGAAGACTCTCTTTGGTCTCTTGGTGGTCCCAGTTATTCTATATGGGTGTGAGGTTTGGGGGAGTAGCATGTCAAATCACAAATGGTGGCAGATAGAAAGAATCCAAAAGCATCTTATCACTAGTAACCTCAAGGTCAAGTCTACGGTTCCTTATGAGATCCTCTTGGCGGAGGCTGGTATGTTCCCGATTGAAGCCTCAACAATTATTCGCATGCTATGCTACTTAAAAAAAAGGGGTAATATGGATATGCACCGCTGGCCTAGGATGGTAGTGGCGGAAGATCTATAGGAGGAAAAAGACGTGGAAGAAACAAAATAGCAAGTGGTTAAACAAATGGAACATAAACCCCCACGAGTGTCCAAACACTAACATTGAGATAAAAAGGTGGGTGTTAGAGAAATTCAAAATTGCCATGTGTACAAAACAGGAAGGGAAAAAAAAAACTCACTATGTTAAAGAATTTAATCCCAAGTGGGACCATGGCGATAAAGAGTATTTAAGCTCCACAATTAAAGGCAAGGCAAAAATTCTGATTGCTCAGCTGAGGACCAGCTCTCACCATTTATGGTGCAAAACTGGTAAATGGAAAGTTCCCAAAGAAATGTGGGAAGAAAGAACGTGTAATTTTTGCAGCAGAGGGGTGGTTGAAACAAAGTGGCTTTTTATCAAGGAGTGTGTTGCTTATGAGGACATTCGCAGTCAATATGAAGATAACTTACAAGGGAACAATTTGACTGAGCTTTTTGACGAGGCAAACTTACACAAAACGGCTACCTTCCTAATGAGGATCCACATCAAAAGGGCCTACTTGTAGAAACTTCAGCAAACGGTTTAAATTTTGGTTCTTTCGTGGTCCCTTAGACCGCCGGTCTCGTGGACGTCATTAAAACTCCTTCAATTTCAATTTCAATTTCAACTTATTTCAGAAATGCCAATCGAACCAGATGAAAGAAAGATTAAAACACATTAAATACGCACATATACAATAGAATTCGCTTTGGTTGTCCACCCTACTCGAGAATCCCTAAATAATATGATTTATATGCCTTCCATTTTATATGGCAGGAGGACAATATGTTACCTCCTATGGCTTTATCACAAACATTAAATCTCCCACTACCAATATCTCCTCAGGTCGTGGATTGGTATAGACATATGAAACAATCGAGTTGTATGTCCCTGCTGGCCTGTGAAGGCCCAATACAAGAATATATTCTTGCAAAACCTCTACGAAGAGTTCCATGAATGTTCTCCCCACATAGCCTTTTGGGATTGGAAGCTGGTTAAGTTTTCCAACAAATGCTTGATTACCTGCTACGTTTGGTCTGACTGATAAGAACTTCTCTACTATATTAACTGCATTACGATTGAAAAATGTAGCATACCTGCAAAAAGACAACATTTTATATTATTTTCACCTTAATTTTTAGAGATAAAATTGTAAAGTCTATATCTAACATCCCCATGATGATTAGAGTGAGTGTGATCCAAAATGTTGCTGCAAAAATTACAAATACAATCAAATCCAGAAACTGCAGCAAGAAGTCCATATCTGTATGAGATTTTGTTGACAAGATACATAGATTATTCAAGACTGAACAAAAACCATGTCAAACTAAACTGTAAACATGACCTGCTCGATCATATATTTGCTGTGAAACGAACAAGTTTCCCTTCAGAGTTACCCAAACAGAAAAACAGTTATCTTTGTATAACCAAAGTCATCAAGTTTGCTCCAGTATAATTTATTTGATAGATAATCGAACTAACAAGAAGCAAAAGATCAGAATACAACTTTAGAACGTTACCAGAAATGTCAACTAAAGATAGCAATAAGGCAAAGAAAATTACATCAAAAAATTGAGTGCAGCAGGACTGAAACCCTTTCCCTCAATGTATGGGGGTGAAAACATGTAGTCTGAAGCCCGGTTCCTAGCATAAATGCCACTTTCAAACATTTTGTTATTTCTATGAAGCTTAGGCCTCAAGTAATGAATTGCAGCTTCCTGCTGTAATTCAACAATAATGCGGTCCCTTGTTGGTCGAAGAAGGCGTTCAACGGTTGCAGCTATCAAAATGTTATTTATATCAAAAAAAGCTTCTGTTATAGAGGACTGATTGCTTTCTTCTTTAATTTCCTCCTCATAGTTGCGTTTTGCCAATATAATTACTCTTTCTGTAGAAGCAAGACAAGACCCATGAAAGCTGTTAAACTTACAACCAACAATTATGGATGCAAAATTTAGACAAGAAGTTAATCCCTCAAGTAAATGTAATATTGCTCAAAGAAAAAAGAACACCGGGCACAAAGTTCTACCAGTTTCAAAGAAAAAAGATTCTGCCATAATTTTGACATTTGTTGAAGGCCCGTCTAAATCCTCAAGAAGTTACATATATATAACAAGCACTGGAAAATAAATTGTCAAAATTCAAGCAAGGTCATGTCAATAAGGGAATGATACGTGCCTGCTTGCATGACACCTGCCCGAACCAGATCTAGCTCGTACAATGGTGACCCTTTTACAAAATAGACATCTTGGAACATTCCAACACAACCCCATTCAGAAGCAACTGGTTCTGTGGGATGTAAAATAACCACTGGTGGATTTGGTAGATCTGACATTCGAATATGGCTAATGAAATAGAAAATGTTAATAGGCCATTTTTCCTGAATACACAACAAAATATGTGGCACATTCAGCTCGATTACTGACATGGTTCTGGAACACAGATTTTCCATTATGGCACTCACCCTTCGTCCCAGGACCGACGGATCAGGTTTCTCCCACTTCTGTTGTGGTGGCCAACTTGTTGCAATGTCTATTGCTTCCTCCAATGAAAGTATGTTCTGTGGCCCTGTATTAGAAGTATTTTTGTGAGAAAGGGAGACACTCGGTGATTGATTATCCTCATGGCTGGCAGAAATGATCTTTTGAATCTCACTCTGATATTCACTTCTGTATCTCGACCCCGTGAGCGATCCAGAACCTCCAGAATTCAATTTCCTGCTACCATCATCATAACTGATTGAAGAATCAGAAGTTGCGGGATCTGAAGGTATTGTTATTTTAGGAGTTCTTTGCTTCATAATTTCTTCTAAGAGCTTTCTGTCTTGTAGGGAGTCTTTCTTCTTGGAGCCTATGCAATATACATACTTGGGTATATGCTTCCAGCAAAACAAAGTAGCTTGGCGTCCAAATTTAGAAACTTCCTCTGCAGTCCAAAGGTCTTCAGCAATAACTAAGCCAATATCAGAAGACGAAATCTGGTGCCCTTTTGGGTACAGAACTACTTCCCTTGTATCGTCAATCAGAATGTCAAGACCAAAGAGGATAACATGAAATTTCCTGTAAACCAATTCTGCAGCCTGCTCAAACGGGTGGAAAATAAAAAATACATATTAAAGGATAGTTGTTGATTGTAGAGATAGAAATCTAAAGCCCGACACTTGAAAAATTGCACATATCAAACCCTCAATGATACAAAGTACAGGAAGAGAGTTGTGTAATGTAGTTGAATCAAATACGGAAATGTCAATCTGTCAATGATTGGCATATTATCCCACTTTTGATGATATCAAATAACAAATTTTATTAATTTTCCAAAAAGATATATATTTAGAGCAGGGGTGGGCTAAAGGCAGAACAATACGTTTGCCACTTTAGTATTGCACAGACTAAAGCTAGAATAAGTGATGTGCATCTAGCTTCTTCATATTATCTAGCTAGAGCCGTCAATTTGAATCTTTGAAGCAATGACTGACCTCTTCAAAAAGAAACCCTTCTGCATGAAAGCAAGGAGGTAATATAACTGGAAACACTTCCTGCTTAAGACCATCTGAATATTGCTGCACCCAACGTTCAGAACCAACAGTAGAGACAGCCAAGCCAGACTTGAATAGATTTGTCAAAAAGGTTGGCAGACCTTTGACATAGCAGCTGAAATGGAGATATGTAAAAATTTAGAAGCACTAAAGTGTACTTTACCAAACCAATTCATCACAGAAATTAAACAAATTAAAAACCTTTGAGCAAGCAGCTGAAAACGAATGGCTTCTGGACACACAATCTCAATTTCATCTCCTATATCATCTAAAATGGCACTGTCCTGATTCCCAGGTTTGAACATCTCTACAATAACTCGAACCCCTGTGCCACAGTGTCGATGTACACTCAGTGTACGAACAAACTGTGCTGCGTCCTCTGCATCAGCATTCTTCAAGTCCATGCTTATCAGGTATTAAATCACCTTATGCAGCTTGATTAATCACTACATCTATTACAATGAATATAGAAACAAAGCTAAGTAGTGGTGACATAAACTTAAAACAAGACTATCCACTTGGAATCCAAGGTTCAAAGAGAGTTAGCATTACCACAAACCAGATTCAAGACTCTCGGTGACAGTATGACCTTTAGGCTTTCAATATATACTTGCGAACAGTACTTCACAGAAGAACAAAAAACAATATTAACAATATAGATAGAAAATCCAGAATCTCACCACAGCCTGTTGATCCGCCATTAAGAATACAGCTGAAGCCATTTTAGCACTAACACGATCAAGGTCGGATTCATTCAAAGGTGTGCCCTCAATAAACTCTACATGGCCTTTATAAAGTGCCAGGAGGATCTTCATCTCAAATCTTCACATACGAAGCACCATTACAAAAAGTGAATAAACTAATTTTTAAAAACACCAAAAACAAGAGGATACAATAATATGTAGATTCGGACTAGACAAATGCAAAGGTTGCAGAACCATTTAAAGAAATCTGGAACACTTTATTGAAAGTTAGAACCTTACGAGGGTTTATATGGAGCCATAATCACAACCCTAAGTGGAAATGCTTGCATATCTGCAAAGAAAAATTAATAATACAAAGATTTAACCAAAACCTTTAAGTTGGAGCATGCCATCCTCTGAATGTCCAAGAAGATGCATTTATAAGAGAGATATAACAATTCCTAGCTGTGTCCTTGCTTAGTTCAAAAAAATATGTACAGAATTTTAATCAAAACAGTTGCTCCAACTTCCAAACCTTTATCATGAGAAGGATAATAGAACTCTGAAAGAAAATCCTGTATGGTTCGATATGATAAATCTCCACTGACTATAACAAATCTTGAACCAACAACCTTTTGCACAACAAATTTTCCCCCATATGGCCTGAAAATATGTAATTATTTGTTTATAAACTGGATAAATATATTTGCAATAAATTATCCCCTATGAGTATCTGAGTAAACAAATAATAGTTATGAAACAATTGCAAGGAGTAAAGTGCACCTTCGCGATGCAAGCTCCATGATTTTATTAATCTGTACAGGTAAAATGAATAAAGCTATCAATATGGTAAGCAACGAAACAGCACGGCCCCAATCTGAATTCATTGTAATATCACCATATCCCACAGTTGAAATCTGTCTCAGAAAGAGAATAGTTATCAGTTTTTTAATGTATCTGAGTATCAATCATTAGGGTTCTATAATTAAGGCCACATATGATGTTAATGAAAAATTAGAGGATGTAGACCATACTGTAACAATTATGAAGTAGAAGGCATGATAAAATGTTAAACATCCATGAGAGCCACAATTGTTCTCTCTCTTGATATTAAGTGGGGTGGCTTTTTGCTCGACCCAATGTAGCAGACCAGCCATAACAAAAACTGCACAGATGCAAATTTTACACTCTAAATAAATTAGAAAAGTTGTAGTGCACATTAAAGGCATATAAACTAGATTGGTTCCCATTTTACAATGCAACCCATCTGCAACACTCCCCATAACCAATAAGGAAATTAAAACAAACAAAATAATCAAAATTCAAATACAACGTAAAATTTCAACATTGATTTTTGTGCTTGATTCATTTTAAAAACTGATGAATATAGCTATAAAAATTGTGATTCGACAACTAGAAACCATCATAACTTTGTAGAACTGTTACCGGCTAAATATGGCTTCACTTAACTATATTTGAATAACTATAGCAAATTTGGTTCATCCAAGACTACAAATGGCAGAGACAGACATGAAGAAAATTGGAAATGAATAATATGAATGTCTGCTAAAAGAAAGAATAAAATAAAGAAAACAAAAACTCTGATAGGGAATTCTGACAGGATATTTTCCCAAGTGCATTTTTTACACCTTTGCTTTGAAATTTTTTGAGATTGTCATGATGATTTGACACAGATTTGGCATTTTCTTAGGAAGGGGATGCACAGGCACTCTAGGCCATTTTTTCAGATATCACAAGATCAATGCCCTTTATCTCCTGAAGGTGTTAGAAGTGGAAATCAAAGAACCTCACAAGCAGAAGGAAGGATAATATCAGAGGCTGAACAAAGGACCACTAGAAGTGATGAAGATTGGATCATATCAGATTAAATTATTACATTTCAAAATTGGCTACAACAGAATTGATTTGCAAGTTTCTGGACTTGCAACTTTTGTTGAATATATATGAATGAGCCCTTTTAGTTTTAAAAGATGTAGTGTGATTATTACATTCTTTTATGCCCAAGAGATTATTTTATTGCATCCTTTGCAATGAAGCTGAACATGGTCACATCTTTCAAGTGGTATTATAGAAATACACAATTGTTTATGAAATCTAATTTTCAAGCCAATGAAGGTGATGCCTCCCTTAGCACTAGTATGAATTTGAATCTTTAAGTTCCCCCATGCATTTTAGAATGAAAATGTCTTTTAAATTTGGAACTTGTATCATACAATACAATCCATGTTGACTTGTAACTGAAACCAAAATCATTTTTACAAGTGGGATTTGAATGGATTCAGCAAATCAATAATGGCGTATTCTCTTTTGATGTAGAGATTCTGTGGTCACTTTGCTTGACCTTGAGGTTTTAAGATGCATCTTTTTGAAGCTATTCTGACTCACATTTCCTTTAGCCAAAGGTTGTCCAAGCAAAACTATGTAAGACTGTTCAGCTAGTTTATGATCCTTAGGTAAAACGCTAAATAGGTCTTTAAAATGTTCAACTCGCAATCTTAAAGTAATCCATTAGCTTACATGAAATAATTGTTCCACAAAAAAAGAAAGAGTGGAAGTCTACCCAGTTCTTCCAAAAAACGCCTGCGACGAGGTCAATAGCCAATTTGTGAAATGACCCCTACTATAAAGGCCACTAAAAACCCCCAAATCTGAACTGAGACAAATTGTCAAACACTTGGCATGCACTGAATTGTTTTGTTTGCAATAATGTGTTTCAATGTGATAGTTGTTTTGAGCATCAAGTACAATTGAGATAACAATACCAATAATGAAAAATAACACAATGAAACAACAATGAAACTCCAAATATTCATGCAAGGACTTCAATGCCAATATGTCAAGAACTTCCCAAGTTCTGATTGCAATGTTCAATAGACTGATTACGATATCAATGACAGATTTTAGGTCTGTTTACAACTACTGAACTATGACATGAAATATATGAACTATCTCATATGAACAAAGACCTTACAATGCACTTCCTCTATTATATCAATCCAACTATAATTTGGCAATGTCTGATTACAATGGACTGTTTTCTGAATACATATATGACTGTCACCATGAACATACAAGCACTCCTTTACTCCATCCAATGCACTATCAATCCTATGATACTTCAATGACAATTGACGATAACCAAGACTGATTATGAATGCTATAACAGTGACTGAAAAACATGCAATTTCATACAACTTTCTTGACATTCAAATGCATCCAAACACATGAAGAAAACCTGGAAATCGCTCCTTATATTCCGATGTCAAATGCTGATGGAATGATGACCAGACTGTCCAAAATGTGCCACTGTTATCACTGCCGTACTGTCCCTGCTGCTGGCCGTACCTGGGCCGTACTGTACGGCTGCAGTACTAAATTCTGAGCTATGTATTGGGTGCCGAAAATGTATGGAATGGAATCGCCTAGGGTTAGATAATAACCCTTCCAAAGCATAAAAATTATCTCCAGGTAGATTGAGAGATATGAACAAAACGTAAGTCCAGGCCCTGGTATGAACTGAACTGAGAATGCACCAGAATGATCTCCAACCTTCACCAAATGATTCACCAATGCAATGATGTAAAATAAACCCTTATTCAGTCAATTACAAACCCTCAAATAATCTTCAGATGAGATCCAATATGAAATGGCTGAGTACCATCTCCAATAATGCAACCCTTCAGTAGATATTTCACTACCTCAGTTATGCCAATCTAGGGGAGTTATCGTTCCCAAAGATCAAATGATATTTGCAGACCAAAAGACTACAAATTGCTCCACAATGGAAGAAGTAGAAGAAATCCCAAATCCAAGCATGTCCAAATGAGAGGCCAAGCCCTCTATTTATTTACTTTTCTAAGAAGTTACTAAGAACTTCTAGAAACATCCAATTATAATGCACTTTATAATAAAATAACATTATAATATAAAAGTGTTTTTCTCAACTCAAAATTATAACAATGTAGGCTCATAACTGAATGTAGGCCCAACTACAACCGAATGTAGGCTCGGACTAGATGTAGGCTCTACTGCAACTGGATGTAGGCTCGGACTGGATGTAGGCTCACACTGAACGTAGGCTCTACTACAACTGAATGTAGGCTCGGACTGGATGTAGGCTCTACTGAACGTAGGCTCTAATAGCAATATGCAATCAACTGATCTCCAAATGATCACGAGATGACTCTCTCCTCATCGCTATCAGTCTATGAGAGCCCGTGATAAACTGATCCCGCACGCCAAATGATGTCAGCCAAAATGGGGACATGACAATTTGGTACACATGCAAAAATAAAAGTTTTACTACACAAAGACAAGATCATTTAGGCACTTTTGAGTCAGCCTTTTGCCCTTCTTCATGTGAATGGCCTCAAATGTGCTTCAGTTGTCCTCACACCCAAAGTGTTAGTCCTACCCCTCAATTTGGTACACATGCAAAAAAAAAGTTTTACTACACAAAGACAAGATCATTTAGGCGCTTTTGAGTCAGCCTTTTGCCCTTCTTCATGTGAATGGCCTCAAATGTGCTTCAGTTGTCCTCACACCCAAAAGTGTTATAGGGCTGACACAAAATGGCAAATGCTGATGCTAAGAGTTTCAAGATTAGATGCTTTAGCACGATGATCTGCCAGCATTAATTGGCAAGGACAGCATTAACAACTTTGTAAATAACTTGGTAAAATTAAAGATAAACTAAAATTAAAAATTTAAACTTGGTAAACTTAAATCGTAGTTGCCATTTTTGGTTTTGTACTTGGTTGGAAAGTCATTCTCTTCAAATGCATAGATGTGATGGAAACAGCCTCCCCTCCAAAGCCTCATAAATTTGTGGCTTATTCAAAACAATTTTTTAAGGCCTTCATAAGGTGCCATATTGTTATGCACGTGTTGAGACCATCCATAACCTCTTCATCTACCCTGAATAAACTAGAGAAGAAAAACTTTGGATTTATATACTAAACACTAGCGTGAATGTGTTGATGGAGTTGTTTTTTCCATCTCCAATAAATAATGTGCCAATTGGGTTCATATTTTTTCTCTTTGACCCATACAAATGTTGGATGGCTTCCTTGGCCTTGTTGATGGCTATGCATATAACCCATGGCTCTTTTCTCCATACCCACCAACTATAGAACACTAGCCAAAGATTCTGACACCTATGACAAGAGAGTTTAGAAAATAAAAATAATAAAATAACTATTTTTCAATGAGTATGACATTAAAAAAAGTAATTGAAAATTAGAAAAGCTTATTATAGAATAACAAGTTGATTATTTCGTATGTTAGGCAAACAAATCATCAAAAATAATTCCCATGGACTTCTCCCCTTTGGGTTTTCTCAAGTGAGGAAAACCCTTCCACCTAAAGCTCACAAACATCTACTTAAGAGATGTAAGCAAGACTTCAATACTTTGCAAAGTGATGAAATTTGTGCCAAATTGTGTGGCTTCCAATTGCATAAACTCGTCACCCTCAGTGTACTCATCAAATTAAGCATTCAAAGGCAGTTGTAGATGTATTTTATAATGTTTCTTTGGTCCACCATGATTTTGACCTATCCAAGTTTACCAATATCTTTAAAGAGAAGATCAATATAGCTGGCAATATAAAGGATCAAAAAGATTGTAGGGTGTCTTGCCTTAAGGTAGTCCCTTGATTTCCATATATGTTTGAATATTGTCTATCACAATATGGACAACATTCTCCATGCCTACCTCAATTATCTAACACTTTTTACCTCATTGAGCATCAATGGATTTCAGAAACACCATTTATCTACCTAAAGCCATGAGGAAGTTCATTTGTGTGGTTCCTACAATTTGTCCTCTTGTCAACTAAATATTGTAACCCTCCCATTCCCAAACTCTTTTGCTCTTCAAGTAAGACCTCTATGTGTCTCACAACATCCTCGAATAAGGACCCACTCAAATTATAAGGGTGTGGTGATTTGAAGCTTTTTCCTACTCTAGTCAATGCATTGGCCAATGACTCCAAATAGGGTCCCCTCACAACATTGAATGATATGCTATTACAATTCCAAAAACTAGCACATGCCAAATTCACCTCATTATGCTTCTCCCAATTACATCAATACCTTCCAATGAAGGTTTAAACTAGGATCATTACAAGAAATAAAGAAGCCATGGGCATGTGATCATGAAAACCAACTAAAACAATCTGCAATGCAAGAGCGCAATATCTTTGGGCCAATGCAAGAGCCTACTAAATTAACCTCTAATCCTAGAGAACTTATAACTACCATTTCTTAAGGTCTTTTTTTATTCTCCTCATATCAAGTGAGGGAAGCATTAACCTTTGTTATTACCTCAGGCTCCACTACATTATATAGCTACAGATCTCAACCAACAATCCGTGTGTTAGTGAAAAGTTTTTTCCTTTCTCAAGATTAATCTCAAAGATTCTTACTAAACCGAAAGAAAAAGATAATCACAACACTAACAATTGAGTCTCTATGATAGCAAACTCTGCAATTTTTCAAGGTGCAGCTGCCTTGCTAGAAAGTATTCAATCCAATCTTATTTATAAAAGAATGTGAATCGTGGGTATTTTTTACTAGAAAATACTTAAGGTGGTACATTCAATTCATCAACACAAAAAGAATGTGCAAGATAAAGAACCATTCAAATCTGATAACAATAATTATCCACATGCTCGAAACTAAGATTTCTAAACAAATTCTCTCTGTTGCTTCAGATGTAGGATTTACTCATATAACAAATAAGCTTCTTCACATATGATTCATCTCCACAAGAAAACAGATCACATGCATTGATGAACAACAATATTCATTACTTCGAAAGCTTAATATATATATATAAAACCGCAGGATTTTACATACATTCTATCATATCAATTTTAAAGAAACTAAAGCATAGATTTTTAAAAAGTAGTTTTCAAAATCTCAGAGAGCCGACCTCTATAAGTTTTTAGTCTACAAATATATAGCCACACAGGGCTAGAAACCAACCATAGTTAATGTTACCTCACCAGAGGTAAATAGTTTTTTAGTTAAAATAACTAAATTAGAGCATAAAGCAAAAAAGCGGGACTATGGTGTGACACACCTTTTAAATCCATCCAAGTGTCCACAAGAGCTAAGGCGTCGAAGCTGAGACCAACTGAGCTGCTTTCGAATTTTCATATGCGGTAGTAAATGCGGAAATGACTTCTTGATGTGGCAACCTGAGATAGGCAATTCTCTGCTTCCATACTTCTTTGTCCTTTCAGATTTGCGCAACCTTCCCATCGTGCATTTCTAGATGCTTCTGCTGGATCAAGAGCATTGATTCCATGCGTGCAACCTTAGAAAAATCCTGCACAGTCAACGTTTTCATTTCCTTGAGTTCGTCAAATCTTACTCGAACATTTTCGATGACCTTCTCACCTGGTCTGATTGATCCTTCCTTTGCCTCAGAACACTGTTTATCGATCCAGTCAATATCGCTTAGGATTATATCTTTTATTATCTCTAGCTCCTTAAGTAAATCCCTGATTTCAGAAATTCCCTGCGCCATGGCTTCATTCCTCCACTCAATGCATTCCTTTAGGACATATAAAGTCTTGTCGTCCAAACTTGGGACTGGCCTTTCAACAAGAAATTTATGTAGGCCGTATTCCTGAATTTCTTCCATCCATTGGATTTCCTTTACCCAACTTCCCTTTTCATTTTCCCAACTTTCAACGCTTGCTCCAACCTTTTTAATAAGGTTACTGGCCTCCTTTTGGGCTTGATTCGAACAACCTAAGTGTTTGATGGCTTCAAATTTAACATATTGAATCCATTTTTCAAATGTTTTGGTAACTGCCTTGTTTCTTTGCACTTGATCTAGGAATTTCTTGTTGACTGGAGACTTTACATCGATTGACGCTGGCATTTCGCTCAATGGAAGAAGTTCTGGATGCTGAATAGCATGAATGTATTGAGCCATTTTTTTCATGGCTTCCTTCATCTCATGTTTATCTTTGGCATCCTTCCATACTCTGTTAGCGATCTTCCTATTTGATACTTCGAATATCTTCATATCTGCTGTCTTTCCCCAAGTCGACCTTTGACACTTGAAAATCCTGTGCAGAGACTTCTTCGTTCCCTTTATCATTTACTGGTTTAGCAATCTCTGCCACCCAATGGCCAGTATCCTCATCGAACTCAATTTTGGATTTTGTCTTGGGTTTTTTGACCTTTGGGGTTTTACCCAAGCATTTACTTACCACATCTTCAATTGGCAAAGACAATGGCACGACACTCCATTTCTTGGCAATAGAATTTTCCAACCATTTTGGAGCTATGGTGGCTTTCTTTGGTGTCGCATGGCTACTCAAAAGAGCAAGGGAGTCCATTGGAGTGTTATCTGTATTACCCTGAACCTGCTGATTGTCATACATACTGGGCAAACTGAAATCTGGAACTGACACTTCTTGTTGTTCGGTTTCAGGAGAATCCAAGTCTACCACAACGTAGGAATTTGCCACAGGTTCCTTTTCTTTGTTCTTTATCCAACTACTTGAGCAAGTCACCCGTGTGATAGACTCAGCTTGAAGTTGAAGTTGAACTTCCGGGCTAACTGGTTCAACTTCAAGTTCAAGATTACCTACAGCAAATTTACCAACAACAGGGTTAGTTGAAACAAAAGCTTTCTTCGAGGAATTTCTTTTCTTTGATTTCACTTGTTTTCTTGAGGACTGAGAAATAATCTTAGGAGCCGTCTTTTCCTGAAGCCAATTTTTTGTCCTTCTTATCACATTGGTTGTCCTAGACTGTAAGCTATCCTCTTCTACTTTTGTCCAATCGATCTCTGGGATAGGAAGAGCTTCAACTTGCTCGAGATATTGAGGATCGAGCATATCCACATTTTCATCCTCTTCGACACCATCTACATCCAAGTCAACCCTAAAAGTGATAACCTGCCTCAGAGTCATCCTGGACCACAATCTTCTTCTGACTTCCAGATCATCTGAGCAATCAGCCCAATAATCCTCAAGTTCTGGAATATGCGTGAATGTGGAAGTAACATTCAGGTTTGCTTTGGCAAAACCTCTATAGTCAAAACTGGCTCTAGGGATGTAAGATTTTAAGTTTAAGGTGTGAAGCTCGCCTTCCATTGCCAAGGCATCTTGGAAGCTTTTACACCTATAGTGGCCCAATTCAATGGGAAATAGGACACCTGAGGACTTTTTGGAATTTCCTGACTTCCGTTCAACAATAACCAGCTGTCTGCAAATTTCCATCAAAATTACATTGTCTAAACAGTATCTGGGCAATCTCAAAGGCTCTTCATCAAATGCCCCAACCCTAATATAGGTGAACTTAGGAAATTGGATAAAGTAGCACCCATAAACATTTACCACCTGCATGGCCTCCTCTGTGAGTCTACTATTTTCCTTCCCACGCAGCTCAAAGACCAGCTTACCAAAGAATACATCATTAAATAATTTGAACTCTTCTGCAAACCTCTCATTCCGCAAATGTTTGTAGTAATCATAAATTTTCATATCAGTGTCCCAAGGCTCATGGGGTAGACCCTCCCAGTTTTTACAACAGGCAAGGATATATATCAGGTAGGAAGTCATGTAAAAAGGAGTCAAACTGGTTACATTTAAGAGATCTCTATGAAGTTTCTCGGCGATCAATTCAGCCTAGTCGATAAACTTTTCCCTTTCTAAAATCTTTTGAATGAAGCAATAGATCCCGTCTTCCCAGTGGAAGGTATGTTCGTTTCCTTTAACTCTGTTCAAAAGGAAAACAATATCTGCAATTTACTTTCGAAAATGTTCAATTGTCAAGGGTTTGGGCAACCATGAGCCTCCCTTCTCAGGCTTTGACAACCAGCTTTGAGCAATAAGAGAATTGTATTTTTTCTTATCTATAAAGAGCCCAGCTGACTCTCATTAACAATCTAGCTCTTTCCTCAAATTAAATTGCACTTCTAAATTTCTTTCAGAATATATAAAAATTAATGAGCATCAAATATGAATTTCAATGATACTTCTCAAATTTTTAACCTCTTGATAAATAACTACAGCCATTAATTCACCATTGAATGCTTACAAAATATCAGAATTACAATAACTATCAAATTAATTCCCTATTACAACCATTCACAAATAAATCTGGGCACCTTTAATTACATGTGACTTCTGGTAAAGAAACACAGCCCAAGGGAATTGAAGCACAACTGCAAATGAAGAATGCAGCCTCCCAAATTATTAACGCAACCTCCTCCAATAGTCACACAACTTCTACAGTAATGTCACAGCTCCCTAGACTGGTCACGTAGCCACAAAGGAATGGCTCAGCACTTATATAATTCACAGCTCACAATTCAATGCAGTCAGCATCTTCAGCAACAACAATGTACAGCCCCAACAATCTGTCGTACAACCCAGCCACTTCAGTCCGTACGACAAGTAAACAATCCTATACGGCTCTTTGCACAATCTGTACGACAGCCTCAGAAAAATGGTTTACAATTAACAATATTACACACAATTCGGTGGTGTAAAATCCAATTCACAGCACAAGAAACTTCCAAGAGTTCTCTCCAGAAATTGAAGACCAAACTCTTCAAACCCTAGCTTCCATGAGAAAATCGATTTTCCTCTTCCACACAACTTTCATACTTTCAAAGTTTAATAAAAAATGACACAAGGTATGTAAAGTGCTTTTTCGAGTTGAATATATAGCTTTTTGAAAAAGCTTCAACTTTACATTTTTCATTAAAGTAGCTTCTTCATCACAACATCACTTTATAACATTAAAGTTATAAAGTCGTAAAGTTATTCAATTAAAATAACTTAATTTAATAACGACAATTAAAATATGAAGCCACTGAATCTATCTGACTACAACAAACTAATTTCTGACAACACAGCCCCGAGCTCAAACTGCCCTGCCAGAAATAGCCATCTGCCAAAAATAGATTTACTATAAATAGTAAGTCTCTCAAACTGGAGATCCCCAATTAACGATCCTACAATACTTGATGACACTATGCAGACGCCCTGCCATACCAAGCTATGCCCAAAATAACACTTACTATAAATAGAAAGTCATCCAAACTGGCCCAAACGAAGAGCAAACCTGACAACCAGAACCTCCAAAATGGAATCCAACTACTGGCTCTGCCAATGGATCCCCTCTGATCACCTGATTAGCTTGTGAGGGTCGCCACTAACCTAATCTCAAGAGACTAAAAAATGGGGACATTACAGTCCTCCCTTCCAAAGATTGCTTGTCCTCAAGCAATCGGGAAAAACAAGCAACATCACAGACCACCTGGATCCCAAGGATGGTCATAAGTAATGTCCCGATCCTCACCATACTCCTGTGAAGAAAATACCAACATCAACAGTACATACACTAGCATCTGAGAAACTGCACTCAACACCCAAATAATTGGCATCACTGAAAACATCATATGAAGACCAACTGTAGATGCTGATGGAGGAAACAACTCCGCGGAACTCAACCCAACTGAAACATCAACTCTGTCAAAACTCGAGTCCTTGTCCAACTGACACTCACACCCAACTGCACTGTAGATATGACAACAACCATAGGTACCTGAGTCACTGCCACCAAATCCAACCTCTGATAAACTGCCCTGGGTGTGTCGATACTGCAAGTGGTGTAACTTGCAACTGCCAATTCCATCTACAAAAGATGATGCTAATCCATCCCATAATGGATGGTAAGAAACTGGAACCAGTCTACACCTGCGTGAGACCAAATCCTCTACCCGTGGGTCAAAAGAAAAATGATGAGCATACCCCACTGTATAGTGCCGATAGAAAGCCCCAAACTCCGTTAATGGCTCATCATTACCAAACTGAGAATCATGAGATAGCTCCAATCTCTGACTCTGCATAACTGCAGGCTAGGTAGGATCCTGAGTAACCCTCTCAGCAAACCCAACCTCGAAATCCCTGTGGGGAAGCATAGTAGATAGTCTCTACAATCTTTCCTACCAACCTCCGAATAGCACAAGAGACTCGGATGAGAGTACCCTCAAACACTCTATATGAATCCTCTCGCACATCTGCACTCTCAAGTAAATACTCCATGAATGACTCGGTGCAGTAGAAATTATAAGTGGAAGCGTCAACTTGCTCCCTCGCAACCCACAGCTGATCCCTTTGAAAATGTGGCACTGCCAACTGTCCCATGCTATTAGCTATATGAGATGAAGAAATAGATTCACTTCCAGCAAAAGGAAGTAAATCAACATGAGAGTTTGATTCCACTGGTACTCTTACCTCATCCGTACCTACTGCACCCATATCCTAAACATGTGTCTGCCACATCATCATGTCGCTCATCCCCAACCATAGAAGCAAACTCATCACCAACCACCTCAATGTGCAACCAAACTAGATCTGGGGCTGGTGTGGACCGAATATGCTCCAACTCCATGGTCACCTCCTCTAACTAGAACTGCAACTCCTGAAGAGCCCGATGAGTGCCCTCTAAAGCCTCAGAAGTCGTTGTGAGCTCCTGAGTAAGCTCACTCACCTCCTCTCTGTCCATCAATGCCTCATATGCCGTACTCCCCCACTCAACTAGGTGATCTCGGTCAGCTACCAACTATAAATAATCCTGTCTCAGAATCCTGATAGCCTCACGCAAAGAATGAATCTCTGTCAAGGAAAAGTAACCACCATTATGCTCATCCGTCATAGGAGCACCCCAATCATAAACAGCCAACAGCTGACGAGCGGCATCAAAATGCTCGAGAGTAGAAGTAATATCTCTCTCACCAACTCTCAACTGGCTAGTCACATGATGACTCTGCACAACAAACCTCCTATGTACAATCTCAACTGCATTGTCCACACTATGGAAGGAAGCTGCATCCAACAAACTCCCCTCAAGATCACCGTATCTTTGTGTACTTTCATCCGAGCACACATCAACAAATTGAGTACTGACATTGGACTCGTCCTCATCTATCCCCGAGGAAGCTGCTGTTGAATCCGACTCAACACAATTCCCAGCTACCTCATCTTCTGCAACCCCCTGACAAACCAGATCATGGGATCCATCTTCACTCACTAACAACTCAGAGTCCTCCCCCAAGGTCTAATAAAACAAACATGTCTTGCTGCAGGAAGAATCATCCTCACGAGTCACTGAGGAAGTAACCCCTCTCTAAAAGTGGAAGCCCTGGTTGTCATAAACTCTTGCCACTCATATGCTTCCCTATCCACATCCGTGAGTCCCTGTAACAAAGAATCCTAAGACCCACCACCACCGTATGACAACACTGAGTCCACACCCAAAGTCTGATATAAAAAGCTAGAAACACTGCAACACCCATCATCCTCACTCTCAACATCAGAGATATCTATGATGCTAGTGTCCACATCGTCTATCTACGACTCCTTAGCTAACTCTGGCTGCATACATGACTCAATGTCATCATGTGAATCAACTACACTATGGCATGAATCTATGTCACCCAACTCAACTGCAACACTCCCATCATGAGTGTTATCACTAGATAGCTCTATGCTCACATCCTCAATACAAGAAAAGACTACAGTCTCCTGCATTGATCCCACACTGCGACTGCTGTCATAAACATCAGAGTTGTCAGAGCTCATATACTCCACGCAGTCCTCAGTATCCACATCAACAGTAAGATCCAGTAGATGATAACCGGTAAGCCTGCTACCGGTACCTGTGTTGTCATTGATTGGCAAAAGAATATAAAGACTTGTTATCTCTATAAAGTCTAAAGATCCAAGGAGATCTGTATGAAAGGAGGATGGTTTGCTAGAAGTTGCAAATACTGCCGGTCAGTATACAAAGCATCAACCGAACCGGGTAATGTATACAGTCAAGGAAAGGACCTGGCTACAACCGGCGTAGTCAAGTACAGGGAAAGCAACAACAAACCGGTGTCAACAACACAACCGAGGAATGTGCGACCGGTAAAGCAAAGGAAGGGACCGTGACAGGTCAAAGACTCTTACCTATTCACAACATGAGGATCTCAACCGATCTAGTAATGACTCCAGTATGAACCGAGGAAGTCATAGTCCACTATCTATTCCAACCAACTCTCTGACAAGAATTTTTTGCACTAAATCCGGAAGTCTTTGAGTTAAATTGGCGATCGGTTTGAGGTGTCTGGAGGATTTAAAGCCGAAATCAGTGGCTTTAAAACAAAGTGTTATCTCCTATGAAGGAAAGTTGCTTGACACGCAACTATTGCTTTCTTCATAGAACAGATAAAGCAAGAGCATGCATCGAATGTTTCTTCAGTGAACTGGTACTCCACTGAGTTATGAACCCGATAACGATCTGTAATTAGGTCATGCATAGCGAGCGCAATTAGGGTCAAGATTCTATATATTCTTCTGCCTATGGAGAATAGAAGTTGCCTTCATTCTGCCAAAGAAAAGAGTGAGCTTGAAAAGCTCAAAAGAAGCTAGGGTAAATCAAAAAGAGAAGAAGAGAAAGAAGTGTGTGCAGAGAAGCACAACAGAAGAGGAGAACACACCTGTGGCGACCGGTGACGATTCTCAGCTGAGCACAAACAGAGATCTTATCAAGCTATGCAAAGCCAATTATAAAAGCTCAATCTCTATTGTTTTCTAGCAACTACAATAGTTAAATCCCAGTATTTGGGTGGACTCTAATAGGTCCCTTGTATCAAATCCCTTAACAGGGTGGCATCTTGTAAGGTGTTCAAAGTCTTTTAATCAGGCGGGCACTAACCGGCCTTATTGTAACAAATCCCTTAACCGGGTCGCACCTAGCAGTGTGTTATTATCCTTTAACCGGGAAAGCTCCTTACAGGGCGTACTCCAGAAGAGTACAAAACTTGTGAGGTCTCCTCACGCCGTGGTTTTTACCCTAACCGGGTTTCCACGTGATAAATCTGGTGTCACTGTCTGATTGTTTTCTTATTGTTATTATATGCTTAAGTCTGATTGCCTTTTAGCTGTAAGATTACTTCACCGGATTTAGATAAAAGAAGTTTTAGAGGTGCTGATTCACCCCTCCCCTCTCAGCACCGGTTGGGACTGTCAATTAGTATTAGAGTCTTGTCTTGTTTTCTTTACCGCTTAACAGCATAAGAAAAAGTCAAGATGATGAGAAAGGAAGAACCAAAGTTTTCAAAGGAAAACTTTACTCTATGGTGCAGCCGAATGAAGCTGTACATGAAGACCACCGAAGATCAGTATTGGAATCATGTTACCACCGATTATAGTGAACCCGCTAGCAATTTAACACCTGATGAACTGAAAATCAAAACCGAGCACACAGCTACTATGGATATGATAGCTAGCACGCTACTTGATCATGTCTACACTGAGATCGAACATCTTGATTCTACCTTCAAAATGTGGGGCAAGTTGCAAACGGTTTATGGAGGAGATCCAAATGTTCAAAGAGCCAAGGTCGAAAGCCTCAGAGGAAAATATGATGACATGAGGATGAATGAAGGAGAAGACATCGAGCAATATACCAATCGGATCAAAGAAGTGATGAACTCCATCAGAAGCGCTGGAGGAAAGCTCAGTGAAGGGGAGGTGGTTAGCAAAATACTGAGAACTCTCAGACCTTAGTATGCCATCAAGATCTCTGCCATTCAAGAGCTCAGATCGGTGACCAAAGATCAACTCACCCTAGACTCCCTAATCGATAAGCTGACTGCCTTTGAATTAAGTAATTTTCATAATAGCTTATCCATTCAGGAAGTAGTTTTTAAGTCCTCTGTCAACATCTCTTCCACCAAAAAGGGAAGAGAAACCGGTAATTGCTCTACCGGTAAGATTGGCAACCTTGTTGAGAATCTGCTCTGAAAGGAGATGGAGCAAGATGAGTTTGAAGCACTCATCGCTAGGAGATTCCCCAAAGGGAAAGGGAAGTACAAGGGAAAGCTCCCCTTCAAATGCTTCTCTTGCAACAAGATAAGACATATTGCTGCAAGGTGTCCTGATAGTGAACATAAAGATAAGAGGGACCGGTTCAAGGGCAAAACAAAGAAGGAATGCTATCTTGTTGAGGAAGGAGTCACAGATGATGAATCTGTAGACTCAGATGATCTAGAAATTGCATTTGTGGCAATAAAGGAGGAGAGCCCTGTGATAAGTGAAATTGCGCTTATCTCACAGTCACATCAATACGATGATTGGATCATCGATAGTGGATGCACTCACCACATGACCGGTGACAAGAACAAGTTTATCAACTTGGAGCTAAATGATAGCGGATCAGTTACCTTCGGAAATAATGCTCCCTGTGCCATTAAAGGTAAAGGCTCTATTGCACTCTACAACGATGCTGTCTGTGAAGATGTGTACTGGGTTGAAGGACTCAAGTACAACTTGATGAGTGTTGCACAACTGAATAACAAAGGATTCCTGCTGGAATTCGGACAAGGTTCCTGTATAGTGAAGAATCAATCCGGAACCCATGTTGCAACCGGTAGACAAAGCAAAGGTAATCTGTTCTACCTAGACTCAATGGAAGGAGCTTGTCTCATAGCCTCGGTCAAAGGAGAATCAAGCAAAATCTGTTTTATGACCAAAGAAGACAAACAACTAGTTATGGCACAAGAGACTCTGCCACATAAACTTTGACTAAATTGTCAAAGTAAGCAAAAAGAAAATGGTAAGAGGACTTCCTGAGATTACAAAGCCCATCAAGGGTGTTTGTAAAGATTGTCAGTTAGGAAAACTGACCGGAACATCTTTCAACAGTAAGTCCTTCTCTGCTGAGAATGTTCTAGACCTGCTACACACTGATCTGTGTGGACCAATGAGAACAAAGAGCTACCATGGAGACCGGTACCTTATGCTCTTTGTAGATGACTTCTCCAAGATGATGTGGACACTCTTTCTTAAGGAGAAATTAGAAGCTTTCCACATGTTCAAAATCTACAAAGCTAGAGTGGAAAAAGAGACCAGTAAAAGCTTGAAGTGTCTGAGATCAGACAGAGGAGGTGAATATACCTCTCAAGAGTTCACTCACTACTGTGAGGAACATGGAATAAAAAGACAGCTATCTGCACCAAGGACTTTGTTAATACTTTACCAGTTACTGAGAGGGGGGGTGAATCAGTAAAAACTATCTTCTATGCAATTTAATACTTGTAAACCGATTCTCTAATGTAAAATAGAATGTAAACAGTCACTCACAAGCATAAACAGATTCACATAGATCAACACAAGTATTTATACGTGGAAACCCTCGGTTACAAGGAAAAAACCATGGTGAGACAGAGCTCACAACTTCACTACTGCAAAATGAAGGCGCCCTGTTAGGAGCTTACAAAAGCATGGATTAAAGTGCTCCCTGCTTAAGGAATTTTACAAAAGATCTGTTAAGATCTAAGCCCTGTTGGGAGCTACCTAGTTACATGACTTTGAACATCAACATAGATGCCACCCTGTTAGGGGATTTTACAAAGAACCAATTAGGTTCACCCTGATAGAGGGATTTCGATATGCTTTCACCTCTTATAAAAGCAATGATCTATTTTGACACTGACTGTCTGATTAAATCATACTTGTTAATTTCATCTCCGATTTGCCTGGCTGTTGATCTCTGTTTCTTTCTTCACCTCTGTGCCTAAAGCACTCCTCAAAAGATATCACTCCTTTGCTCTCTTTTCAATCATCAACTCTCAACAACAACCTTCTTTGAGTCCTATGACCTATATTTATATAACAGTACACCGTAAGGAAACCCTTAACTCAGAACCGTTAGGCTGCAAACTCCGCAATAAATCATGCAATCAGCTACAAGCTGTACGTTATGATCTGGAGTTTACCTTGCAAAACATCCGCAAGAATAAAGCTAACTCCTGTTAAAAAGCTAACTCCACTCTTAAGCAGTGGATGTCTCGTATAATCCGGCTTCTAACTAAGACTGATCCACTGAATCCGGTGCGGATCTTTAGGTCAAGTTAGACTGGTGTAATCTTATATCCGGTTCAACTTATGCAAGCACACTGAGACCAGTGCGTACACTTTTCTTTATCTACCGGTGCATATGTTATGTTGCTTGTCGACCGGTGTCTCTAAAGTGTTGTGAGTGACCAGTTACCCCTTATCGGTAAATAGTGTTTGTGGATGCACACTAATGACAACTCAAATTCCTAACAATCTTACCCTTTGACATTGGTGGCAAAACTATACACAAACTTCACTCACTTACTAATCACACTACCTTGTATTGGTAGAACACTGCTTCCCTTGTTCCGATCTTCCCCTGACAGAGTGCTCCGGATGAGAGTTCTGCACTAATCCTGTCTGCTCATTTTCTATGTATCTTCTTCCCCTTTTTGCCTCCATAGGACAAAGAGTAATGCGTTTCTTCATAGTTGAAGCTTAATGAAGATATCCTTATATATTGTTCTTGCTGAGTGAATGAATGGTGCCCACTGACCGGTTACATATTCTGTATTCTTTTGGGCTGTTGTCAGAGAAATAATGATATTCTCCATGTCTTCCATAGTTTTGTAGGCTGGTTCATTTATTAGAGCTTCTGCAAAATTCGCTGATAGATTCATGATGTCAAATGTTGGAGCTAAAAACATTTGAAATCCAACGATATCTTGGATCCACTTATTTTTCTCTTTAGCAATTTTTCTCAATGCAAGAGTTAAACTTGTCATTTCTCCGCTATAGGATGTTGCAGTTTTGCTCTTAATGTCAAACTGAGAGGACAATGTTTTATTCTCCTCTGTTATCTTGGCAGACTTTTCTGATAGGTCTTGCAAAAACACTTCAAAGTTTGATGTTTGGCTCATCAAATTTCCTGCTTCTTGAAGTTGCTGTTATAGAATTCTCAGGTTGGTTGTCAAATGCACTTTGATATCTTCAACCTGTTTGTGGAGTATCTCCACTCTTTTCTTCTCGTAGTGGTCGATTGCCACTGTTTCCGGATCTGTGAGATCCTCACCGATTGCATGTGCCAATACTTCTAGCTGATCGATGACCGGTTCATCACTGTCTACATCAATATCAGGAACGAAGTTGCATAGAATATTCTTTACAGTGGTTAAGACCATGTCCTGTTTTCTTTTGGTTAGCTCCTTGAGCTGCCTAGTTGACATTTTGCTGATGTCTACTACTGTCTCGGTGATTTTACGTCTTTTTGCTTCATTCTCCTCGGCAAATGACAACTTTCTTTTAGAAGAGGAGCTTGGAATGTCTTCTTGTTCTTGTTGCCCTTGCTCTTGCTCCGGTTTGAGTTGCTCGGTGTGGACTAGGATGTCTACATCTTGTCCCTTATTATGTTCTGTATCTTGATGAGCTCTGTTCTCCGGTTGAACTTCTCCTTCTGGTAGACTTTGTTCTGCAGGACGTTTTTCCTTGGTCCAAGCTTCTTCTTCTGGTTGCTTATTGACTTCAGCATCTTGTTCTCGTTGTCCCAGTGGGACTTCCTTTTGTTGCTCCTCAATTGTATGAAGTTCTCCCATGGGTACTCGATCTCTGCCTCTTGTTCAACATTTATTTCTGCATTAGTCGTGAACTCTTCTGTTTGAGCTTTTTCTTTTTCAATAGAAGATGCTTCACCAGTTGCAGATCTGACCAGTGGTGCTTGCATTTGTGCAGTTTGATCCTAAGGACCTAGTTTCTCCAATGCCTTGAAGTCATATTTGTTCCAGTAGTCTAGAGTTGCTTTGTAGACTTGATTCTCATATCCATTCAATATCTTTGCAAATCTATCTGATGTCTTTAGATTCATGGATGCTTCTTCTAATAGAAGCTTTATTCTTTCTTCACTGAATCCAAGTCGGACCTTAAGTAGTGTTTCCCTAGTGATTCTGGTGTTCGTGCCTAGTCCGATTTGCCATTTTGATCGTAGCCTATTGTTTAGTTCTGGTGGGAACTTGGACCTGTAGTCCCTTGGAGTCCTATGATAATCCATGAAGGTTTCTACAATCCCAACAATCAGCTTTTGTTTATCTTCTTCATTTAGTACACTATACCACTTTGCTGCATTGTCAACTTCTCCGAAATCCATAACCTTAGTAATTATATCATCAACATGCATAGGTTTAATGTTACCTTTGCTTGGAGAAATGAGAATAGTTGGGTTTGCTGCCTGATCTTTGGTTAAGTCCACTAATACCGGTGCTTCTTCTCCAAGTATTCCTTTCCCTTTACCGGTGTCAGCTGTCGGTTTAGCTGTTGTTCTTTGAGCTGCTTCTTGTTCTACTTGCTGCTGAGTCTGAAGAAGTTTGGTCCATATTGCTACTGCTTCAATATGTACTTTCTCAACTTCTCCAATAAGCATAAGGCCTATTCTTCTTATAGTTGTGAAAGTTTTCTTATGAAGCTCAGCTTGTTCTGTGGCTTCTTCTAGAGTAAGGTGATTCTGGACATCTAGAAGAGCTTTTATCCTTAGCTCTTTTTCTCTAACTTCTAAGGCTTTCCACCGGTCTTCAATCTTTTGTAGAAGAGGTTCAGGTAGAGTTGTGTGAAGTCCACCGGGATGAAGATTGAATTTATGAAGGTAGAACGCTACGGCTTCTTCAATCTTTCCTTTGTCTTCATCATTGGCTAGTTCATATTTCCTTCTAGCAAAGCCCAAATTCCCAAATTCTTTCAGTCCTGCCACAATTTCGTCAATTGTGGGCTTGGCTTTTCGAGGTGGATCCTCCTTTGCTGTTTTATCGGTTTTCTTCTTTCTAATCAGGGAAATTGTTTCCTCGGTCTCTGTCTCTTCTTGTTCTTCCTCTTGGATATTGGGTGCCGGTTCTACTTTCTTCCTCCGACCCTTGGGCTGTTCTGACGCCTGTTTCTTCTTTGGTGGTGGCGTCCTTTTGTAGACATTCTTGATTGGTGCCCTTGTTGACAGATTCTGGAGAATCTCAATGTATGTGCCGAACCGATTGGCACTAAGATCCAAATTTGCATCAATTAATGTATCAACATATGCCTTAGCAACTCTGGCAGAGATCTCGTAACCCAGCTCAGGAGTGTATACATCTCTTGGTTCCACTGCTTGAATGATGCAGTTGTCGCTGGTGACCAGAAAACATACCTCAATCTTGTACAGGTCAACAATAGTTGATGGCACTCTTTCTCTTTCGTGCATCTTCAATTGAAAAGCTTCAAAATGTTCATTCATCGCATTACTCAACTGGTCTCCCAGTCGATTAGCCATTTCAGTGATTTGATGCATGACCGGTTTGTCGGTTCTCCATGTCACTTTACCGAAGCCTGGGAAGAAATCCAAGTAGAAAAAGTATAGGCACATCATAAGGGTTCCATACTTCATGGATTTCTTCTTCACAACTTCGAGCCTTTTCATGTTTTCAAAACTTTGGCTCTGAAGCATCACACAGATGTTGTATTGGGCATTTTCGTGCATGATGCGGTATGCAGCATGTATTGCACCACCTAGTATGCTGTTCCAGTTGCTTGACTGATAAACTTTGTATCCGATGATAGCAGACGCAAATCGTACTCCATTGTCTTCAATGTCATTCACAGTCAGAAGTCGACCATCAGACTTCGACTTGGTCAGCTTGTTGACGACGGTATTGGCGATGGTGCGCAGGGTTAGCGCTTCCCCTTTGGCACTGTATCCGATTACTCTGTGGAGATCTTCTTTGGCGATCTCATGACATGTTCCTCTGGTGAGCCAGAAACCTGGTTCATGAAGACGGCTCAGCACCAATCTGACTTGGTCTTCCCGGAAGATTCTAGGGTAGCATACACCATTTATTAGTCCGAATGATACTAGATTGGCGTATTTGTCAGTAAGTTTCCCTTCTTCGCATAACGACAGATACTCTCCTTGAATATAAGTTTCTCCCAGTTCTTCCTGTTTGGCGTCAATAAATGTTGTAACATCCTCGGTCAGGAGAACTCCCTCTGGAATAGAGAGTGCACTGACCATGTCGTTTTCTCTGTTCTGAGCCGGCAAGATGTATGCTGGCCTATTCACCTGATCTCCTTTGATCAATTTCATGGTAGCGGAAGATGAAGCCATTCTTGCTAACCGGTAAATTGCAGAAAGTAACTTGGATCGGTTTTGCAAGCCATGATTCTCAGTGATCAAAGCGTGAGAATAATACTTAGCACAAGAATTCATAACTCACAAAGTAAAGTGAAGACTTGTGAGTAATTCTCCTTTTCTCTTATAGAGTTAGGTTATAACGGTAATTACCAAACGGTAACTATTTGTTAAACGGCTACAGTAATAAATGTCTTACCTAACTTTTCTTTCTATTTTCCCGACCGGTTGAATGAAGTTTGCCTTACCGGTTTTACCTTGTAGACCGAGTGAGTTCGACTCTCATGGGTCATACCGGGAACGGTAGAGGATCTACCGGTTCCCTCTAAGCCTTCACGGCTCAGTTTGCTAATGAAATATCGCCATCAACAGATGGTGATCTTTCCTCTGTCTTTTCTTCAGCAGAGTTCTTTGATTCTTTTACGAACCAAATCTGTTTAACTGTTTTCACAGTCTTCTCTCCCTTGTTGGTCTTTTCTTTAGGTTTGACCGGTTTCTTTTCCTTACCAGATAACCGGTTCTTGCACTCTTTGGCTTTGTGTCTAACTTTGTTGCAGTGATAGCAGACTATCCCGATTGTCTTCCCTGGGTTCATTCTTCTTGTGTTGGTTGGCTTGTCCCAAGAGTTCATATAGTTGACTGTACTCCAGTTCTTGTTTCTCTTGGTGAATACCGACTTTGGGGATTTGAATGCCATTGTCTTGCATCTACATTCTTCTACCTTGTGTCCAAATTTGTTGCATGCATAGCAGTAGCCCCTGAAGCTTCCCTTGCTACTACTAGACACAGATATGGGACTGGACCAGCACTCACTGGTCATGAGGCTATTTTTACAGCAGTTCCTGCAGTGACTGTTGTTGGTCCTTACCGGTGCACTTCTGCAGTTATTAGTTTTATGACCTGGTTTCCCACAATGCTTGCAAGGTGTGTTAACGATATTCTTACCTTTTTGTGCCAGCGCCTTCTTCTTATCCTTTTTGATCGCTTTTACCTTAGAGGACTCACCATTCTCTTTAGTAACTCCACCGGTGAATCCAAGACCAGTTAGATCTTTATGCCTTCTTTGAGCTTTAAGTTGCTCATCAAGCTTGGTCAAACTTTCATTGTATCTTCTCAGAATTTCATTTGTTTCTTCAAGTTCATTCATCTGTCCCCTCAGTTGATGCAATTCTAAAGGCAGTCTATTGCATGCTTCATTCCTGTCATGCCAGCCTTTCTGCATGTGAGCATTTTCTTGGGTGACACTCTGCATGTCTTCTTGAAGTTGTAGAATGATAAGTTTATTCCCCCTACTACTTCCACTACCCGGTCCCTTGCTTTCTCAAAAGCTATCAAAGACTTGACTGTTGAGTTCCTTTCATCTTCGGCTTTTCTCTTTTTCTCGATCAGTTCAGTCATCCTCAGGGCATTGTCCTCTTGGTCTCTCTTAAGATGAGAGATCTAATCAGTCAGGATCTGATTCTTTTCCATGAGTTCAGATACTGCGTCCTTAGCTTCATCAGATCCACTCTGCCCAGAGAGTTCATCAATAGTTTCATTGCTCTCATTTAACTGTAGCGCTAGCTCCTTTCTCTTTGCAAGTGATCTTCTCAATCTATTCTTTAGAGATGCAATGATGTCATTGGCTTCCTCGAGTTGTTTCTGATACCGGTAAACTTCCATTATCTTTCTCTCAAGCTGTTAGGCTTAGTAGTATAGAGAACTTGGCTCTGATACCAATTGTAAATACTTTACCAGTTACTGAGAGGGGGGGTGAATCAGTAAAAACTATCTTCTATGCAGTTTAATACTTGTAAACCGATTCTCTAATGTAAAACAAAATGTAAACAGTCATTCACAAGCATAAACAGATTCACACAGATCAACACAAGTATTTATACGTGGAAACTCTTGGTTAGAAGGAAAAAACCACGATGAGACAGAGCTCACAACTTCACTACTGTAAAATGAAGGCGCCTTGTTAGGAGCTTACAAAAGCACGGATTAAAGTGCTCCCCGCTTAAGGGATTTCACAAAAGATCTGTTAAGATCTAAGCCCTGTTGGGAGCTGCCTAGTTACAGGACTTTGAACATCAACATAGATGCCACCCTGTTAAGCGATTTTACAAAGAACCAATTAGGTTCACCCTGATAGAGGTATTTCGATATGCTTTCACCTCTTATAAAAGCAATGATCTATTTTGACACTGACTGTCTGATTAGATCATACCTGTTAATTTCATCTCCGGTTTGCCTGGCTGTTGATATCTCTTTCTTTCTTCACCTCTGTGCCTAAAGCACTCCTCAGAAGATATCACTCCTCTGCTCTCTTTTCAATCATCAACTCTCAACAATAACCTTCTTTGAGTCCTATGACCTGTATTTATATAACAGTACACCGTAAGGAAACCCTTAACTCATAGAACTGTCAGGCTGCAAACTCTGCAATAAATCATGCAATTAGCTACAAGTTGTACGTTATGATCTGGAGTTTACCTTGCAAAACATCTGCAAAAATAAAGCTAACTCTTGTTAAAAAGCTAACTCCACTCTTAAGCGGTGGATGTCCTGTATAATCCGGCTTCTAACTAAGACTAATCCACTGAATCCGATGCGGATCTTTAGGTCAAGTTAGATTGGTGTAATCTTATATCCGGTTCAACTTATGCAAGCACATTGAGACCGGTGCGTACACTTTTTTTTATCTACTGGTGCATATGATATGTTGCTTGTCGACCGGTGTCTCTAAAGTAAGTGTTGAATCTTGGAATCTTGGAAACGGTCAAAGATCTTTGAGTTGTTGGATGCATATGCATCTCTAGAACCCATTTTTGGAGAAGACAAGGGCATTTCAACTTTTCTTCCTTCCATTTTTTTCTCATTGGCTTCCAAGTAAGTATATGTATTGGTTTTTGTTTTTGTTTTTCTCTTATTTCTCCTACAATGTTGCATTTTATAGCTCATTTGTTTCCATTTGTTCAAATGCAGCCCATGTATTATGCATTTTTGTGTTTAAATAAGATTAAATCCTTCATTTTACAATGCATAAAATCATCTTACACTCAAAAACGAAATTGCATGTGGAGATTGGTTTCAAGTTTTTAACATGTTTGGGTCAATAGCAAGAGGTATGTTTTTGTGTTTTTCTTTCTTGTTTGCTTGCTTGTGTGTTGTTTGTTTTGAAGAAAGATGAAGTCATTTCCTCAAGAATGCAAGTGCATCTATTCATGCTAATTCATCCTTCACTTTCCCAACACATGTAGTTGTATTCCTCAAGTCCATTACATGTGAAAACATGTCATCCTTCATTACATGTAATCATCCTTCAAGAGTCCATTTTTGGTAAAAAGGTCACTCTTTTAATACCAAAATTACCATTTACATATTCTCATGTCTTTCCAACTTGCATTCTTGGTCACACAAATAAAGCCCCTCATGCAATACATCTTCACAAGTCCATTTTCACTCCTATTCATCCATATACATGTGCCATTCTTTTCATTTCCAGCTAACATGTGTGTTCATTGAGTATCTAATCAATACTCCGAATACCTTGTTCTTCATAGATCCATCATTGCAAGCCAAAATCCTCTCATGGATCCAATCTCTTCAAATGATGTATTTACCCTTTGGAACTTCCATGTTGCAGCACAAGATATGTCGGCACCGAACAAAGCTAAAGGAAAGATGAAATATCAGTATGATAAAGAGCTGGCTCATTCTACACCTTCACTCGTTTCATCAACTTTGGATCAAGTTACAGATACAAGAATAGGGAATATTGACATGACCAATTTCTTGCAAAGACTTGAAGAACCTGCCAACAAGGAACTACGGCGCATCAAGAGGAGTAACATTCACTTGATCTCCACTTTTCCTATGGCTGCCTTGGAACCCGAATTTGTCTTTGAATGTGCGCGTCATTTCAATCCCAAGGGAAAAATAGTCAAAGATGCAAATGGAAAGGTGATTTTCAGCATGGATCCTGATGTTATTGAACAAATTTTCAAAATACCTCCAAGCCCTGAATGTGCAGACCTGTCTAAGGACATATCCATACACTTGTGGAATCAGCATAAGACAGATTATCAAAGATACATAAATGACCACTGGCTGGTTAATAAGAGATCGAATTTCTCCAGATGGCCCAAAACAATACATAGATCAGATTTCTCTCCAGAAGTCAATAATCTAATAACACTTCTAAGTAGAATCTGTGGCCTCAAGGATTCAAGTAATTTCAAGCCATGGATGTATAAGTTTATCTTTCAGATTCTTGAAAATAAGGAACTGATCTATTAGGGAGAATTTGTGAGCACAACTTTGTGTGAACAAATGAGCCATGTGGTTACATCAGTGCCTTTCTATATGAATTCTTATCTGGTTTACATCGCTGCAGCCATGGGAACCTTCTCTGGACTTAACACTAAAGGTGATCGACCGTTGGTACCGATTTGGGAGTATCATGATCAAATCACACACACAAAGCAAATATCATTACTGGAGAGTACAAGATGCTTTCTTTGGGCACTTCAGATGCATGTTTGACAAAGAGTTGGCTATCAAGAGGTTGTCAGATGAAGCTTGGAAAAAGGTGAATCCGTTTGGTTGCATCTTCCTGCAATTTCCAACTTTTACCTATCTAAGTGTGGGTTATTTCCAAGGAGAACCCTATACCTTGCCAAGGTATCCTATTGACAGGATCATCCTCATGGAGATGGCAAGACAACTCATGGAGGTTCAGTCATACCAGCATAATCTGCATAGGCCAGGATTTGGAATCACCACTGCCAAACCTCTTCAGATTGGTCGTTATACACTTAACTCAGTGTATAAGGCGAAAGCAATGGAAGCAGAACTTCAGCTCATCACGTTGAAGAATTCAAGGCTAGATCTGATTTTGATTACAGAGGAATGCATTCAAAGATCAAGAGACCCTTCACCCATGTTCATCGCATGGAAGATGTGTGGATTGATTTGCACACCGAAGTGGATATCATGAGGATGGACTACTGCAGGCTTACCTTGAAGCAAATCATTGATCTTAATATGGTTGAAATTCCGGAAGGGATTGAAGTTGAAGATGATGGCCTAGTCTTAGATCCTGAGTATTGCAATACTCAATTTGATAAGCTTATACTTTTCCCATTCAATGGCAACAAAAAGAAGGGAATTCTGTCTTTGATAGATTTCAATCTATTTTGCTGAATACTAATAGGTGGCTGAAGAGCAAAGGACTCAAAAGAGTGCATCCAAAGGTTGGCGTAGACTGCAATCATTTCGGTCCTATTGGAAGGAAATCACAGGTGGAAATCAGAAATAAGGATGAGTCTTCCTCTTCTCAATCAATTAAAGCTATTAAGTTTACAGTTGGAGGAGAAAAAAGATTAAATTCACCCTTAGGTCCTGTTCAAACACCCTTGCGAGAGGAAGAATCAGATGAAGGAGAGATAATGATCATATCTCCTCCTCAGTTGCCAAATAGTGAAGATCCTTCTAATCAAGAGGAGTCATTTCTACATATGGTAGATAATGATGTGGATTCATTTTCCACTGTTTTCACCCCTATTATTGCTGCTTCAAAGGTCAACATGTCTGCATTTCCTATCTCTTCAACAGCTCCTTCTATCCTCAAAGTGAGACAATGTGAGAATCTGGTAAATGTTTTTGGTGACTTCCCAACTCTTATGGAAGGTCAAGTTTCCCAACTTGATACTTCGGTTACAGGTTTTGAAGCATTCATGACAGAGTCATCCCAAAGGACACTTATGGCTCCTGTTGTGCAAACGGAGGCATGCACTATGACAACGGAAATACAATCAGGATCAATGCCTACTGCAATCACTGTTTCAAGTCCAGCAAAAGAGGGTTTTAGTTTGCCATCATGGTTAGGAAAAATCACCATGAAAAGAAAGAAAGTGACATTGCCTTTGGAGGATTTTTCTGCCAGGAAAGGTAAATCTAAGACTTCAAAGGCTAAGGTTGTCTCAAGAATCATTGTTGATGATGAGAAAACCAAATATGCTGAGATTGCAGAACCATTGGTAGACAAACCAGCTGAAGAGCTGACTTGCTCTGATTACAAGTTCACCAAGGTAGAACTTGGTAAACAAACACGGCTAGGATGCTTGCAAGATGCCCAAGATGCATTGTCAAATGTGTCTAAAAGGAATCATGAGCTCTGGGAGAAGAACTTGTTGAAGCAAGAAAATGCTCATCTTCATGAGGTTATACGTCAACAAACATCTCAAACTGTCGCTACTTCATCACAAACAACTCGGGTAAACAAGAGGGCAGAAGCAGTGAAGACTTGGTTTGAACAAGTTGTCTCAGAAGGAGTTCAATCAATCAGAAATACGCACAAAGTCCTTGAGCATATCAGAGAGATTGAAGAAAGACTCCATGACATGAGTTCTTCATTCAACCAAGACATCAGTAACCTGAAGAAAGATCTAGACACTTGGGATCAAATGGCTGACAGTGAGTTAGATGTCCTCGTTTCATATGATGTAATACCATTAGAGGATATGTTCTACCGGAGTCAGGGACTCATGAATCAAAAAGTCCAAGGAATAGAAAAGCTTTTAACAAAGGTGCATGAGGAGCTAGAGAGTTGTCAGGCAGTTAAAGAGGATATCACCATTCATCTCAAGCAATTAGGATGTGAAGTCCTTACCCAAGATGATAATCTCCTTATTGAAGAAGACATGACCGTAGGATATAGTGACAGGGTTAATGCTGATTTCAATTCTGAAGAATTTGGAACTCAAACAATGAACAAATTTGCTGCATATAAATTTGTGGCAAAACACTTGAGGGATTCTCTTGATGATAATTGCATGGTTGTGAAATCAGCTGGTACAGGTGCAATCAAGATTGAAGCCATTTCAGAGATCTTGAACATTTTAGATCTTCCTCTTATTCATGAATGTATTGCCAAATATAAGGCTTTCCTTGATAATTTCAAGGATTAATTTCCCTTTCTTCATCTTTATGTTTTAGTTTTCATGCTTTGTAGATTGGAGAAGATGAATTGCATGCAATGCAATTACATGTAAATTCGATTACATGTCCATATGACATGTAATCCAATAATTCTTCTCACCTAGTTAGACTGGGTCAAAGTGGTTGAGTTGCTCTCACTTTTTCCTCCTTTTTCTCATTCCTTTCCCTATAAAAGGAATGCCCCTCTCATTGTAAAAACCATCTTTATTTTATGCAAGAGAGCTCTGCCAAATTGTGCAAGCATAATTGTGATTGTGTAGTACTATTTTGGAGAAAAATAAATAGAAAGAAACAATTGGAGCTGAAGCTCTTACTGAGTGCAATTGTGGTGAATCAAATTGGAAGTTGTGACTGCAATTTGGTTTTACTATCTTTTTATTTATGTGATTCTTGTGTTTTGTTAAGAGCAATTTGAAAATTAGAAACAATTGGAGCCGAAGCTGTGACTGGGAGCAATTGTGGTAATATAAAACTAGAAGCTGTGACTGTAGGTTATATTACCATCTCATTTTCATACACTTAGTTAGAATAGTTAGAAAATCTCTACTTCTGGAAGTCTGTGTGCTCCAATGGTAGAAATATTTCTTATAGAATAGATAAATAGGTCTTAGAGCCAAGCCGGTAAGCTTTTCAATCAGCCTGTGAGTTGGTGTTGGTTTATCGGTATCACTGTTTTCAGCTTTTAGATAGAAGTGTAGTTTAGAGATTAAAGCTTTGCCCATTACTCATTCTTCGGGTAAGTGGATTCTTTCTTGAAAGATAAGAAGGAGGAATATTTGTAACACCCTATTTGACAATCTCTTAACTTCTTTCTTACCTTGAGTTGATCCAAGGAACGGTGAGAAGGGGGAGCCTTCTCTTTAAGGTAGGAGACACATTGTCTCACACGCTGTGGCTGGTATCACAATTTTGTAACTGGATTTTTCCTCAAAACTATCAATTGCAAAATATTCACCCAACAGGTTCAAAGCCCTTAATGATGAGGAGCTAAAAGGTCCTATTTTGACCCAAAAGGTGGCTGATGTAAAAGTTGCAATTGAGGAGCAGTGTGATATGGAGGAGGAAGGATTGCACAATCATGATTGATGGTTGGACCGACAGAAGAAATAGAACACTACTTAATTTTCTTGTCTCCTCATCATGTAATTGTAAAACTTGTACTTACTAGTTATTACTACTACTTACTAGTAGTAAACTATTGATTTAGTGATTAGTTGATTTAAATTATGATTGTACTAAATTGTTTTTTTTTTCCTCAGGTGCCACAGTGTTTTTGAAATCAGTTGATGCTTCAGGGAAAACAAAAAATGTTGAGTATCTTTGTGAGCTAATTGAGGATGTGTTGAAGAAGGTGGGTGAGGAGAATGTGGTTCAAATAGTCACAAATAATGCAGCAAATTATGTTGCTGCAGGTAAACTTCTTATGGAGAGGCACCACCACTTGTTTTGGACCCCTTGTGCTGCTCATTGCATTGACCTCATGTTGGAGGATCTTGGCAAACTTTCTTTGGATAAAAATGTGTAGAGCAAAGAAGGAAAATTTGTAAATAATCATACTTGGGTCCTCAACCTTATAAGGAAGTTCACAAATAAAAAAGAGTTGTCTTGTCCAGGGGTCACGCGATTTGCAACAAATTTTATTGTGTTGCAATCTTTGCTTAATTCCAACGGCGCTTTGAAATGCATGTTTGTAAGTGAGGAGTAGATTTCATCATCATATGCAAAGAGCAATGCAAGGATTGAGACAGCTGATTGGATTTTTGATGAGAGTGGCTTTTGGCAACCGGCCAATGAGATTGTGCAGGTCATTTTCCTTTTTGTCCTCATTTCCATTTTATTTCATCATTTTTGTTCACACTTGTTATGTTCATTGTTCATTTTTTTAAGTAAAACTTATAGCTTAATGTTTCTAACTTTCTACTTTCACAATGATTGCAGTTCATAGAGCCTCTTATTGTTCTCCTACGAATTGTTGATGGAGAGAAGCCCGCAATGGGATATATTTATGAGGGCATAGATAGGGTGAAAGAGGCCATTAAAAAAATTTATGTAGGGAATCGGGATAAATATGGTCCCATATGGGCTGTCATTGATCGACAATGGCACAATCTACTTCATAGGCCTATACATGCAGCTGCCCATTTCTTTAATCCAACATTCCAATTCAGCCCAGGTTTTAAGGTAGATGATGAGGTGTGTAGTGGGCTCTGTGATGTTGAAGAAAGAATGTCAGTAGATGAATCAATTGGAACACTTGTAATCCATGAAATAGAAATGTATAGGACTTCACAAGGAGACTTATTCTCATGAGACTTATGCAAGAAAAATCAGACACTACTGATGCCAGGTAAAAATCTATGATTCTAAAATCTAAATTCTAATTTCTAATTCTATTACCATTTTACATTGATAAAGTCAAAGTTATAGAATTGATTTTTAAAATCTCTTGTTTCAGATGCATGGTGGGAGATGTTAGGTAATACAGTGCCAAATTTACCGAGGATTGTGACAGTCCCAACTGGTGCTGAGAGGGGAGGGGTGAATCAGCACCTCTAAAACTTCTCTTTAAATCTGGTGAAGTATAATTATAATTGTAAGCCTAACAAATTCAAGCATATAATAACATCAAGCAAACAATCACACAGTGACACTAGATTTATCACGTGGAAACCCAATTAGGGTGAAAACCACGATATGAGACCTCAAAAATTTTGTATTCTTCTGGAGTGCGCCTTGTTAGGAGCCTTCTCGGTTAAAGGATTACAACGCACTATTAGATGCAACCCGGTTAAGGGATTTGTTACAATAAGGCCGATTAGTGCCTACCTGGCTAGAAGACTTAGAACACCTTAAAATATGTCACCCGGTTAAGGGATTTGATACAAGGGACCTGTTAGAGTCCACCCAAACACTGGGATTTAATTATTGTAATTGCTAGAAAACAATAGAAAGATTAGATCTTTAGACTTTAGACTTTAGAGATATCCTTAGATCTTTAGACTTTAGAAATATGACAAATCTCTATCCTCTTTTGCCAATCAATGACAATACTTGTATCGGTAGCAGGCTTACCAGTTACCATTGCTTAATGTCAACAATCTCCCCCTTTGGCATTGATGGCAAAACCTTAATGGGCAATCATATCACCAGTTTTTTGCCTTTTATCTATGTATCACTGCTACTGTCACTGCTAGTTATCTACCAGTTTATTGCCAAACTCTCCCCCTTTTTGACAATAATGCCAAAGGCTAGTCGGAAATACTACCTTTATTAGACTTGTTCCTCCTACGAACAACACTCATTTTCATTAGTCCAGATAGGATGAGGTGAAATCCACTTTTTTAGCATAATGAACTAATGATCACCTTTGCAAGTTTACTGAAGACTATGAAGGGGTATCACCCCTAGTTTTCCTCTGAGATACTCAAAAGTACTCTTTGGTAATGGCTTTGTGAAGATATCAGCAATTTGTTCTTTTGTGGGAACATACTCCAATTTTACCTCCTTGTCTTGTACCAACTCTCTCACGTAATGATACTTGATGGCAATGAGCTTTGCCTTAGAGTGCATGACAGGGTTTTTGGATATGTTAATTGCACTGGTGCTATCACAGTAGATAGCTATCGGTTCAGGTATCTGTTCTTTGATTCCTTCCAGAAGTTGTTTGATCCAGATTACCTATGTACAATTGATTGCAGCAACAACATATTCAGCCTCTACAGTAGATTTTGAAATGCAGTTCTGTTTCTTACTTGTCCAAGAAACAATTCTCCCACCAAGAAAGAATGCACCACCACTTGTGCTCTTTCTGTCATCAATGTTGTCAGCCCAATCTTCATGAGTGTAAACTTTTACTTGAAATCCTCCTGTTATACACTAAGTTTGCACCCTTGTTTCAAGCTCTCGTAGTCTTGATAACCTAGTATAACATGGGAATCATCTCTAAGTGTGGGACCTATGCTAACTGAGATGAGACCTCCAGGTTCTAGGCTGGTTCCTCTTGGATAATCACCTTAATTTGCTTCTAGACATAAAAAGTAAACTTTTGAGGGAAAGGGATAGAAAGAATGCTTGGAAAGGGAAATGACTTGAAAGCAAACTACCTACTAGGTGATACACCGAAATTAGGGTTTGGATCTTAGTATAGAGGAATGAAACCAATGAAAAGCTTAGGTCTAGTAGGTCACAACTTACTGAATAGGCTTGCATAAGTGTTTCATAGGAGGGCCTGAACATAAGACAACTTATGACCTGCAAGCAGACATTCACTTCTGCAACTCGGTGTAGGATTGAGACAAGACTGTTAGGGGGCAGAAGTATACCCACAAAAACATCTAAATCCGATCAAACACAATAACACACACAATTACAGAAAGTAAGAGGGATCAGGAACCCTAAGTTATCACTAAAACATCATATACTTCAATTCAATAAGAGGTAATTCAAATAAGGAAGCACAAGGACATGAAGAATTGTCACAAAATACCTCTGCAATATCTAAATTATCAATGAAAGATTACAGAATGTGGAAAACTAGAGGGCAGGAAGAAATGCCACGGATAGCTTTCCAAGAAAGAGACTTTCTCCTTTACAAAATGTGAACTCTGAGCTTCAAAAGCTCCAAAAACATTATATATATCTCCTCTTTTTGCACGTAGGCAGGAGTTAAACCTAACTAGGGTTACAAAGATTTTTTATCAGAATAATATCAACCCTAAAACAATCAAATCTGATCATAAATACATCTCCACAATATCATGGCCGATCAGATATGTCTTTGAGTGCCCATCCCTGTACTGAAACTGCCGGTAGACAAAAACCTTTATCCAACTACCTCCCTGCAACTCAAGTCGCCATAACTATCAAATCTGGTACTCTCAGAAGGAAAATCCACCGAAACGGCTGTCTAGATCTCTGCATCACCTTTCCAACTGCAACCGCCTCTGAAAACATAAATTTGAACTACCCACGCCCTCGCATTCGACCAATAGGAACAGACCAGCAAGAAACCCGCGAAAGATATTGCAATCCCTTTTGAAAAGGTCAAAGGCCACATCATCAGTTAAGAGCCAATAGAAAACGAGCACGTCACAATTGACCAACACCTCAGAAGGAAGAAGAAACCTGACCTTGCATCGGACGGTGGTCGCATGATCGCATGGGATCAGAAGATCACATGCAGTTATGCGACCACCGTTGGATCCTCTTCGACTACCAACACACTTAAGATACTCGGCCCCACTGACAACCGCCAACTGTTCCGCCCAGCAACCAATAAGAATCAAGCATGTCAGACGGTCCCACAACGGCATTGGTTAAACACTGGAAGATCAGACGGCGGTCGCATGATCGCATGGGATCAGAAGATTCCATGCGAACATGCGACCACCGTAGATCTTGGATGATGCAGTGCAAGGCAGGAGAATCCCCGATGGAGATGTCCTAGCCCCCAGCAAATAACCACACAATAGAATATAATAACAATACAGAGATATAGATCCACACAATGCCAATACTCATAATAGAATCATCATATTTTCATCCAACATGCCCGGCTGTAAGGCCTTCCGGGTTACGACCAAATACAATGCAATTACAATAGAAACTCCACAAGATCTCGCAAGATCCAAACCAAAAAGCTAGCTAGCCCAGATCCACACACTGGTAGGAACCCCCAAGGAAGATCTAAACTTGTGCTCGCAAGCCCACCAAGCAATCTCCTTGTTTCCCAAGCCGCAGCTACTAGCTCTCCTCAAAACTCACTCCACATCCACCTCCTCTTCTCCCAAGTGGATGAATGATTGCCTAAAGACTTCCCCCACAACCTCTACTTATACCAATCTAAGCCACAGGTCGGCCCTGAACTAAATTAAATACAAATACCGAAATTAAATGCCACAAGTCGGCCAACAACAACAATTAAATTCCCAAAATTGATGTCTTAGTAAAATCGCGATATCTCCTAGCTCCGGATGAATTAGATCTCGTGCTTCGAACCGTAGGTAGAAATATAGGCCCTCTTCAATCCCTGAAATTTTCAGCCTCTAGCTCTTTGTGGAAAATTACTTATACGACCTGAAATAGGCACCAAATTCCTAAGCAAGGCCGAGCTCCCCTAGGCCATGCTGAGCAACCAAGACCATGCCAAGTTCCATTAAATACATCAAAACCAATTACCCAAGACCCAAGTGGGTTTATCCAACTCTACCAAACCCCTCACATATGAAAATAAGTCCACACAACTCCATCAAATCTCCCAAACATGCAGGATAGCCAACTACCCTGGGATGCTCCTGCATCATTGGACAAGCTGTCATCCCCACAGATTCTCTGACCATCGGATCCACTGAAAGTCCTGTCATCACCCGGCCAGCCACTAAAAAACGGACATGTCACCATCCGAGGACCCACCGCCGAAGGCTTGGCAGTAAAGAAGATCTAACGGCCATCGCATGATCGCATGGAATCGGAAGATTCCATGCGAACATGCGACCACCGTAGATCTTCGATCAACTGGGGCCTACCTTATACTTCGGGTCCACTGCAAATCTTCGTTGATACCGCATCAATGGTTGTCACATGATCGCATGGGATCGGAAGATCCCATGAGATTATGCGATAACCATTGGATCTAATTGCGACCGAGAACTGGGCCCAGGGAAATATTAAAGGCCGGGACGTAGGAAACTTAGGAAATATTAAAGAGAAAAACCTCCACGGCGTGGCAAAAAAAATATTAAGCACATGCGTTTATGAGACTTTTAAGTGGCCCGAAAAGTAACACAAAAATAGAACAGGACCAAGGGTTTAGGGCTTTTGGCCGAAATGGTAGATTTTCAAATAAAAAGGCTTGTAGACCAGGGATTAAACAATTGCAGAGACCAGAGGAAAAACACAAGGCCATAAAAATTTCTCAGGGTATTCAATATGGTTTAAATTGCAGACCTCTGCATGAAGCCCAGCCTATAGCCAAAATTAAATAGATAGGGAATTTTGGGTAACACCTCCCTTGTGTGGAAACCACAAACCATATTCCTCAGTACCCTTTATGTATCTGAAAATTCTCTTCACTGCTATCAGATGTGTTTCTTTGGGATTTGTAAGGAATCTTACCACTATGCCAACCACATGTGCAATGTCCGGTCTTCTGTGAACAGCATACTGTAATTTTCCTATCATGGACCGATACAATGTTTCATTCACTTCTTTTGCATCATCCTCTTTTGATAACTTGAGGTTAGTTATCATTGGAGTTCCAACCGGTTTAGATTCTTCAAGTCCAAAAGTCTTAAGAATTTCTTTTATATTCTTGGACTGAGAGATAAAAATACCTTCTTTTAGCTGATGGACCTGTAGTCCAATGAAGAATTTTATGGCACCTATCATAGACATCTCAAATTATTTCTTCATTTCTTCAGCAAAGGCTTTGCTCATCTTGTCATCTCCTACAAAGATGATGTCATCCACAAAGATCTCAGCAATCAGATTTCCATCTTTTCTGGTCTTGAGATACATGTTGTTGTCCCCGGTTCTTGTGAATCCTATGGTCAGAAGGTATGAATGCAACCTCTCATACCAAGCCCTTGGAGCTTGCTTAAGCCCATAAAGAGCCTTTTTCAGCTTACAGACCATACCATCATTTTGTGCAGATGTGAAGCCTTCTGGTTGTTCAATGTAGACTTCCTCCTCCAGTATTCCATTCAGGAATGTAGACTTGACATCCATCTGATATACTTTAAATTTCTTGTGAGCAGCATAGGCAAGAAGAATTCTCACTCCTTCCAAACTGGCCACAGGTAAAAAAGTTTCTCCATAGTCCAGTCCAACTTCCTGGGCATACCCTTTGCAGACCAGTCTTTGACAGTCCCAACCGGTGCTAAGAGGGAGGGGTGAATCAGCACCTCCAAAACTGTTCTCTTTAAATCTAGTGAAGTATACTTGTAACTGTAAGCCAAGAGAGATTTAAGCATCTAATGACAGCAAGGAAACAATCACACAGTGATACCAGATTTATCACATGGAAACCCGGTTAGGGTGAAAACCACGGTGTGAGGAGACCTCACAAATTCTGTACTCTTCCGGAGTATGCCCTGTTAGGAGCCTTCCCAGTTAAAAGATTACAACACAATGTTAGGTGCAACCCGGTTAAGGCATTTGTTACAACAATGCCGATTAGTGCCTGCCTGGTTAGATGACTTAGAACCCAGTTAGGGGATTTGATACAAGGGACCTGTTAGAGTCCATCCAAATACTGGGATTTAACTATTGTAATTGCTAGAGAACAATAGAAGGATTGACCTTTTACAAATGGCTATACAAAGCCTAATAAGATCTTTGTTTGTGCTCAACTGAGAAGCATCACCGGTCGCTGCAGGTGTGTTCTCCTCTACTATTGTGCTCCTCTGCACACTCTTCTTTCTCTCTTCTTCTTTCTTCTTTTCACCCTGGCTTCTTCAGCATACAAGTTCACTCTTTTGCTCGGCAGAATCAAGGCAACTTCTATTCTCCTCAGGCAGAAGAATATATAGAGCCCTAGCCCTAATTGCACTCATCAGGCATGACCTATTTATAGATCCTTATCGGATTCATCACTCAATGGAGTATCAGTTCACTGAGGAAACATCTGATGCATGCCTTTGCTTTATCTTATTTATGAAGAAAGCAATAGATGCGTGTCAAGCATCTTTTCTGCATAAGAGATAACGCTTTGTTTTAAAGCCATTGATTCCGGCTTTAAAACCTCCAGACACGCCTCAAACCGATCAACAGTTTAACTCAAAGTCTTCCGGATTTAGCGCAAAAAATCCTGGTCAAAGAATTGGTTGGAACAGATAGTTGACTATGACTTCCTCGGTTTATACCAGAGTCATTACTAGATCGGTTGAGATCCTCATGCTGTGAATAGGTAAGTCTTTTGACCTGTCACGGTCTCTTCCTTTGCTTTACCGGTCGCACATTCCTCGGTTGTGTTGTTGACACCGGTTTGCTGTTGCTTTCTCTGTACTTGACTACACCGGTTGTCGCCTGGTCCTCAGTAGACAGTAGAATCCTCCTTTCCTTGACTGTATACAATACCCGGTTGCTAAAGCTTTGTGTAGTGACCGGTTGCATTTGATTACAGTCTTATGTCTTGTATGTTGGCGCCATCTGCCAAACCAGCCTCCCTTCATACAGATCTCCTTGGATCTTTAGACTTAATAGAGATGAAAAATCTCTATCTTCTTTTGCCAATCAATGACAATACTTGTACCGGTAGTAGGCTTACCGATTACCATTTCTTAATGCCAACAGTCTTGCCTTATTTCTTATTACTTTTCCTTCTTTATTCAACTTGTTCCTGTAGACCCACTTGGTCCCAATGACATTCTTGTCCTGTGGTCTTGGCACAAGCACCCATGTGTCATTCTTCTCAATTTGCTCAATTTCCTCCTCCATGGCCTTGACCCGATTTTCATCATCTAGAGCTTCCCTGGTGGATTTGGGCTCTATACAGGAGAACAAATAGATATTCTCTTTGGCCTTCTTCCTGGTCAAGACATTTGCATGTTTGTCACCACTTATATTGTCAGTGGAGTGATATGTGACATACCTTGGGAGAACCGGTCGCTGTTCCCGGTTAGGTTCTTTCGGTTGAGCAATTTCTTCATCATGGTTCTGAATAGCTTCTTGTTCACCATCCTATGTTGGCCTGTCAGCTTCAGGTACAGTCTCCCGCTCAAGATGTCTGTTCATATGATGTTCACTTTCATCTTCAGTTGTTGCTTTATTGAATTCAAAAACATTTCCTTCATTTTGACCTTCTAGACTGTCATAATCATTATGACCAGTCTTCTTAATCTGTTCTGAAGATTCATCAACTTTTACATTGATGCTTTCAATTATTTTACCTGTTCTCCTGTTCAGACACCGGTAGGCTTTGCTTTTGGTAGAGTAACCCAAAAATGTTCCTTCATCGCTCTTGGGATCAAACTTCCCAGAGTGCATATCTCTTTTGATGTAACATTTACTACCAAAGATTTTGAAGTAACCTACACTAGGAGTATGATTGAACCATAGTTCATAGGGGGTCTTACCGGTTCCATTTTTTACTTGAACTCGGTTCAGTGTGTAGACAGTGTTGATGTTAGTTTTGTACCACTACATAACATATAGCAATTGAAATACTTGATACGGCGTACCAAACACTCAACCCTCTCTTGAAAAGTATATGAGGATACTCCAAGGTTCCTTACACCTATGGATACTAACTCAGTTATATAAATGTGATTTGCTGGTAATCACTTCGGCAAGCTTACGTTGTTCACTTGAGGAATGTCAAACTCTCGCTATGATGAAATTTAGCTTTGCAATGTATACTCAATGATTTTCCAATTTATATCACTTCCAACTTTGCTCTTCAAACTCTAACTACTAAACTACTGACTGCTTTACTACTACTCCTATGGAATGGAAAGATTGGCAAATGGATGGGGATCAACCTAATGAAAGTTTGCCTGCGGCGCTACCTCCATTGATGCAATGATTCAAAGGGAATGAGACTAGATTACCACACAAGGCTCCTTAACAAGCCGCTAAGATGCTAGTGGCCTAGTATAAAAATCCCGATCAAACATTTACCAACATCACCATACAACTAGCCATCTATCTCTACTCTTACTTCTAACACTTGCTTGAGAATGAAAGTTTACTCTAACAACTCAATGAAATCTAACTTTAACTATTGGAAGTAGAAACCATGCAATAACACCAAGTGTTCTTAATCACCATGCAAGACACAACAATGACGAGAAGCAATTTTGGTATTATATTAGCAACAATTTTCTTCAACCCTTTACAAATAAGACCAAATGGCCTTATATAGAGACTCAAAATTACAATGAATGGCCAAGATTAAGAAGCAAAATCAACGATCCAGATTTAATCTCAAAAACCCTAATTAGGGTTACCACCCCATCGGCCAATGAAAAGATGCCACCTCCTCAATGGACCAATCAAAAAAAAAGAAAAGTGGTAACCAATGAGAAGGCACCAAAAATGGTAGCCAATCAGAAACTGACACCTACCCTACCCAAGAAAAAGGAGAAATTGCCACATGGGCTTACATCAAATGATCTTCTAATATAACTCTACCCTTTTCTTTCATTCTTTTAGCATAAGTGATGAACTTAGCTAACATGCTGTCAACTTCTTCCATAGGAGGGCAAGGTGAATGCCTCATCTTGAGCTCAGCTGTGATGACCATGTCTTTTGCTACTTGTAGTATCTTCTCATTCTCTTTCTCATCATCTTTTGCAAATTGAACTAAGGCTTTGAGAGAGGCAAGGATGTCTAATCTTTTCTTCAAAGGGACAATCTTTCCCAAATCATCCAACCTCGATCCAAACTCTGTCTCATTGAAGTCTTCCTCTATTATTCCTTCGAAATCTAGTGCAACTCTAGCATCATTCATTGTGTTCGAAATGAAAGCCTCGATGCCCAGACTGTGCTGTTCCATTTTGTCTAGTATTTCTTCTAGTGTTCCCAACCTGACTGTCAAGGCCATGAACCAAGACTCAACTGTTCTCTTCTCTCCTTCGTTTAACACCTTGGCCTTCACCAATGATCCTTCTGATATTTTTGAAACTGCCTCCAGCCTACGAATGGTGTACTCACGAATTGGAAGGAAATCCCTCCATCTTGTCTCAAACGTTCTGAATTTGTTCCTGATAGTTATGAAAGTCCTGAAAGTAGCAATGAAAGGAAGCAAGAAATTTTGCCCTTCTTGGATGGTGTCGTTGACCCACTCTTCGACCTCTAGTTCGATGTTGCTCTCATTAGCTTGGAGGAGAGCTGCCCTTGGCACTTGTTGGATTGGCCGACTCCTTCCATCATAAATACTCTTCCAATATTCATTTTCTCTTTTCAACTTAGCATTCATAGCATTTGCTTTTGCTAACCTTTCAACTACTGAAGTTACGCTCTCTTGAAGCTTTTCACATTCTATCTCATCTGTTGCTGCTCCCAAATCATGCTCTTGAAACTCATAGTCCTGAATTGAAATTTCTTCCATTGTCTTGTTGACTTTTGGTATGGCAATTTGAACTTTTCTATGACCATCATCTCTGATTACCCTTGCCACTGTTTCCGCTTGCTTCTGTCTAGCATCACCTTCTCTTTTTGCATCCCTTTGAATTTCTTCAATTGTCTGGATTGGAGGCTCTAGGATAATGGGTTGAAGCATCTTCAACATCCAAGCGGGCCCAGTGAAAACTCCCACTTCTAGATTTGGCTGAACTAGCCCCGCATACTTATCATTGGGTGCTTGATTTTCATCTTGTGCTGCTTCACCCTCAATATCAACTTGTATATCTTCTTCATCACTTGAGATTGCCACATCTTCATTTACTTGATTTTCTGAAAGAGGAGAATATCCATCACTGATGTCCTCACTACTTGACTCCGAACTTGAGCTCACTTCAACTGCTGCACCCTATCCACTGGCATCGTGCTCTTGGCTTCTAGCCTCAAATATGCTTTCTCTAGATGGTACTTTATTTTGCTTCTTTGCTGGAGGCCTTTGATCTTCCTTATCCCTTTCAGCCTCTAAGTTTCTCTTCTTGCCCTTATTGGCTTGTTGTTGCTGCTGTGGTTGCTGCCGGCTATCGCCCTCACCCTGCTAACTAACTGATTCCACTTGAACCTCAACTGGGTTCATCTTTTCATAAGTAAGGCGTACCCTTGATCTTTGCAACTGCTCATACTTCTTGTTATACCACCACTCAGCATGCAGTTCAACCGACTTATTGATTGCCTCTAAGGATGGATCCTGGTGATCATTCCAATTGACTGGATCTAACTCCGTTCCTTCTACTGTGTTGTAGTCTTCTCTTAGCAGATCTTCATCTTCTTCCAGCTAGTCTGGGATCATAAGATTTTTCCATTTTATGGCTCTCATCAGGCTTAGTGATAATCTTGAGAAAGCTAGCTTCCTCACATGAAAGTCATCTTGTGCATTAGCCCAAAAATCTTCTATTGTAGGAACATGCCTAAATGGATCTCCTCGAGATGTCTTGATTAGACCATGAGGATCAAATCCTTGTCTTGCTTTATACCAAGCTAGGTGATATTGTTCTAACTCCTTTTCAGCAGATGCAAAGGCAACATGGTTGGGACAACTGTCATTGCCTATCACAAGTGAGAGGGTAACCCCTACTTCACCTTTCTGTTTCATCATTTTATCATATTGCTCAAGTTGTCTAGCCAACTCCATCAAAACTAATCGATCGGGTGGGTACCTTGGAAGCCTCTTGGGACAAGTTGTACATCCAGCCACTCTTATGTATGTAAATTGTGCAAATTGGATGAACCAACTCCAATACTTCTTAACTTTAGCTTCAGCTTCCGAAGAAAGTCTCCGAGTAGGAGTTCCTTGCAACATCCTTACTAATTTCATGGCAAAGGCATCATAAAATATCTTGTAATCCTTGGTGTTGCGCAAATGAAGTTGCGGATAGCACTCATACACCAAGTATTGCCTAGGCCCATAACCAACTTCTCCCCTAGGCTTAAGTCTCGGTTGTCTAAATAATCTTGCTATTAAGTAAAAAAGATATGACCCCATATAAAACTGCTTTTGAGACGACACTGTTCTAAGCTGTAACTCTAGATTTTCACTAATTATTGCAGCCCAATCAAATTTTCTCTTTCCACTTTCAATACCATCAATAAAATAGTACATCCAAATTTCAAATTGCGTACCTTGTGCTGAGCCCATGATTCGGTTGAGGACGATGAGGTCGCCATATTCTGGTTTGAAGTCGGACCTGGTGAGCTTTGAGGTCTTGGTGACTCCTTTCTTTCTTTCATGTAACCAATTCTGTTTCAGCTGAGCAAAGTATGTATCTTGGTTGTCATGGTAGAATTTGGTGGCTTGATCAATAGATAGTGCCTTTGTGCTATTCTGCTTAGGTATGTTGAATGTATCTTCAATCAATGGACCGCTGATGTTTGCCAAAACTTTCTCTCCGTCCATCATGACCGACTTGTGCTGGATATTGAGTTTAGATGCACACTCCATGATCAATTCTGGACAAGGCAAGGTAGGAGGGAAGACAGTTGCATGCACAACTCCGGACTTGTAGATTTTCTTTGCAATAGGAGATTGGCTGTCTCTCAACCTATCTCTTAATTGAATCATATCAAAGGTACCAATGTTGGTGTCTCCAACGTATTTCAATTTTGAGCGGAAGTTGGAATTGGGTATCATGACTTCCTTGTCTCCTATTTTAGAATTAGTTCCTTTGGGTCGCTTGCTTGCATTGGCATCCGCCATCCTAAACACTTATCACTCCCCGCTTTTTCTACAATGGTGGTGAAACTACACTTATCACTCCAAACTTCCTCTTAATAAGATGGAAACTACACTTATCACTCCCCACTGTTACCTTAAGAGATGAGCTACACTTATCACTCCAATCTTCTCCCTAATGATGAAATGATGAAGAAAACTACACTTATCACTCCCCGCCTTTGCCTTAAGATGGACTACACTTATCACTCCAATCTTCGCCCTAGGGGTGGGACTACCACTTGTCACTCTCCGCCGTTTCCTATGAGATGGACTACACTTATCACTCCAATCTTCCTCCTATGATGATGAAATGATGGAATGCAAGCAAGAACTTTGGGAAAAAAGTTAATCAAGACAATCGAGTAATCAACCTACTAACCAAACTTCTAACTCTACTTTTGAAACTAGTTTTCAACACTTAACACTAATACCAATGAAGTGAAAACAACTAAGAAGAAAGCTAAAATAGGCCACTCACCGGCTATGAAAGTACTCCGAATTCTACCTTGATGTATTTGCCTTAGCTTGATAACTGTTCCTGTTTGATCTTTTAAACTTGATATCACCCTCTATACTTGTTAAAATTCTAAAAATATGGCTTCCAAGTATAGATCAAATCTTCCTTCAAATGTCTTTCAAAATCTGAGATGAGGCCTCAAACAATTAAACTCAACCTCCAACAAAATCTGGAAATGAACTCAAAACAACAATCTCCCTCTTCCAAAATTCTGAGATTAAAATATTGCAACTTCTAATTTCGGATCTGCATAAAATATGCTGGAAACTGCCCTCAAATTTCGATTTTTGAATGTCAAGATGCATAAAAAGGGGCCTCCAAATTATCAAAATAAATCTCTGCCTCTTCCTTGACTGAGAATGGTGAATTTAGGCCCCAAATCGGCCCCCAAACTGGTTCAAATATTCCTCTAAAATGCCCAGATCTGAGACATAAACATGGCCGCCACTGCTGTAGATGTAAATCATTATTAATCAAGTGATCAAGGGCTTCGAATCTGCCCTTCAACTGTTCTAAACTGCCCTCAAATACCTCTTCTATGCCCAGATCCACCACTTAATCAAGGCTGCCAACCTCTAAGTATAAATCGCTGCCAAGAAGATCAGATTTGGATGCTAAAACAAGAAGAATCTGCTGCCAAAAAGGACTGATTGTCGCTCCTAAATACAGAGCATGAAATCGCACTTGGATTGTGAAAAATGAAAGGATGGCGCCCTCTATATATAGCCGCCGCTGGAGCCCAAATACAGGGCTGACCCCCTACATAAATTGCCAAAAATAACAATTAATTCATGCAAAGTAGGGCCGACTTGGCCAGTATTAAATGCATTTCAAAATTGTAAAACAAAAGCCTTTATATTAGCTTCGAAATTAAAACAACTGGGGCCTATTTGAAAATTAATACACTAAATTCCGATTTTCCTTGACACAATATCCAAGATTATTTAAAACATTATCCCAATGCAATTTCGAAATGCCAAGAAATGATTGCATGAAAATCGAAAATATTAGAGCATTTCAGATTTCGAAATCTTTCAAATATTTCAATACTCAATCCTTTATGAAATCGAAAATTGCAAATTGGTTTGTACTCTAATTGAATTGCCCAAAAGGTTTCAATGCCATTTTGATCATGCCAAGGAATTGTTTGAAAATCGAAAACATAAGAACCATTTCCAGATTTTGAAAACCTTCAAATATTTTAATATCCAATCACTCATGGTATTGAAAATTGATATTGCCATTTGCAAATTGATTCCAACGTTATTGAATTGTGTCGTCTAATGAAATTTGCAAGAAATTGACAAAAGAATACAACCTGATTACAGTCTCTTATGTCTTGTATGTTGGTGCCATCTGCCAAACCAGCCTCCTTTCATACAGATCTCCTTGGATCTTTAGACTTAATAGAGATGAAAAATCTCTATCTTCTTTTGTCAATCAATGACAATACTTGTATCGATAGTAAGCTTACTGGTTACTATTTCTTAATGCCAACAATCTTGCCTTATTTCTTATTACTTTTCCTTCTTTATTCAGCTTGTTCCTGTAGACCCACTTGGTCCCAATGACATTCTTGTCATGTGGTCTTGGCACAAGCACCCATGTGCCATTCTTCTCAATTTGCTCAATTTCTTCCTCCATGGCCTTCACCCAATTTTCATCATCTAGAGCTTCCCTGGTGGATTTAGGCTCTATACAGGAGAACAAACAGATATTCTCTTTGGCCTTCTTCCTGGTCAAGACATTTGCATGTTTGTCACCAATTATATTGTCAGTGGAGTTATATGTGACATATCTTGGGAGAACCGAGCGCTGTTCCCGGTCAAGTTCTTCCGGTTGAGCAATTTCTTCATCATGGTTCTGAATAGCTTCTTGTTCACCATCCTGTGTTGGCCTATCAACTTCAGGTACAGTCTCCCACTCCAGATGTCTGTTCATATGTTGTTCACTTTCATCTTCAGTTGTTGCTTTATTGAATTCAAAAACATTTCTTTCATTTTGACCTTCCAGACTGTCATAATCATTATGACCGATCTTCTTAATCTGTTTTGAAGATTCATCAACTTTTACATTGATGCTTTCAATTATTTTACCTGTTCTCTTGTTCAAACACCGGTAGTCTTTGCTTTTGGTAGAGTAACCCAAAAATGTTCCTTCATTGCTCTTGGGATCAAACTTCCCAGAGTGCATATCTCTTTTGATGTAACATTTACTACCAAAGATTTTGAAGTAACCTACACTAGGAGTATGATTGAACCATAGTTCATAGGGGGTCTTACTGGTTCCCTTTTTTACTTGAACTTGGTTCAATGTGTAGATAGCAGTACTAATAGCTTCTCTCCAGAAGTGATGAGGTAGATGCTTCTGAATCAGCAGGGTTCTTGCACAATCGATCAACGTCCTGTTTGTTCTTTCTGCTGAGGAGTCCTTGGCGCAGATAGCTGACTCTTTATTCCATGTTCCTCATAGTAGTGAGAGAACTCTTGAGAAGTATATTCACCTCCTCTGTCTGATCTCAGACACTTCAAGCTTTTACTGGTCTCCTTTTCCACTCTAGCCTTGTAGATTTTAAACATGTAAAAAGCTTCTGATTTCTCTCTAAGAAAGAGTGTCCACATCATTCTTGAGAAGTCATCTACAAAGAGCATGAACATGAGTTCTAGACTGAGTTTTGACTATACAAGAACCTTGTCGAATTCCAACAAGAATCCTTCATTGTTCAGTTGTGCAACACTCATTAAATTGTACTTGAGTCCTTCAACCCAGTACACATCTTCATAGACAACGCTGTTGCAAAGTGCAATAGAACCTTTACCTTTAATGGCACAGCGAGCATTATTTTCAAACGTTACTGATCCGCTGTCATTAAGCTCCAAGCTGATAAATTTGTTCTTATCGCCGGTCATGTGGTGAGTGCAACCGCTGTCAATGATCCAATCATCATACTGATGAGATCTTGATGTAAGTGTCATTTCACTTACCACTAGGCTCTCCTCTTTTATTGCAACAAATGCAATTTCTGGATCCTCAGAGTCTTCAGATTCATTGTCTGTGACTCCTTCCTCTACAAGATAGCATTCCTTCTTTGTTTTGCTCTTGAGCCGGTCTCTCTTATCTTTATTATCATTATCAAGACATTTTGCAGCAATATGTCCTATCTTGTTGCAAGATAAGCATTTTAGAGGAAGCTTTCGTTTGTACTTCCCTTTCCCTCTAGGGAATCTCTTAGCGATGAGTGCTTCGAACTCATCTTGCTCCATCTCTTCTGAGAGCAAATTCTCAACAAGATTACCAATCTTACCGGTAGAGCAGTTACCAGTTTCTCTTTGCTTTTTGGTGGAAGAGATATTGACAGAAGACTCAAATGTTGCTTCCTGAATGGGTAAGCTATTATGAAAATTACTTAATTCAAAAGCAGCCAACTTACCGATCAAAGAGTCTAGGGTGACTTGATCTGTGGTCACCGATCTGAGCTCTTGAATAGAAGAGATTTTGATGGCATACTGAGGTCTAAGCATTCTCAGTATTTTGCTAACCACCTCCTCTTCACTGAGCTTTCCTCCAGCGCTTTTGATGGAGTTGATCACCTCTTTGATCCGGTTGTTGTATTGCTCAATGTCTTCTCCTTTATTCATCCTCATGTCATCATATTTTCCTCTGAGGCTTTCAACCTTGGCTCTTTGAACATTTGGGTCTCCTCCATATACCAATTGTAGCTTGGCCCACATCTTGTAAGCAGACTCTAGATGTTCAATCTCAGCATAGACATGATCAGGTAATGTGCTAGCTATCATATCCATAGCAGTCATGTGCTCAGTCTTGATCTTCGATTCATCAGGTGTTAGGATGCCAGTGGGTTTTGTGTAATCAGTGGTTACATGATTCCAGTATTGATCTCTGGTGGTCATATACAACTTCATTCTGCTGCACCACAAAGTAAAGTTTTATTTTGAAAACTTTGGTCCTTCCTTTCTCATCATTCTGACATTTTCTTTATGCAGTTAAGCAGTAAAGAAAATAAACCAAGAGCTCTGATACCAATTGACAATCCCAACTAGTGTTGAGAGGGGAGGGGTGAATCAGCGCCTCTAAAACTTCTCTTTAAATTTGGTGAAGTATACTTATAACTGTAAGCCTAACAAATTCAAACATAAAATAGCATCAAGCAAACAATCACACAGTGACATCAGATTTATCACGTGGAAACCCAATTAGGGTGAAAACCATGGTGTGAGGAGACCTCACAAATTTTGTACTCTTCTGGTGTGCGCCCTGTTAGGAGCCTTCCCAGTTAAAGGATTACAACGCATTATTAGTTGTGACCCAGGTAAGCGATTTGTTACAATAAGGCCGGTTAGAAGACTTCGAACACCTTAAAAGATGTCACCCGGTTAAGAGATTTGATACAAGGGACCTGTTAGAGTCCATCCAAACACTGGGATTTAATTATTGTAATTGCTAGAAAACAATAGAAAGATTGACCTTTTACAAATGGTTGTGCATAGCCTGATGAGATCTTTGTTTGTGCTCAACTGAGAAGCATCACCGGTCGCCGCAGGTGTGTTTCTCTTCTACTGTTGTGCTTCTCTGCACACTCTTCACTTTCTTCTTCTCTTTGCTATTTACCCTGGCTTTTAAGCGTACGGGTTCACTCTTTTCTTCAGCAAAATAAAGGCAACTCATATTCTCAACAGGCACAAGAATATATAGAGTTTTTGCCCTAATTAAACCTCTCATGCATGACCTAACTTCAGATCCCTTTCGGATACATCACTCGGTGGAGTATTAATTCACTGAGGAAACATGCGATGCATGCTCTTGCTTTATCTTCTTTATGAAGAAAACAATAGATGTGTGTTAAGCACCTTTCCTTCACAAGAGATAACTCCTTGTTTTAAAGCCACAGATTTCGGCTTTAAAATCTTCCAACGCGCCTCAAACCGATCACCAAGTTAACTCAAAGTCTTTCGGATTTAGTGCAGTAAATCCCAGTCAAATAGTTGGTTGAAACAAATAGTTGACCATGACTTCCCCGGTTCATCGTATCATACTGGAGTCTTTTCTTGATTGGTTGAAATCCTTATGTTGTGAACATGTAAGAGCTTTAACCTGTCACTGTTCCTTCCTTTGCTTACCGGTAGCACATTATCCTCGGTTGTGTTGTTGACACCGGATTCCATCCTGGTCCTCGGTTGACGATGAATCCTCCCTTCCTTGACTGTATACATTACCCGATTGCTGAGACTTTCCATAGTGACCGGTTGCATTTGATTTACAATCTTTTCTTTCTTGGCTTGAGTCACCGATTGTCAAGCCAACCTCTTTTCATATAGATCTCCTTAGATCTTTAGACTTTAGAGATATGACAAATCTCTATCCTCTTTTGCCAATCAATGACAATACTTGTACCAGTAGTAGGCTTACCAGTTACCATTGCTTAATGCCAACAGATTGCAGTTTGTATCTTGAGCCGGCCATGTAGTGCTTCAGGATGCGAACGCAATTGGAGTATGTTCAAGCATATACACTCAAAGAAGCGCAATAGGTTGGCAGTGAAAAGGATAAATGATCTTGTGTTTGTGCATTATAACCTTCGCCTTCGTCATAGACAAATCTTGGGCACTGACACATCTCCTATCATTTTAGAGGAGGTTGATCCACTAGCAAAGTGGAACATTGAGATTGATGATCCCGTCTTCAGTGATGAAGACTTGGAATGGGTTGATCGGGTGGATCGAGAGGCAGAGGCAGTAGCAATGACATAGAAGGAGGCTAGAGCGCGAGGAGACCCAGTTGAGGAGCCTGAGGCTGAGAGTGAGGGATTTGAGGATGATGATGATTATGAGGATGATGAGGATGCCACTGAGGTTGAGCCTCAGACACAGGGACAAACTATGGTTGCAGAATCTTCCATGACCTATCTTCGGCGTACATGCAGGAAGACATAGGGCCTTTTAATTTGATATATGTTTTGAACTTTTGATTCCATAGATTTCATATTCCATGAATATTGTAGACTTTTGACAGTGACACTATTTATAATATTATATTTCAGATTTCTAACGTGTTATTTAGTAACTAGTTTAACAGTTAACTTATTTCCTTCAGTAATTCGCATTTAAACTTATGTGATCGATGTAAACTTGTTTATGTATGCAAAGTAGCTTCTATTTATGTCAATTATTGTGTCTTTGATGTTAATTGATTGAATGATGCATGAAAAAAGTTTTAAATCCTTAAAAATCTTTGAATTTCTTGGGTTTTTCAATTTGCCAAGTCCTTGCCGAGTCCGAGTGCCGAGTGCCGAGTGCCGAGTCCGAGTCTAAATCCGAAACCAACTTGCCGAGTCTGAGGCGAGTCCGAGTCTTGTAACTATGCATATAACTAATTAATGCCACATATTCTGAAAATTCTTGTGGTCTCTTGCTTTCTCTAAAAGTGAGCTGCATAATTTTTTGCCTCTTGCATAGTTTATCTAGCCCATAAAGATCTCTTTCTACCTGTAGAAATGTTACTTCGCCCATCAGTAGGTTTTATGGGATTAGCTGAATCAAGAGTCTCTTCTGGCTCAATGGACTCCCTCTGAATCTTTGGAGAATGTCAAGATAAATGTCCATATGCTGAGGTGATTCTTGTTCTTCGTTGTCTATCTCTAATGATGACCCTTTTGATCTTTTGAAGGCAACTTCTTCAAAAGATACATCCCTGTTTATCTCAATTTGTTTATGCCCTGGAATGTAGATCTTGTAGGCCTTAGAAGACTCACTATAACCCACAAATATACCTTTCTTGCCTGATGGTTCTAGTTTAGATCTTTTGTCTTTAGGCAAATGAATATAAATAGGACTACCAAAGATTCTCAAGTGACTAACTTCGTGTTTGACACTTGTGAAGGCCTCTTCAGGAGTCATATTTTCTAATATTTTATGAGGACTTCGATTCTGGATATAGACAACAGCTTTGGAAGCTTCTACCCAAAGTTTGTAAATTTTGATCATGAATCATTGCTTTGGCTGCCTCAACTATGAATCTGTTTTTCCTTTCAACAACTCCATTTTGTTGAGGATTGTAAGGGACACAGAAATCCCTCTTAATTCTTGCCTCAATGCAAAAAATTTGAAAGCCTCCAGAAATGTATTCTCCCCCATTATCAGATCTCAAAACCTTGATCCTTTTTCGGGACATATTTTCAACCTGGGCTTTGAATTCTTTGAATCTACAAAGTACTTCTTCAGATTCCTTAGATTTCAAGAAATAAATCCAAGTCTTTCGAGAGTAGTCATTGATAAAATTTACATAATACCAAAATCCACTCAAAGAAGCCACAAACATTAGTCCACATAAATTAGAATGAATTGGATCTAAAATACCTTTTGATATACTTTCACTACTTAGAAAATAAATTTTTAAATTCTTACCCTGTGCACATCCTCTACAAATGTCATCATGTTCCTAACTGAGCTTTGGTAAACCAGTAACTATCTTCTCCATGGATGGAAGATCTTTGAAGTGTAAGTGACCAAGTCTCCTATGCCATAGCTCACTTGAATTGATGGAGTCATGCACTAATGCTTGTGTTGGATGAAGAGAAAGCTTATATAGACTCTCCTGATAACACCAATCACACGGGTAGATTTGATGCTAGAGTTCTTTGGCCAAGCAAGAATTTTTCCTTCAGAAAAAGCAACTTCATACCCTTTGTCCTCCAATGCTGAAATTAAGACTAGATTTCTTTTGATTCTTGGAACAAACAAGACCTAACTCAAATGAAGAGGAATGTCAAAATCTAGTTGAAGAGAAGTAGCTCCAGTACCTTTTACCGAATAACTTGCATCATCTCCAATTATCACTTGTAAATTGGTTTTGCTTTCTACCAAATCATAAAGATGCTCTCGATATCCTGTAATGTGATGTGAAGCAGCACTATCAATCAGCCAAGTGTTGTTGTCGGTTGGTAAGTTACTAGACAAAGCTGAGATGAAGAGAAATCCTTCTGAGTTATCATTGGATTCCTTTCTAGGTGACATCTCATCAACATTTGTAGCAACAGCAATATGTTTAGATCTTTTAACACAATCTCAAGCAAAGTGTAATGAGCCCAACTGGCTCTCAATTGCAAATTGGATCTTTCCTCAATTTTAATTGCAATTTTTACTAAATTCCAGAAACTTATAACTAATTTTGCAAATTTCCAATTAGAATCATACATAGAAAAATGACTGAATTTCTCATCATAAACAACAGCAAATTATTTGTGCCATAATTGTTTACAATTCATTCACATACAAGCAACATTATTCAATCATTACATATAACAATTTAGAGATTGCAGCACCTTATTATCCCAACGTGACTGCTGAAGATTGTGACGCAGCCAATGAATGATAGACATCAGCAATTAAAACCCTCTCCTTGCAAATTGTAATCTCCAAATTAACCCAAGATGTACACACAGCAACAACCTTGCCACAGCCCTCAACTTGCAACCACAGATCAGAAAATGTACGGCCCTTCGCTTGTCCGTACGACAGCCTACTTTAAATCCGTACAGCCCTCCTTGGATACTGTATGACAGCTTCTAAAAGATGCTAATAATTACTATCCAGCAGCAAATAAAATTTTGATCATTCACCAATCATTACACATGAAATTTGGATGAGTTCTCTCCAACTCTGAAGACCAAACTCTCAAACAGCTTCTCAATAAAAGTAAACACAGTAGAGAAGCAAACTCAAATTGCTCTACCTCAACAGCAAATAGGTGCAATACACCTCTCAGAACAATCAGACCCTTATACCACAGCAAGGGTTTAAAAACCAAAAAACTCAGAAACTCATCAAAGGCAACCAAAGCAAATAAATATTCAAGTGTGTTTTCTCCAAAGAAATGAGCTCATATTTATAATGCTTTGTTGATAAAAGATTCCAAAAGAACTCAACTTCTGAAATTGTGAAAGTTTCCCAAATGATCTCCACTCAACACAACTCCCTTTTAATAGCTTCCTTTAAAACATTATTATAATAAGATATCATTATAATAATGATACTTGGGTTTAATAATCAATTAAATAATGGCCCCTTCCAATGATGACTCAACCCTCAACTTAAGTGAAATTATAAAGTTAGATTATAACTTTATAATAAGCCATTTAATAATTTAATAATAATTTGGCCACTAAAAATGTAATAACTCCCAAAATACTCATCATTTAAATATGTCATCTGAAGTAGGAGTTATACCTATTATTTCTCCATGTGACCAAATGCACTTTCCAAAAATAGAAAGGGTCCATCTAAATCAACACCCAACTTACCACAAATAGTAAGTACACAAATCTAAGCCCAAATGAAGTCCAATCTGAGCCAAACGAAGAGCAACCTGTAGCCTACTGAATTATGGAGAAGACAACACCCCCCCAAGCGAAGCCATTGCCTCAAAAGACCCTCTATCCACAATAATTAGCCTAAGAGGATCAAAATAATAGGCTAATTCTTGAAACACCAATGCTGGCAAAATTGGGGACATTACAGTCCTCCCTCCCTAAGATTGCTTGTCCCCAAGCAATCCGGAGCAAAATGAACATCATAGTACACTTGGATCCCAAGGATAGAATGGAGTAATGTCCGTATCATCACCACACTCCAACAAAAATAATTCCAACATCAACAGTACCAACTGCAGCGTCTGAGAAACTGAACTCAACACTCAAACTGATGATACTGAGATAGGAACATCACATGGGAGTAACTCAACCGTGAGTAACTTACACGGAAGCAACTCAACCGATAAACTAAACTTGCCCCCAGTTTGTGTGGCAACTAAACAATCATACCAGTCATCAAATAGATGCACCAATGGACTCTGTAATTGGTAGATATCCTTCACGTGAGGATCAAATGTAAAACTGTAAGCACTCCTCACTGTGTACACCTCTGTAAACTGCTCAACAAAATCTGACTCACATCCTGTAAAAACTGTGATCATCTGGTGTACTAAAAGAATCCCAATCATCATCATCATCCTCACTCATCACCTGAAAGGGATCATCGCTGAACTCAAATAATGGATTTCATATGACATAGTGACATCCATATAAAATAAAGGATTATTCACAAAGTGAACAACTCCTGCCTATAGATCTGAATAAGATATCTGTGAGCTCTGAGAGACATGATGTGTAATCTGCTCTACCTGAATGGACTCATGTCTCTGAGAATCCTCACTATCTGCAATAAGTCTCTGTAAACTATGATCCTGGGATTCATCCCAAATCTCCTCGGAGTCATCACCCAACATCCCACAGGGGGTGTCATACCCAATGCGGCTCATAGCATCCTCAAATGTATCATCAGATGCGTCCATACTATCTGCATCCACATCTCCTACTAAAGTCTCAACTACTGACACCTGCCTCTACACACATGACTCAACGTCAGGCTGTGCACCAATAATGCTAGAGCATGAACCACCATCTATCGACTCCACTATAACGCCCAGATCACCAACATCACAGCTAGGTGACTCCATACATGCATCAGTCCCATATGAGGAAGCAGCTGCCTCCTACACTGGAGCAACACTACGATAGCTGACATAAACGTCTCCAATAACAACTCCCTCCACGGAAGAGTCTAAACACTCAGTGACAACTACAGCATCAGCTGCCTCTGAACTAACCGTAGCGACTACTCTAGGAGCCCGAACCTGTTGATGCTCAGCGCTACTATCAACCAATGGTATTGAAACATCCACATGTTCCTGTGAAATAAATCCATCAACACTGCAGATAGGAATAGCAGGTGTCGTACTAAATATAGGTACATCTACATCAAGGGCACCTGTCAGGGAAAACTCAAGCTTTCTTCCCTGCAATCTCGATGTCGGCCTCATAAAAGCAAAGACCATATACCTTGCTGCCCTGTCAACCGTCACTGGATCCGACAAGCTCTCCGCCAATCTCTGCTGATGAAGCCTAAGTCTTTCCATACTTTCCATCAAGGCATTTATTTCCTCTCTTTTTCTCATACTGCTACGGCGACTCCTAGAACTAGGCCTCCTGTATTTGTCTATAGCTAGGAAAGCGAGAGTGCTGATCACTCTTAATATAACATCAGAAATAAAAAAGAATTCATACCCCACAAGATGGCAAGAAACATGCTCTGATACCACTATAATGAGCTCAACTGGCTCTCTATTGCAAATTGGATCTTTCCTCAATTTTAATTGCAATTTTTACTAAATTCCAAAAACTTATAACTAATTTTGCAAATTTCCAATTAGAATCATAGATAGAAAAATGACTGAATTTCTCATCATAAACAACAGCAAATTATTTGTGCCATAATTGTTTACAATTCATTCACATACAAGCAACATTATTCAATCATTACATATAACAATTTAGAGATTGCAACACCTTATTATCCCAACGTGACTGCTGAAGATTGTGATGCAGTCAATGAATGATAGACGCCAGCAATTAAAACCCTCTCCTTGCAAATTGTAATCTCCAAATTAGCCCAAGATGTACACACAGCAACAACCTTGCCACAGCCCTCAACTTGCAACCACAGATCAGAAAATGTACGGCCTTCCCTTGTCCGTACGACAACCTGCTTTAAATCTATACGGCCCTCCTTGGATACTATACGGTAGCTTCTAAAAGATGCTAATAATTACTATCCAACAGCAAATAAAATTTTGATCATTCACCAATCATTGCACATGAAATTTGGATGAGTTCTCTCCAACTCTGAAGACCAAACTCTCAAACAGCTTCTAAATAATAGTAAACACAGTAGAGAAGCAAACTCAAATTGCTCTACCTCAGCAGCAAATAGGTGCAATACACCTCGTAAAAAAATCAGACTCTTATACCACAGCAAGGGTTTAGAAATCAGAAAACTCAGAAACTCCTCAAAGGCAACCAAAGCAAATAAATATTCAAGTGTGTTGCCTCCAAAGAAATGAGCTCATATTTATAATGCTTTGTTGATAAAAGTTTCCAAAAGAACTCAACTTTTGAAATTGTGAAAGTTTCCGAAATGACCTGCACTCAACACAACTCCCTTTTAACAACTTCCATCAAAACATTATTATAATAAGATATCATTATAATAATGATACTTGGGTTTAATAATCAATTAAATAATGGCCCCTTCCAATGATGACTCAACCCTCAACTTAAGTGAAATTATAAAGTTAGATTATAACTTTATAATAAGCAATTTAATAATTTAATAATAATTTGGCCACTAAAAATGTAATAACTCCCAAAATACTCATCATTTAAATATGTCGTCTGAAGTAGGAGTTATACCTATTATTTCTCCATGTGACCAAATGCACTTTCCAAAAATAGAAAGGGTCCATCTCAATCAACACGTAACTTACCACAAATAGTAAGTACACAAATCTAAGCCCAAATGAAGTCCAATTTGAGCCAAATGAAGACCAACCTGTAGCCTACTGAATTGTGGAGAAGACAAGACCGTCTCAAGCCAAGCCATTGCCTCAGAAGACCCTCTATCGACAATAATTAGCCTACGAGGATCAAAATAATAGGCTAATTCTTGAAACACCAATGCTGGCAAAATTGAGGACATTACACAAAGTGACCATACCTATCACATCTGAAACATTGAATGTAAGAGAAATCCTTCTTTTTCTTTGGTTGAAAAGTTGAATCAAAATTTCTATCTCTATTCCTTTTGAAATTGCCTTTTCTCCCTTCACTTCTTTTCCTTTTGAACGTTTGAGCAGCAATAACGTCATTTTCTTCAATATAAGAGCTTCTTCCATTTCCTCTTGATGCCAACCTGGATTCTTCTTGAATGCAATCAGCTCTAAGGCAATCAAACTTGGGAATTTCAGATCTTCCACAAATGCCTTCGATAAAGGACTCCCAAGATTGAGGAAGACCATTCATTGCCAACATAACTAGATATCTATCTTCAGCTATATCTCCAATGGCATATAGCTGATTTTTTAAATCAAAAATCTTCATGAACTAGGAAATGACTGACTCTCCTTTAGTCATTTTAATATTATGGAGCTATTGTCTTGAGGCAAGAGCTCTATTGTTATTGTTGATCTCATACAAGTCTTGAAGAGTCTTGAACATGAATCTAGCTGTTTTCATCTTGGATATGATAGGCACAAGATGATCATTTACAGAATCTATCAAAAACTTCCTTGCCTTAATGTCATTCTTCTTCCATTGAGTTTTCTCAGGCTCATCTGATGGCTCGGACACATCCTTTTCCACGAAGTCCAGAAGATCATTTTCTTCCAATGAGATAAGAACTTTGAATTTCTAAGAGGTGAAATTCGATGCGCCATCAAGCCTATCTTCAACTTTTAGACTGTTGAACGTCTTGGATGCTTAGAAAGAATTATACAAATGAGAAGAAAATAAGAAGGCTTCGCTAACTTTGAATGAAACTAATCTTGGCTTTGCTTAAATCTGCTTTGATACCATGTTGATTTTAAAGTAGAAATAGCACAATACAAAGAATAGATAACACAAAACACTGATGTTACCCTGGGAAAACCCTCCAACTTGAGGGGAAAAAACCTAGCCACACTAAAATATCACTTTATTGAATAATAATAGGAGTTTGATTTTACAATACTCACAAAAGAAAACTGCATCTACAGAAGTAATACTATATCAACACCTAAATCACTAGTCACCATTAAAATGTCAGAGATAATAACATTGCAAAAAGATGATCTCTGCAAAAAATGTCGAGTACCATTCACATGCCATCCACTAAAACAAAAAAATGTAAATCTAGAATATACAAGTGGCGACGATAAGTCAGAACCAAAACTTCCAAATAGGAAGAGGTGGACTCTTCATTGTCTTTGACAATGAAGAGCCTACCATTACTCAAGAGACGACAGCAAACACAGCGATGCCAATCCAAGAGTCGCCAAAACAAGAACTGCTTCATAGTCTTCAGATGTCTAATCATAACACGATAACCACTTGATGTTAAAACAAAACTAAGACATTAGGTCATAGCGAAAAACAGATAGGAGATATACTGTGAATCAAAGGTTATATCCCTCCTACTACGAAGATGATCAAAAGATAACTCCTACTGCTACGTAGCGCTAACAAGGCATAGTTTTTTATTAGCGCGAGTTGGTGATTCAATGAGAGCGAGTGTTTGGGCAGAGAAAGAGGATTGTGAAGCTGAAATTATCTCTGCATAATTGTTGTGGCAATCTTATAATCTGTTGTATGAATTATTGCTCCTAAAGCTGAATAAACGTGTGTTTGCAAGTTTTCCCCACACTAGGGTTTCCTAGGTATATCTATGTTATTCATTATTGGTTTCATGTGAATTTGCTTCTGTTGTTCATTGTTGTTAATTAACCCAAAGTATTGGCTGTTACAAATGAGATAGATAAACATTGTTCTTGTTTCTATTCTGTGAAATTTGTTCAGCAGTTAATCTATAATTGGGCTATAGAAACTAACAAGAAGAGAGTGACAATGACATGAACACAAGGGACTCGATAGAGATGAATGAATGGAAGTTGTTTTCGCAAACGGGGCCCTTAAACAATGTTAGCCTAAATGAACTTGAGAAGCTTGCGAGGCGCGAATTTGATACTGGCAACAAATAGGATCAAGTTGCAATGCCACAACATTTGCATGATATTGCGACACAATCCATTAGCATGAAAAAAACATGCAATCAAGATGGAAACATACAATCTAACTTTGACATTCCAAGTTATACATTTTTAGAAAAGCAAAGACTAGCGCTTATGATAATTATAGACCACAGCAAATATCCCTTTGCTAGACCATTGCACATGATTATTGAAGGAACAATAGGTACAAGTAAATCCTACTTAATTGCTTGCATAAGAAATGCACTCAAAAGTAAGACACCAAGGCTTAAAACCCAGCTTCTCACAATAGCTTCTATAGGAGTTGTTGCATTCAACATACACACATCAATTATACATTCAACATTGAAGATTACTATTAAAGAAATGCATCCATTTCAAGGACAAGCATTGAAAACATTCCAAGAAGAGTTGAAGCACATAAGATACATCCCCATTGATGAAATGAGCTTCATACAGTTGAAGCTACTACTAAAAATAGACAATAGACTGCGTGAAACATTTCCCCACAATCAACATCTATGCTTTGGTGGATGCTCAATTATATTAGTTGGCGACCTTGCACAACTACCATTGTCATGGACATGTCAATCTACACATCACATTGAGATGCGAAAATATTGTGGGTTCAATGCACGACGGTAGTCACATTAGAAACAATGTTCCGCCAACGAGGTGAATCTACAACACAAGAACAATTTCACCAGATGTTGCAAAACATACACAATGCAGAAGCTACACAAGAAGATTGGCAGCTATTTATGGCATCCACAAACAAAGAACTTACCCCAATTGAAAAGGAACAATTTGACAATTTGATGCACTTGTTTGCGACCAATGATTTACTGAAGTTACACCCAATTGCATTAAGTGCTGCAACAAGCACCAAGAGCACAATAGAAAATGCAAGTACTGATTAATAGATCAACAAACAAGTGCTTTTTAGTAGAGATAAACGTATAATGGTCAAAACTAACATATGGACAAAAGTAGACATTGTAAATGGAGCTCTGGGTGAATTAATTAAAATCATTTATAGTATATGTTCCAAACCCCTTGATGTCCAACTGTGTGTTATAGCAAGGATTGATAATTATAGCGGCCCACCTTGGGATCCAAATGATCCCAAAAGCATTCCAATAGTTCTTGTGTCTCTTGGCAGCAGAAGGTAGATACCCTTGACAATGGCACAACCTATAACCATACACAAACCACAAGGCCTAACGCTACAAAAAGAAAGGATTGATATTGGCAAAATGGAGAGGCAAGGGCCAACATTCACTGCCATATCTAGAGTCAAGTTATTAAATGACCTTCGCATCCAACCTACGTTTTCCTTTGAGAGGTTTCAAAAAAGCGAAACAATCCATATAAAATTATGAGGAAAAAAAGAGGGAGTTTGATTAGGACAACTCTCTCTCTAGGAAATCAAGGTATTCAACTCTTACCTACATCTCCATCATATTCTCCTAATCATTTGCAGCACACCGATTTGACTTCTACACATTCCTCTTTTACAGAAATCTACTCTAGGGCATCACAATATCAACTTTAAGGGAATGGTCTTGAATTAAAAAAATCAACCTTCCAAGGTAATGATGTTTATACATCGTCAAACACATTTTGATGGTCAATATCTATTTATTTTGGGGGTTATTGGAGGCCATTCTCTACTAAGTTTTGTTATGAATGCTGGTGTGCCCATTATTTCCTAATATCCTGTTGCTTCATTGACATATATCTCTAACCACTATTACATGTTGCATTTATTGAAACCATACAAAATATTGCTTTGCTGTCACTTTTTGTTTTTAGTGACTTGTTATTAGCCCTCAAATATATTATCAATAGCGTTGTCGTAAATTTTGTTTTCGTAAAATTTATGTCAACTATACAAAAATTTAATTGTGTTTTCAATTAAATTAATTTTGGTTTTAAAAACTCTAAGTATTTCATTTAAATAAATAAATTTATTTATTTATTTAGAAGTTTTAAGTTGTTTAATGTTTATTTTTAATTTTTATTTTATTTTATTGTTGATTAGTCTTTAATAATATATTAATGATATATTATTAAAATTCCTAAGTTACCTCTTGGTCGGACCTTTTAAAGGTCATTACACTTTATTCTACATACAATTATAAAGTGCGAAATACATTAAAAAATAAAAACTCCCGCTAAATGCTTTATATCGGACTTTTTGATTGACTTTGCATTTTATATGCAATGACATCTAAATTGTTTTACACATTAAAATGTCCGTCATCAGGAAAAAGAGGAGTCGGGGATTTTCATTGATATTGTATTTTATATCACATGTCTTATGGCATGAAGTATTTTAAGTTGCGAAGTGTTTTAAAAGCTCCGATATGCATTTGAGCGGATCTTTTTGGTGTTATTACATATGTAATAACATAAAACATTAATGATTTAAACTTGCAAAGAACTTCCGAAAGTCCCGATAATATTATGAAATCGGGCTTTTTCATCATAGTTGCATAGTTTGAATCATCAACATATTGCCGAGTTCCCCGCTAGCAACTATGAGTTGCAGAGACTGCCGTGTGAGGACTCTAAGTCTTCATCACCATATTGGCAAGAGATGTCCAGTTCGTGGGTCTTTAAAACCCCTCATTTGTCTTCATTATTCCGATAAAGACATTGATACAAGTCATCTTTCTTTTGCGTTTTTCCCTGGGTCTTGTTCGACTTCAAACAGCAAGTGTTCTTGTGCGTTTTTGCATTGAAACAGGTATTCTTCCATTTTCGTTTTTATTTTTAGTAATCATTTTTGTTAAAAATTCATGTTATTTTCAAAAAACATGATTCAATTTGAATGTTTTCAGTCACGTCTGGGGAATTCATTGATCTTTTTATCCATTTTTGTGTTTGTTATTACATCTTTTGTGAATGTTTCTCATTTTCTTTCCTCGCGTCTAGGGTTTTATATATTTCTCTGTCAAAAATGGGTTTTTGCTGCATATATCTCCACAGTCTTGTTTATGATTAATACAGCATTCAGATTTTGGTAAAAGAATATACAAATTTCTTCTCAAGTTTTTTGCAGTGACCTCATACTTTAATAAAGCTTTTAATCTGCAAAAGGCAAACAGCTATTCTTGCAAGTTTCAATCTTCTTCTCTAATGGGCAAATCATATATACAGTGTGAGAAATCAAATTGCCCAAGTGTTGCAACCATAGCTGGAAAAATTCACCTTGAGAAGAATGAAGTTCCCTTTCATTTCATTTCTATGAAATAAAAATTTGTAATGCTATTTGGAGGCAATTACATGTACCTTGCCAAAATCAGTACCTCTCATTTTTACCACACAACGTTTCATTCCCTCCAAAAATTTCATTTCATATTTCGGGATTTTCATATCCATTGCGTATTTAATTGCACATCATTTTACATGTAATGCAATATGTAATCACCTCAAAAAACCCCGATTACATTTTTGCCCAAATTCACTATAATTCCAAAATCGGGATTTTTAAGACCCATTACATGTACTGTTACATGTAATCGAAAGTGAAACTACCCTGGAAATCTCCACCCTAAGTTTATCCAAATCGGAGATTTTTACACCAATTGCATGTACTGTTACATGCAGTCAAATGCGCAATCGCATCTAAAATCTCCTACAATACCCAAGTTGAAAAAGCAATTCCAAGTGCAAATCGGGGATTTTTGACCCGATTGCAAAACAAACTACATATGCAACTACACATCAATCCTAAGTGCAGTTGGGTCCAAAAACCCCGATTTCACTTAAAGTCCTATGTTTTTCCCTTGTAGTAGGAACTTTTTGGTCCAACTACATAAAATATAATATTGCAAGTTGAACTACATGCAGTCAAATTTGCAGTGCACCCCAAAATCCCCGAATTGTATCCATGGATCCCTAATGCAACATTTTTCAGCATTGATTGAAGCATAGCTTGCAGACATGAGCCGCCAACATCTCGGTGCTACAAGTGTTCATCCAAAGTCAGAAGGGCCAATCATCACGGACGACAAAAATATGAAACTCAAGTTTCATAAATATTAGAATGCTTTCAAGACTGATTCCAAGCAGGTGGTAGCAGGATCAATAAGAGGGATCATGAACAGTTTTCCACTTATGGGTGATAACGAAAATCAGTGATTTGTTGATACCACCAAATGCAGAGGTCAAAGTGTTATTTTCTGCAGATGTTCCCAGTCATGTACAAATTTGAAGATTTCCAGCACTTGGTATTTTGGTGACAAGAAAACCTCTTTGATAGAGGTTAATGTAATAGGAGTCGTGTTTTGTCAGACACTTAGTTTATTTTTCATCATGCATTTTGACAAGTTACATGTAAATCATAAAATTGCAATTACATATGTAATGAAACATGTAAAGTAGAAATTTGCAATTACATATCTCGCTACATGTAATCACATTACAGAGGATTGTAATGTTGAATAAGTCAACCCTAGGTAGTTAGTTTTCCATATTTTTCTCATAGCCTCTCTCCTATAAATACAAGAGGGCTCATTGTAAATATTTATCTTTATGCATTGCAAGAAAACTCTGGAGAAATTGTGCAAGTTCAAACTTTGCTTTAATTTGTGCAAGCTGATTTTTGGAGTGAATAAAAAGCAAGTGTTTTTCAATCTTTGAGTTGAGGAGACTTGTGGAATTATTTGTGTTGTTATAAAGAGACCCTTAAATCTGATTTTGTGTAGACTTTGTGCTATAATTGTCAAATTTGAGTTAGTTAAGAGTGAATGCATAGTCTTTGAGCTGTGGTTCATACCGATATTAAGAATAAAAAAGGAGTTTCATGTGTTCAAGTCTTTGTGCTTGTCATATTGCTGCTTCATAATTTAACTCTCTTCAGGATAGTGTATAAGTCTGTGAGCTTATATATATTCCTTAGTTTATAGTCAACTAGTACGCTTAACAATTAATCTTTTAGTTAATTTTGAGTTTATTGGTATTATTGCTCCAACTAGTTCTTAGAGGTGAAATTGTAAAAGTTTTCAGTGTGTAGAAGTGTATCCTTGTGAAAGTGAAATCCTTCCTAAAGAAAGAGGAAGTGATACTTGAAACACCCAATTTAGATTACATTTGAGTTTCTTGTTAAGTTTTAGTTGAATTAGTTGCAATAAGAAGGGTGCCTCCCCTAAGTTGAGAGGAGAGATTATTTCTCATACACTGTGTCTAAATATCCCATTTTGCAAGTAGTGTGTCTACGACTACCTACAAAATATTTAGCCAACACATAGCATATCTTGCTATCGGCATAACCATTGCACCTCATTGGCGTGCAAGCGCTACTAAAATAAAATCGAATGCAGCAATGATGGTATTCATTAGTTATCCATAAGTGCAGCAAATGCTATATAAAGTGCACCATTATAAAGGGCAACGAATACTCTTGAAAGATAGCACATAAGACAAGATGTATCAATTAAAAAGCAGCGATTTGTATTAAAGGAAGCAGTGATTATAATTAGAGCCGGCAATTCATTATGAGAAGGCAATGTCCATTGTGAAGTGGTATCTCTCTTAAAGAAATCGTATTCTTTCAAGAGGAATATGAAGATATAAAACTAGAATGACAAGTGTATTTAGAAGAGTGAGTGGAGAAAAAGACTTATCTCACATGCACCAGCAGATTTATGTGAAGAGGATTTAACTGAAAATCATTCAAAAGCAGAATTATGAAGGAAGAATTCATGCACATTTTGTGAAGAATAAAACATGAAAAATCAGTCATAGTTAGAGGCAGAATTCTGAGTATAGAAGAAGACATGAAGGTTTAATAAGAAAATTTGTGAAAGGGAGATCATACAAATTTTAAGAAAAGTATATGAAAGTGATGCAATGATGTTCTTGTGAATTGAAGCAGACTTGGAGCAGATTTGAAAGACATATTTGGGCAGAATTTTTGTGAAGGGAGTATGATTAGATTTGCAAAAAGAAATGTTTTCCATCATCCCTTGTAGAAGCAACATTCATTAGAAAGAACTTTGTTTGGAAGTTGGTGCTTCCTAAAAAAGGGATCGGTATCTCTTGCTAAGTTGGTGCTTAGCTGTGAGGGTTGGTGCCCCTAGTAGGTTGGTGCCTACGAATTGTGGGGATCGCTGTCACCAGTAGGTTGGTGCCTACAAATTGTTTAAGAGGGGATTGGTGTATCCTGTGGGTTGGTAAGTTTGTAAAAGATAATTTTATATAAGCAATATTTTGCCGTGGTTTTCTCCCATAAGGGTTTCCATGTAAATCGTGTGCTCTTCCTATGTAGCATAATGGTTAGATCTTGTTATTGAGATCGTGCAAATGATGTTGTGATTGTTAAGTTGAAAAGTAAAAGATTGTATTATACTTATTCACCCCCACCCCTTAGTATAATCGTGTGCTCGACCTTCTAATTTGAGGCAAAAATTACTAGGAGGGGAAAAGAAGTCTTAGACTATAGTTGCACAATTATCAATATTTGGAATTTTTTATTTGGAGTCTTTGAGAGATGAGTCATACGACATGCAATTATTGATTCATGACAAATCGATAATCAAAATATGCTGTGTCCTCTAAATACATTTTTTTAATGTTTTTAATGGATTTTTTCAGTTTATTGTGTATTTATGTAATCTATTTTATTTGCAATTTTTTTTGCAGAGTTGGAATCAAACGTTTGTGCTGCCAAGTTTTTACCAAGTCCAATTTTTTGAACTATGGCCTGGCCTATTTTCATAGATTGGAAGGTCATTCATCATTACGACATGGTTAATATTTTCTTATCAGGAAAACATTCTTGAACATCTCCATCATTCATGCTAAGGGGCAGGAGAGGACCACCATAGAAGAGATGCTCAAAACTACAGATCTGTATTTTTGGAAACAAAAGGGAAAAACCAGCATTCCAAATATACCTCAACCTTGGTGAAGGGCTTATCAAATCCCTGAATAAATTAAATCAAGCATCAAACATAGCTTTAGACACGTAACTGTTAAAGAAAACAATAACCAAAGTGATGTGATTAAGAAGCGAAGATGAAAGCTCAAGAAGCTCGTCAAGAAACAATAACTTGGAAAATTATGATCATCTTACCAACCCCAATTGTATGTGCAGTAAGAAGAAATATTTTTTGTCCAATGGTATTCCTTGCAAGCACCATGGATGCCAGAGGAGGGAAAATTCTGGTTATACAAAATGCACCAAATAAATAAAGCACAGGTCAGAACAAAAATCGATCAATCTTTTGGTTGTCTTATTTAACAAAACATTTGAGTGCTACTTGATTCATTGATTGGACCTCAAATAACCAAGAGATTATAGGCACCTCAAGAAGCGTAAAACCAATATAAGTTGTGGAATAGCATCATCTTGTTTCCAGGGACTGCAAGAAAAGAAAAGCAATTGTACATAAAGTTAACAATTTCACTTTTTCTTGTCAATGTATGGCAGAGTTCATTGAAAATAGGTATCTAGGAAATATTATGAGGAACCTCCATATTATGAGAAAGGGAAGAGCACTGATCAGGTCAATTATGCCTGTAAACGACACAATATAGTAAAGTCGAACACGAACGCTGCCACAAAAGGGAAAACAGATACATCATTTCTTCCACATGACAAATATTTCTAATATAAAGGTTTACAATTTTGTGAGTATGAAATCCTGGTCATTCAATGGGCATAAGAGTAGCAGAATAGTAACAGTCCAGATCTCACCTGTAGAGTTTCACTAAGTAGTCTACCACAAAGAAAGAAGCACATGTGATCCGTAAGACTTGAATAGAATGATGAAACTCTGAAGTGTATCTGTCAGAAATAGCTGAAATCAAGTCCTTATGAATAGCACCAGTATCCAAAGTGCGCATCCTAGTGAAAATTAACTGTTTCTTTTTCTTGATATCTAACAATGCATCAATGAAAGATATGTTCTTTAGGCCAAAAAGTTTAAAAAGTTTAAAAATGCATACGTTGACCTCACATAAAGGGCAATTAATGTAAGAGCTGCCAAAGATTCCACCTGCAAAAAATCTCACAATCATGTCAAACTGGAAAAGATAATAGAAATTTATCCTCAATATATGATCAAACAATTATAATGCAAGTATTAGTTATCTAAATCTGGGAAGAAAACTAGAATCAATAAAATCCTTCCACTAACCCACATAAGTAGAGGACTCCATTTTCCACCTCGAATAGCAGCACGGACTTTAATTGTTGGTACTACTTTTCCATAGAGATAAGAATCATGATAATTGGACAGGACATCCTATATCACAAATGCAAACATGATTTAATATAGAAGCTTGTAATTGCAACAGACATGATTAAATGCAGGTTGGTTGAAACAATACCTCATTTGCATGTATAATCTTATCCTTTCTTTGTTTCTTAGGCTTTCGAAACTTTTCTTTAATACACCGATTTCCAATGTCACATTCTATTCTTCCTTGTCGAGCTTCAGATTCAGGGTGTTGTATAGGTTCCTTTTCTTCATTATCAACAATTGGAATGCATTGACCACTGGGAGATATAAGCAGCGTTCGGGAATGGGTAAATTTACTCTTTATACAAGAATTGTATCCCTCAGGTTGTTCAATTGCTGGCTCATCTAGGGTTTGAACACACACTTCTAATGAATTCTGATCCTTGAGGCTTCCAAGTTGGCTTTCACCAAAAGAAGAGCGTGTTAGAGCTAATTATGTCGTTAAAAACCATCTTTTAACTCAAACGGATGAAAGATTGAATTGCTAAATATATGTATATATGTATGTGTGTGTGCATATACCAACCAATTACACAAATGGAGTTTAAGTTCAATAACATTATTAAAAGACATTGAAAACATTGGGAAAGCAATGTTCATAAACAAAAATAATTAATTTGATTCACAATTATTCAACCACTATATAAATTATTCAATAATGTTGGAAATATTGCATCATATATAGGATGCATATAATATTTCTTAGGTTTGTTAAAGTTTAATTAAAACAACCTATTATATGAGTGGTACGAATGTTGAGTTCTTAAAACAACTCAATACAATAAGGAAAGTAGTTCAGGAGGTTTCCTATAGAAAAAGATATGGAAATCCTATAAATTTGTAACCTGTATTTGATTGAAATTTATGAAGCACGTATTTTTTTGTTTTTAAAATTGCAGCTTCTATCTCTCTGCCCATATTTCTAATATGGTATCAGAGCGCAGGAAGTTGGTTTATGGTTAGTGATTGGCAAGAGGAGTGATTGCTAGCCATTGATGATTGTCGTTCTCTCTTTTCTTCAATTTCTTGGTGAACGTCATTGCAGTTTTGTGTGTAGACGGAAATTTCTTTCCATTAACCCTTCGCACTCTATAATGAAAATAAAAAATAAAATCTGTGAGAGATAGCACCATCATTACACAAGTGAATGACGTAGACTAGTTTCAATTTGTGGTCGCGAATATCGTCAAGATAGGCCTGATCAGTGAAAAAATCTCTCAACTGCGCAAATCAATGTTCAGTTATTGTGCCTTCAGCTGCATGGAAGCAAGGAGTGATAGATGATATTGAATCTGACATTTAGAGCTCTTACTCTGCAACCACATTCAAGCTAAAAGTCAACTGGATGATTCATCTTTGGCATGCTTATTGCTGCAATTGAGGAAGGAGAAAGTAAAGGATTAGCACACATTTGTTACTTCTTTCTTTTTAAGTATTGAAATCACGATTCATCCAAAAGACACACTGATAACATTAAAATGATGCAGATTTGGTAGCCTTGAAAGGACAATGATCTTCCAAACTGTGACCCCTCTTTTGTGTGCAGCACGATAACTCCGTTGCATGCAGCAATCAGCAGTCTACTGCCTTTCGTGAAGAAGAAACTGATAGTAAGCAGCATCTGATTAAGTTAACAAAAGCACAAATACAACACGCTCTCCTTCATTTAAAGAGTATTGCAGATAGAACACACTTTTGCAGGTTTGTATGCATATGACACTTACTTCTACATGTTATTTTTTCACTCATATTATTTGAGAGATCAAGAAAAAAGATGTAACCACTCTATCAATATACATTTGTTTGGAATTCTTCTGGCATTGTTTTTAGCAATGCTAGTATATGCAGTGTGTATGTGAACCATTAGTGGATTAGGGAGATGTGATAGAGCCATAGCATTAAAGCATGCATGGTAATGGTTTATAGAGTGTTTCAAGATGGGTCATGATCTAAAAAGGTCAATATTGTTTGTTTTTGTCGAAGTTAAGTCATATTATTATTATTTTATTTAGAATAGGGTTTATTTTATGGATGATTAATTGTAATGTTAAAATACAAAAGTGTATTAAAAAACGATCTCAATTGTAATTGGAATGCATGATCGGTGGTACCCAACACTCCCATGGTTTGTAGAAGAGAACTTCACATCAAGGGGGGGAGGATATATTCTTTCCTCACAACTATGAAATGTGCCTCAAAAAAAAAAATTTCTAAGTAGCAAAGTAATTGGAGGATGGAGGTACAGGACGCTAGAGGACACTCAGAGACCTCTCGTAAGTCACTAGCAACAGGATTGCGAAATTGTTTATGGAAAAACAATTTGTGCCAAAATGACTAAAGCCAAGATCAATTTCCAGGTGGCAACGGTGATCCTCTCAAATCATTTGTGATCAAAGTGGCAATGATCTATAATGGTGACTACATACGTGACAAGGAGGGCTTGGTGTTCAAGCTTTTTATGTTGAGGTTGGATGTGTATGTCCCAAATCACATTTCTTGGTAGTTTGTGAATGGATGTATTGATCCCCATTCATGAGATGGTGTAAATGATTCAATTTGTTTGTCCCCGGTCACAAGAGTTGGTGATTCTAACTGGATGGGTTTGTCTCCAATCACAAGAGTTGGTGATTATGACTGGATGTGTTTGTCCCCGATCACAAGAGTTGGTGATTATGATTGGACATGTGTGTCCCTAGTCATAATTGTTACAAACAAATGTGTGTCCTTGTTCATAACCTTGATCTTGGATAAATGTGTTTGTCCCTATCCGAACATGATGTAAGACCTTGGATACATGGGTTAGTCCCTATCCTTGGTTCCATGGGTAGATGTGTTTGTCCCTATCCTTGGATGAAAGCATAGTAAGCATAGTGAGGCTAGTTCCACTATTGCTTGTCACGAGCAGATGTTGTTAGTCCTAACCGGTGACTGAGAGGGGGGGTGAATCAGTCAATTCAACTTATTTAAGTTTTTATCCTGCTAAACTGAATACAGCTACTATGTGATACTGAAAATATAATGCATGCGTAAGTAACTTGAACATAAATCACATACACAAGCTATCATAGGATATATATATGGAAGAAAGAGAAAGAAAGAAGAAGGAAGAAGAGGCCAGGAAGCAAGAAGAGGAAAATAATAATAAAGCTGCCCTGTTAAAGGCTTACAAAAGCACTAGTTAGAATGCTACCCTGTGAAGAGATTTGATATAGATCGGTTAAGATCTTGACCCTGTAAGGAGTCGCCTTGCAAGAGGACGTAAGAACATCAATCAAGATATCACCCGATGAAGGGATTTATACAATGGAACCTGTTAGGGTTAACCCTGATAGAGGGATTTTTATGAGCTTCATACAATAAACGAAATGATCTTCTTTAGGCACTCAATGTGTCGATCAGATCATACGTGTTCTTTTCTCGCTCTGCTTGGTTGTTCAATCTCTATCTTTCACTCGTGGTGACTGTAACCCTTCTCAAAAGACTCGGCTCTTCTCCTCTGCTTTATCTCTTTGCACTTGATTTTCCAACAATTTTTCTAATACATGATGAGCCGTATATATAATGCTCTTCACATTACCACACCGAACTGTGGCGCCAAGCTGTAACTCTTCCAAAATGTTGTTGTTTTGGAAAGCGATCTGAAGGTCTCGCATGCAGAACACTTGATCAAGCCAAAACGCACGCATACAAAACTTTAGTTCATCCCGAAATGCTCGCAAAAAAACTCTAGTTCATCCCAAAAATGCTCCGCAAAAATCGGATTGGATTATAAAAGCACGGACCAGTAGATCTTATTGGCATTAGTTGATTAAACAGTAAGACTGTAACTGGTACATGGCAAAAGAGGTATTGTCATTGATTGGAAAAGAGGTGTTGTCATTTATGACTAAGGATACCAGTGTCTGTGAAGCAAGGACCGACACAGCTAACTACAATAAGTGCGAGGAGAGACTGGTTTGGTAACCGGTGACACTGTGCAAGAAAGAAGAGACTATAATAATGCTCTAACTGATCATCAGAGCAACCGGTACAGACAGTGACCAAGGAAGATGCAACCGGTACAACCAGTGAAAGGGATGGTGACAGGTTAAAGTTCTTTCCTGTGCACAACCTAAGGATCTTAACCGATCAAGTGAAGATTTCATCACGACTGATGAACCGGGGAAAGTCATAGTCAACAAACAGTTGTCTAACTCTTTGACCGGGATTTGTTGCACAAATTCCGGTAGACTTTGAGTTATCAAGATGATCGGTACAAGGCGCGATTGAAGGTTTTAATGCCGAAGTTTGAGGCATTAAAACATGAAGATATCTCTTGTGAATAAAAGTTTTTTACACGCATCTGTCCTTTCTTTCATAAAGCAAATAAAACATCGAATGCAACAGATGTTCCCTTAGTGAGTTGATACTCCACTGGGTGATGGATCCGAATGTGATCTTTATACAAGTCATGCATGTAAAAAGCATATAGGGCAAGAAGTCTATATATTCCTCTGCCAAATGAGAATATAGTTTTCCCTCATTTTGCCAAAGTAAAGAGTGAACCTGTACGCTGAAAAAGCTAAGGTGAAGAGAGGAGAAGAAAGTAGAGTGTGCAAAGAAGCACAATAACAAAGGAGAACATACCTGCACTGACCAGTGATGATTCACAGTTGAATAGAACAGCGATCTTATCAAGCTCAGCAAAGCCATCATCAAAAGATCAAACCCTCTATTGCTCTTTGATAATTGTAATAGCGAAATCCCAGCATTTTGGGTGGACATTAACAGGTCCCTTGTATTAAATCCCTTAACCGGGTGACATCTATTTAGGTGTTCTAAGTCCTCTAATCAAGCAGGCTCTAACAAGCCTTATTGTATCAAATCCCTTAACCGGGTTGCATCTAACAGTGCGTTTGTAATCCTTTAATAGGGAAGGCTCCTAACAGGGCGCACTTCAAAAGAGTGCAGAATTTGTGAGGTTTCCTCACACCGTGGTTTCTCCTGATTTGGGTTTTCACATGATAAATCTAGTGTTGTTTTTTGTTGATTGTTTGATGCTATTTTTGTGATAGAATCTGTTCTGCTTAAAGTTTTAGTATATTATATCAAATTTGTTTTAAGTTTTAATAGGTGTTGATTCACCCCTCCCGTCTCAACACCGGTTGGGACCATCAAATCTTATACTTTGAGCGGGAACTGGTGTTCTACCAATTGAGTCATCTGCCTCCTGTGGTTTCCTACTAGACCAGTTGGACAAGACCGGTATTATTGTGACCGGTGTACATACACTGGTTACCTAGTAAGTTTGATGGTTGTCGACTAGGACAACTATCGGTTCACCACTGTAGCTCTAACTTAAAGACCCGTGTGTTTGATGTTTGCCAATGATGACAATTAAGCATAATGCCAACAATCTTCCCTGTTGGCATTGGTGGCAAAACATATCATAACACATATCATAATTTGCAAAGGAGTATATACAATTGAAGCTCTCAACACAATACTTCCCCTGTCAAGTATCATCCTATCAACTAATACTTCCCCTGTCAACTGGCGTATATACTGCCATTACTTCCCCTGTATCTGGCTCTACTGACCAGTCTCTTCTCTACTGATCATACTGACCAGTCTCTTCCATATCTCTTCCACAATCTTCCCCTTTTTGCCTTCAAGGGACAAAGGGTATGAAAAAACTCATAACTGAAGCCAGTTGAAGATATCCCTGTAGATTTTCCTAGCGGAAACGAGGAATGGTTTCCATGTAGCTATGACTTGGTCAAGGTTATGCTTCATTGCTTATAGAGAGACAATTAGGTTCTTTATGTCCTCAATTGTCTTGTAGTCTGGCTCACTGAGAAGTGTGTTAGCATCTTTTGTTGCTTTTTGCATCAGATCAAAAGTGGGAGCTATGTATAGCTGAAATCCAAGATTTTGGATTCTCTTTGTATGCTCCTCAGATGCTTTTCTCAGTGTCAGAGCTAAACTGGTTAGCTCACAACTGTACTCTATTGCTGAAGAGGTCTTAGGATTGAAACGTGAGGTTGTCCCTTTCAACTCCTGTGTTGTCCGATTGGTTCTCTCTGTGATATCCTTCACAAAATCTTCAAAATTTGAAATTTTTGTTATTAACTTTCCAGCGTCTTGAACCTGTTTCTTTAGTTCCCCGATGTTGGTAGCCATAGCTGCTTTGATTGCATCAATCTGGTCATGTAGGATATTGATTCTCTTTGTTTCATAATGATCTATAGCTACAGCTTCTGGATCAGTTATGTCTTCTCCGATTGTTTGTGCCAGAATTTCTAGCTTAGCAATGATAGGTTCTTCTTCATCAATATCTGTATCTTATACAAAATATTATTTACACTATTGAGAACCATATCTTGTTTCCTCTTTGTGAGCAACTTGAGTTACCTTGTTGACATTTTGCTGATGTCAATCAATGATTCCCCTGTTTGTGGAGTTTCTACTTTCCTTTTCTTGGAATTAGGGTCTCCTGCAAATGATAGCTTCCTTTTCAATGAAGATGAACTTGGTATATCTGCTGGTTGTTTTTGTTTAGTGCCCTTTTCTAGCTCTTCTTCTGGTTGCTTCTCTTCTTCCACCTTTTCTTCTTCTTGTTGCTCTTCTTCTTCCTCTACCTTGTCTTCTTGTTGTTGCTCTTCTTCTTCCTCTTCAGCGACCTGTTGGGTAGCTTTGGTTGTCTCTGCATTATCAGTATCTTTTCCTTCAGCCATCCTTGCTAATGATTCCCCGGTTTCTTGTCCTTTTGGTCTAATGTCTGTAGCCTGTACACCGGTCGGGGTATTCTCACCGGTTTTGCCCTACTCACTGATTGTGAACTGCTCATCGGTTGTGACTTTTGTCTCATCACCTTTATCCCTAGATACCTCAGTGTCCATTCATTGTTCTGGTAGGACCGTGTCCTCTTCCTGTTGAACTTGAGATGTATCCTGAGGACCTGTTGAATGAGGTGTCTCTGTAGATACCTATTCTGATGCCAGTTTCTCTTGCCTCCAGCCAGTTTCTCTTGCCTCTTTGCTAGAGTGTTGAAATCATGATTTTTCCATAATTTCACTGTTTCTTCATACACTTAATGTTCTTGGTCATTTACGATTCTGGCCACTCTATCTCTAGAATCTAGGTTCAGTACTTCTGCTTCAATAAGAATCTTGATTTCTTCTTCGTTTAGACCTGGTTCTACTTGTTCGAGAACTTCCCTTATAATTTTAGTATCGTTTTCTACTCCTCTCCATTTTGTTAGTAGTCTTTTATTAAGTTCAGCGGGGAAGATGAACCTATAATCCTTGGAGAAAACTTTCTAGCAGGGCTAGTTCTATTCTATCCTTATCATCAGTTCCTAAGGCACTGTACCATTTTGCAACATTGCCTACTTTACCAAAATCTATAATTTCATCAACTATATCATCAACAATAAGGGTTTTAGCCTTACCTTTTACTGGAGATGCTAGAATAGTTGGTGGAGTGAGATCACCACCGGTGTCTTCAGTGATATGTCCACAATAACCGGTTTTGTTGCTAGCTTTTGGTGGACCGGTGTATCAATACCCAGAATGTCTTTGGCTCTCCTAGTGTCCTTTTCTGATTTTAGCGAGGGCTTCTGACATTCAGCTTCAGCCTTGTGGTTGTTCTAGTATGGTTGTCCAGATGGCAACTCCTTTGTCATGAACCGCTTCAACTTCTCCAATTAACACTTGACCAATCCTTTTTCTGATCTAAAAACTTTGTTTATGCGCCTCTTCTTGATTGGTTGCCTCTTGTAGGCTCAAGTGGCTTTGCACTTCCAGTAGTGCCTTGATTTTGAGCTCTTTCTCTTTTTCTATGGAGGATTTCCACCTTCCTTCAATAAGCTCTTGTAATTCTGCAGGAATCGAGCCATGAATCTCGGTAGGCATTCTCTTGAATTTGTATAGGCTATACACAAAATCTTCAATTTTCCTTCTATCTTCATCATTAGACAAGTTATATCTTCTCTCGACTGATGCCATCCCACCTTTAGTTTTTATGCCTTCAACCATTTCATCAATGGTTGGCTTTCTTGCTTTTGGTTCCTCCTTTACCGGTTTTCCAGTCTTCTTTCTTCTTATGTAAGTGGCGGTTTGCTGTCTCATTTTCTTTTGAGTCTACTTCTTGTGATTGCTCGGTTGTAACCGAATGCACCTTCTTCTTTTCAACTTTGTGTTCTTGCACAACTACCTTTCTTTTCTTTGGTATAGGAGACCGTTTAGCAGTAACTTTCTTTGATGTCTTTGAAGGCTCACTCTACTTTAAATTTGCACCTATCTCTTCATAAGTGCCAAACCAGTTGGCTGAAAGATATAGGTTGCTTTCCTGAAGTGCCTCAGCATATGCTTTGGCAGTCTTTAATGAAATTTCATAGCTTAGTACTGGTGCAAATTCAGTTCTTGGCTCAACAGCCTGAATAATACAGTGATCAGTGCTTACAAGTAAGCAAACATCATCCTTGTATTCATTTACAATAGAAGATGAGATCCTTTCCCTTTCATGCATTCTAGTTTGAAAATCTTGGAAATAATCAAACATAACTTTATTGAAGCGATTTCCAAGAGTATTAATCATTTCTCCTATTTGGACCATAACTGGTCTATTTGTTACCCATGTAACATTTCCCACCCCTGGAAAGAATTTTTGATAATAGAAGAAAAGACGTATCATCAACATTCCCTACTTCAGGAATTTCTTCTTTACCATTCCGAGCTTCTTCAGGTTTTCAAAGATTTGACTTCTCAACATAGCGCATATGTCATATTGGGCGTTATTGTGCATGATTTTGTGATCTGCATGAATAGCTCCACCAGGTATGCTATTGAGACAACTTGATTGATAAACTTTGTAACCGATCACTGCAGCGGCAAACCAGACACCATCTTCAATGTCTGTAACAGTCATCATGAGACTGTCATACCTCAACTTAGTGAATCAGGTGACTTCATTGTTGGTAATCGTTCTTAGGGTAAGGGCTTCCCCTATGGCATTGAACCATGTTACTCTCCTCAGATATTCCTTTGTAATTGGTGTAACAACACCCTTTGCCAACCACATGCCTGGGTCATGAACTCGACTGAGTACCAGTCGAATCTAGTCGGGCTAAAACATGGTAGGGTAATTGACTCCATTGCTCAATCCAGTCGCTTCCAGTCGAGCATAATTCACCTTAGGCTTCTCGTCCTTGTAGAGCCCTAGAAATTCACTCTGGATGTATATTTTGCCCAATTCCTCTTGCTTACAGTGAATGAAGGCGGTTACATCTTCAGTCAACAACACACCGCCTGGAATAGATGATAGGGCTCTAGCCATATCATTTGACCTGTTCTAGACTGGTATTATACCGTATTCAGGTCGTTCTTGTTGATTGATGTCGAAAATGGTTGCAACAGATGATGATGATGCCATTTCGTTGGTAAGAGAATACACAAAGCTCTGTAAAATTCGCGGAATTTCAAAAGAAAAGATCGCGAACACAGATAGAAAGATTACTCAAGGTTAAAGAGAATTAGCACAAAAAGTAAAGTAAAGTGAAATGAGTAATGCACTTTCCCTTTTATATTCTTGGGCCCCAATGGTAATTAGCAAACGGTAACATTTGTTAATGGTTACTATATTTATGAGCCTTACCGGTTTATACCTAACTTCAGCTTTATCGACCGGTTCATCAATGCTTTACCTGTTTACCGCAACATCCTCGATTGAAACATCAACCGTGTAACATCAACCCATCATTGAGAAGGTAATTAACCAGATCACACAGCTTACTCCTTTGATCGGTTCTTTGGTCTTAGACCAATGAGTGCTTTTCAATATCAACTTCAACTTAGTGAGAGTAAATCTCACTAGTTATTTTGGGGACAGTAGGATTTCTACCTAGTCCCCCTTAAGCCCTATTGACTTAATTTGATGAAGAGATATCATCATCGATAGATGATGACTTTGTCTCTGATTTGTCTCCTTTAGAGCTCTTTGTACCCTTTTTGGACCATATCTTCTTCACTTCTTATTTGGTCTCTTCAGCTATGTTTCCTTAATGATTGGGAGTCTCATTCCTCTTGACCAGTTTAACTTGGTCTTTTCCTTTGTTCATTGGCCAGTTCCTACAATCTTTGGCAAGATGCCCAATCTTGTTACAGTTGTAACAAGTCATCTCGGTTCCTTTCTATGGATTTACTCTATTTCCTTTGTCCATGGGTGAATGGCATTCAGTAGCTCTATGTCCTAATGGTCCACACCTAGCACACATAGATGTGCCCCGGTTTGCATTCCTGTTATGGAATACCGGTCTCGGTGGAGATTTGAATGCCATGCTAGTAGACCTACACTCTTCAGCCTTATGTCCAAATTTATTGCAGGCATAGCAATAGCCTTTGAAGCTTCCTTTACTTCCACTGGACACACTGTTTGATCGTGACCAGCATTCGAAGGTCCTATGTCCATACCTACAACAGTTATTGCAGTAATTGTTAGCGGTGAAGGGTTTCGCTGGTGCATTCCTGCAATCATTTGACTTATGACTCGATTTGCCACAATGTTTGCAAGAAGGTTTGGAGATTCTTTTACCTTTTTCTCCGGTTGGTTTGTTCTTGTCCTCCTTGATTCCTTTGAGTTTTGAGGACTCACCGGTTTCCTTGATGCCTTGGTCGTCGTACCCAAGTCCTGTGGAGTCCTTGTGCCTTCTTTGAGCTTTCAGTTCCTCATCCAACTTCTCAGAACTCTCATTGTATTTTCTAAGCTTTTCATTTCTCTCCTCAAGATTTTTCAGCTGTGTTTCTAAGTTTTTCAACTTCAGCAGCCATTTTTTTACTTGCTTCATCTTTATCACGCAAGTGTTCATGCATGATGGCATTTTCCAAAGTTATGCCATGCATGTCTGCATGTAGTTGCAGTATGAGAGCATCTCTCTCTCTTACAGCGTCTTCAACTCAGTTCCTTGTTCTCTCAGCAGTCTGTAGTGCTTCGTTAGCACTATTTTTCTCATCCTCACCTTTTTTGCTTGCATCAATGAGTTCAGTCATTCTCAGTGCCTGACCTTTATGTTCTCTTTTCAGATTAGAGATTTGATCGGTCAACTTCTAGTTTCTCTCCATGAGTTTAGAGAACGCTTCTTCTACTTCATCTGAACTACTCTGTCCTAATAGTTCATCTATTGTGTCCAAACTTTCACTCAGCTACAAAGCCAGTGCTTTTCTCTTGGCAAGAGATCTTCTCAATCTGTTTTCAAGAGAAGCAATCCTTTCATTTGCCTCCTCTAACTGCTTCTGATACCGGTAACCCTCCATGATCTTTACTCAAGCGGTTAAGCTTTTGTACTTTAGAACTTGGCTCTGTTGCATTAAGGGATGGTAACAGGTACATGGCAAAACCAATACTTGGCAAAAGAGGTATTGTCATTGATTGCAAAAGAGGTGTTGACATTTCTGTCTAAGGGCACCAGTGCAGGATCTGTGAAGCAAGACAGGCACAGTTAACAACAACAAGTGCGAGGAGAGACTGGTTTGGCAACCGGTGACACTGTGCAAGAAAGAAGAGACTATATCCAATCATCAGAGCAACCGGTCACTAAGGGAGATGCAACTGGTAATCGACAACAAAAACCGAGGAAAGGATGCAACCGGTATAAATAGAGGAAGGAAAGGTGATAGGTCAAAGCTCTTACCTGTGCACAACTTAAGGATCTTTACCGATCAAGTGAAGACGTCATCGTGATAGATTAACCGACAAAGTCATAGTCAACAAGCAGTTATCTAACTCTTTGACCGGGAGTTACTGCACTAATTTCGGTAGTCTTTTGAGTTGTCAAGACGATCGGTTTGAGGTGCGATTGAAGGTTTTAATGCCGAAATTTGTGGCATTAAATCATGGAGATATCTCTTGTGAAGGAAAGCTTGTGACACGCATCTGTCGTTTTCTTTCATAAAGCAGATAAAGCATAAGCATGCACGGATATTTCCTGAGTGAACTAATACTCCACTGCGTGATGGATCCGAAGGTGATCTTTAAACAGGTCGTGTATGAGAAAAGCAATTAGGGCAAGAAGTCTATATATTCCTCTGCTTGACAAGAATATAGTTTGCCCTCATTCTGCCAAAGTAAAGAGTGAACCTGTACGTTGAAGAAGCTAAAGTGAAGATATAGGAGAAGAGAGAAGAGTGTGCAAAGAAGCACAACAGCTAATGAGAACAGACCTGCAGCGACCGGTGACGTTTCTTAGTTGAGTATACCAGAGATCTTATCAGGCTATGCAAAGACATTTCTAAAAGGTCAAATCATCTATTGTTTTCTAACAATTACAATAGCTAAATCCCAGTATTTTGGGTGGACATTAATAGGTCCCTTGTTCTAAATCTCTTAACCGGGTGACATATGTCCAGGTGTTCTAAGTCCTCTAACCAGGCAGGCTCTAACAGGCCTTATTGTATCAAATCCCTTAACGGAGTCGCATCTAACAGTGCGCTTGTAATCCTTTAACAGGGAAGACTCCTAACAGGACACACTTCAGAAGAGTGCAGAATTTGTGAAGTTTCCTCACACTGTGGTTTTCTCCTAATTTGGGTTTCCACATGATAAATCCGGTGTTGCTTATTGATTGATTGCTTGATGCTATTTTTATGCTAGAATCTGTTTTGCTTACAGTTGTAGTATACTACATCAGATTTGTTTTAAAAGTTTTATAGGTGCTGATTCACCCCTCCCCTCTCAGCACCGGTTGGGACTATCAATTGGTATCAGAGCCTAGTTTCTTTTCTTTGCTGCTTAACCACAAAAAGAAAAAGTCAAGATGATGAGAAAGGAAGGACCAAAGTTCTCCAAGGAAAACTTTACTCTGTGGTGCAGCACAATGAAGCTGTACATGAAGACCACCAGAGATAAATATTGGACTCATGTAACCCATGATTACATTGAACCCAATGGTACTATGAGTCCTGATGAATTGAAGATCAAGACAAAACAGATAGCTGCAATGGATATGATAGCAAGCACACTACCCGACTACGTCTATGCAGAGATTGACAATCTCGAAACTGCTCACAAGATGTGGGCCAAGCTGCAATTAGTGTATGGTGGTGACCCACATGTACAACGAGCTAAGGTAGAAAGCCTCAAAAGAAAGTATGATAACATGAGGATGAATGAAGGAGAAGACATTGAGCAATACAACAACAAAATCAAAGAAGTGATCAACTCCATCAAAAGCACTGGAGGAAAACTAAGTGAGGAGGAGGTGGTAAGCAAAATACTGAGAACGCTAAGGCCTCAGTATGCTATCAAAATCTCAATCATTCAGAAGCTCAGATCAGTGACCACAGATCAAGTCACTCTTGACTCCCTAATCGGTAAGCTAACTGCATTTGAATTGAGCAATTTTGATAATAGCTTACCCATGCAGGAAGTTGCTTTTAAGTCTTCTGTAAATACCTCTTCCACCAAAAAAGGAAGAGAAACCGGTAATAGCTCTACCGGTAAGATTAGAAGTCTTGTTGAGAATCTGCTCTTAGAAGAGATGGAGCAAGATGAGTTTGAAGCACTCCTCGTTAGGGGAATTCCCAAAGGATAAGGGAAATACAAAGGAAAGCTGCCACTAAAATGTTTCTCTTGTAATAAGATAGGACATATTGCTGCAAGATGTCCAGACAATGATATTAAAGATGAGCAACTGATTCAAGAACAAAGCAAAGAAGGAATGCTACCTTGCAAAAGAAGTCACAGACAATGAATTTGAAGACCCTGAAGATCCAAAAATTGCATTTGTTGCAATAAAAAAAGAAAGCCCGGTGTTAAGTGAAATGACACTTATATCAAGATCTCATCAGCATCATGACTGGATCATTGCTAGTGGATGCACTCACCGCATGACTGGTGATAAGAATAAGTTCATCAGCTTAAAGCTCAATGATGGTAGATCGGTAACCTTTGGTAACAATGCCCCCTGTGCTATTAAAAGAAAAGGCTCTATTGCACTTAGCAATAATGTTGTATGCGAAGATGTGTACTGGGTAGGACTTCAGTACAACTTAATGAGCGTTGCTCAACTAAACAACAAGGGATTCCTGTTGGAATTCGGGCAAGGTTCTTGTGTTGTCAAGAACCAATCAGGAGCTCATGTTGCAACCGGTAGACAGAGCAAAGGGAACTTGTTCTATCTGGACTCAATGGAGGGAGCCTGCCTCATAGCATCAGTCAAAGGAGAAACAAGCAAGATCTGTCTTGTAACCAAAGAGGACAATAGTTGGTTGTGGCATAAGAGGCTCTGTCACATAAACTTTGACAGTATTGTCAATGCGACCAAAAAGAAATCAGTAAGAGGACATCCTGAGATTACAAAACCTGACAAAGGTATTTGTAAGGATTGTCAGTTAGGAAAGCTGACGGAAACAAGTTTTAGTAGTAAATCCTTTTCTGCTGAAAATGTTCTGGATCTTGTACACACAGATTTGTGTGGACCTATGAAAACAAAAAGCTACTATGGAGACAGGTACTTCATGCTTTTTGTAGATGATTTCTCAAGAATGATATGGACACTCTTTCTCAGAGAAAAATTAGAGGCCTTTCACATGTTTAAAATCTACAAGGCTCGAGTAGAGAAGGAGACAGGTAAAAGCCTGAAGTGTCTGAGATCAGACATAGGAGGTGAATTCACTTCTCAGGAGTTCACTCACTACCGTGAGGAACAGGGAATAAAAAGGCAGTTATCTGCACCAAGAACTCCTCAACAAAATGGAGTAGCAGAAAGAAGAAACAGGACGTTGATTGACTGTGCAAGAACCCTAATGATTCAAAAGGATCTCCCCCATCACTTCTAGAGAGAAGCTATCAACACTGTTGTTTACATACTGAACCGAGTTCAAGTCAAGAAAGGAACCGATAAGACTCCCTATGAACTATGGTTCGGTCACACTTCTAGTGTAGGCTATTTCAGAATCTTTGGTAGCAATTGTTACATTAAAAGAGATATGTACTCTGACAAGTTTGAGCCCAAGAGTGATGAAGGCATATTTTTGGGTTATTCTACCAAGAGTAAAGCCTACCGGTATCTAAAAAAGAGGACGGGAAAACTAATTGAAAGTATCAATGTAAAGGTTGATGAATATTCAGAACCAATAAAGAAGATCGGTCATAATGAACATGACGGTCTGCAGGATGACATTGATGGAAATCTTTTGGAATTCAATGAAGTAACTACTGAAGATGAAAGCGAAGAACATAGAAACAGACCTCTGGAGCAGGATGTTGTACCTGAAGATAACAGACCAACTCAAGATGATGAACAAGAAGTTTTTCATGACCATGCTGAAGAAATTGCTCAACCAGAAGAACTTGACCAGGAATAGAGACCGGTTCTTCCAAGATATGTCACATATCATTCAACTGATAATATTCTTGGTGACAAACATGCAAATGTCTTGACCAGGAAAACGGCTAGAGAAAATGTCTATTTATTTTCCTGTATAGAGCCCAAAACCACCAGGGAGGCTCTGGAAGATGAAAATTGGGTCAAGGCCATGGAAGAAGAGATTGATCAAATAGAGAAGAATGACACGTGGATTCTTGTGCCTAGACCACAGGACAAGAATGTCATTGAGACAAAGTGGGTCTACAGAAATAAACTAAATGAAGAAGGAAAAGTGATAAGGAACAAAGCAAGATTGATCTGCAAAGGATATGCACAGGAGGCTGGACTGGATTATGGCGAAACCTTTGCACCTGTGGCCAGATTGGAAGGAGTAAGAATTCTTCTTGCTTATGCTACTCACAAAAAGTTCAAAGTATACCAGATGGATGTAAAGTCTGCATTTCTAAATGGAATACTGGAGGAGGAAGTTTACATTGAACAACCGGAAGGCTTCACATCCACACAAAAGAGTGGTATGGTCTGGAAACTCAAGAAGGCTCTTTATGGGCTAAAACAAGCCCCAAGGGCATGGTATGAAAGACTCCATTCATACCTCTTGACAGTAGGATTCACAAGAATTGGGGACAACAGAAACATGTATCTCAAGACTGGAAAAGAAGAGAACCTGATTGATGAAATCTTCGTGGATGACATCATCTTCGGAGGAGATGATAAGATGAGCAAAGCCTTTGCTAAAGAGATGAAGAAAAAATTTGAAATGTCTATGATAGGAGCCATAAGATTCTTCATTGAACTGCAAATCCATCAGCTAAAGGAAGGTATTTTTATTTCTCAATCCAAATATGTAAAAGAAATTCTCAAAACCTTTAGGCTAGAAGAATCCAAACCGGTTGGTACACCTATGATAACTAACCTCAAGTTATCAAAGGAAGATGATGCAAAAGAAGTGAATGAGACACTGTATCGGTCTATGATAGGCAAATTACAGTATGCAGTACATAGTAGACCGGACATTGCACATGCAGTAGGCATCGTAGCAAGATTCTCTGCTAATCCAAAAGAGACACACCTAATAGCAGTAAAGAGGATTTTCAGATATCTGAAGGGCATTGAAGAATATGGCTTATGGTTTCCTCACAAGGGAGGCTTCCAAGTAAAGGTTTACACTGATGCAGATTGGGCTGGTAATATTGATTACAAAAAGAGCACAAGTGGTGGTGCATTCTTTCTTGGTGAAAGGATTATGTCTTGGACAAGCAAGAAACAGAACTGTATTTCACAATCTACAGCGGAAGCTGAATATGTTGTTGCAGCAATCAATTGCAGACAGGTAATATGGATCAAACAACTACTTCAGGGAATCCAAGAACGCATACCTGAACCGATTGCAATTTAATGTGACAGTACAAGTGCAGTAAACATATCCAAGAATCCTGTCATGCACTCCAAAACAAAGTATATTGCTATCAAGTATCACTACTTGAGAGAACAAGTACAAAATAAAAAAGTGAGATTGGAGTATGTTCCCACAAAAGAACAGATTGCTAACATCTTCACAAAGCCACTATCGAAGAGTACTTTTGAGTATCTCAGAGGTAAATTAGGGGTGATACCCCTTCCTAATCATCAATAAACTTGCAAAGGTGTTCATCAGTTCATTATGCTTCAACGGAGGAATCCACCTCATCTTACCTGGATTGATGAATAGGTCTGCTACTCGAAGGGGGAGCAGACTTTTTTAAGGTAGTCTTTCTAACTGGCCTTTGGCATTATTGTCAAAGGGGGAGATTATGTCTGGACACTAGTGTGTGTGGACCGGTAGTGTTGTTATGGTTTTTGCCATCAATGCCAAAGGGGGAGATTGTTGGCATTAAGGGATGGTAACCGGTACATGGCAAAATCGGTACTTGGCAAAAGAGGTATTGTCATTGATTGGCAAAAGAGGTGTTGACATTTGTGTCTAAGGGCACCAGTGCAGGATCTATGAAGCAAGACAGGCATAGCTGACAACAACAAGTGCGAGGAGAGACTGGTTTGGCAACCGGTGACACTGTGCAAGAAAGAAGAGACTATATCCGATCATCAGAGCAACCGGTCACTAAGGGAGATGCAACTGGTAATCGACAACAGAAACTGAGGAAAGGATGCAACTGGTATAGACAGAGGAAGGAAAGGTGACAGGTCAAAGCTCTTACCAATGCACAACTCAAGGATCTTTACCGTTCAAGTGAAGATGTCATCGTGATAGATGAACCGGGAAAGTCATAGTCAACAAGCAGTTATCTAACTCTTTGACCGGGAGTTACTACACTAATTCCGTTAGTCTTTTGAGTTGTCAAGACAATCAGTTCGAGGCACGATTGAAGGTTTTAATGCCAAAGTTTGTGGCATTAAATCATGGAGATATCTCTTGGGAAGGAAAGTTTGTGACACGCATTTGTCGTTTTCTTTCATAAAGAAGATAAAACATAAACATGCATCAGATGTTTCCTGAGTAAACTAATACTCCACTGCGTGATGGATCCGAAGGTGATCTTTAAACAGGTCGTGCATGAGAAAAGAAATTAGGGGAAGAAGTCTATATATTCCTCTACTTGACAAGAATATAGTTTGCCCTCATTCTGCCAAAGTAAAGAGTGAACCTGTACGCTAAAGAAGCTAAGGTGAAGATATAGGAGAAGAGAGAAGAGTGTGCAGAGAAGCACAACAACTAAGGAGAACATACCTACAGCGACCGGTGATGTTTCTCAGTTGAGTATAACAGAGATCTTATCAGGCTATGTAAAGCCATTTCTAAAAGGTCAAATCCTCTATTGTTTTCTAACAATTACAATAGCTAAATCCCAGTATTTTGGGTGGACATTAACAGGTCCCTTGTTCTAAATCCCTTAACCGGGTGACATTTATTCAGATGTTCTAAGTCCTCTAACCAGGCAGGCTCTAACAGGCCTTATTGTATCAAATCCCTTAACCAGGTCGCATCTAACAGTGCGCTTGTAATCCTTTAACAAGAAAGGCTCCTAACAGGGTGCACTTCAGAAGAGTGCAGAATTTGTGAGGTTTCCTCACACCGTGGTTTTCTCCCGATTTGAGTTTCCACGTGATAAATCTGATGGTTCTTATTGATTGATTGCTTGATGCTATTTTTACGCTACAATCTGTTTTGCTTACAGTTGTAGTATACTACATTAGATTTGTTTTAAAAGTTTTATAGGTGCTGATTCACCCCTCCCCTCTCAGCACCGGTTGGGACTGTAAGGCTCTGATATCAATTGTTAGTCCTAATCGGTGACTGAGAGGGGGGGTGAATCAGTAGATCTTATACTTTGAGCGGGAACTGGTGTGCTACCGGTTGAGTCATCTGCCTACTGTGGTTTCCTACTAGAGCGGTTGGACAAGACCGGTATTATTGTGACCGGTGTAGGTACACTGGTCACCTAGTAAGTTTGATTGTTGTCGACTGGGACAACTACCGGTTCACCACTATAGCTCTAACTTAAAGACCGGTGTGTTTGATGTTTGCCAATGATGACAACGAAGCATAATGCCAACAGATGTGTATACTACTAAACGTGGTCATCAAGTATTGTTGGTCAACTATCCCCATCTAGAGAATGATGAAATATGGGAGGGTGTTAGAAATATTGCATCATCTATAGGATGCATATAATATTTCTTAGGTTTGTTAAAGTTTATTAGACAAGCTATTATATCAGTGGTACAAATGCTTAGTTGTTAAAACAACTCAACATAATAAGGAAAGTAGTTCAAGAGGTTTCCTATAAAATAAGATATGGAAATCCTATAGATATGTAACCTGTATTTTTATTTTTTTTATCTCTTATATGTAGCCTGTATTTGATTGAAAATTATGAAGCACATATTATTTTATTTTTTTGTTATTGCAGCTTCTATCTCTCTGCCTATATTTCTAATAAATAAGCAGTGCTATATAAATTATACAAAGTACAAACACACACCCTGTATTTTATGGAGGAAAAATAGGAAAACTGTTCAGCTAGACTATATAATTAGTTAGATGAACTGCAGAAAATTATGATTTATCATGGCCGCCAAGAGTAGAGAGGTGCATACCCTTTGCACCATCCATTGCAATCCGCAAGCTATCTGGAAGTTGTTTGCTAGTGAAGATTAATGTTCCTCAGCTGTCATTTCAATTTTCTCTTCCTAAGCACATTATATTGGGGTCTTGTATCTAGATAGGGTTCAAGTAATGCAACAGTTGGCATTCTTAGAGGTACAGCTACAGGCTGAAGGGGAGAGAATAATCTTTTATCTTCTTTGTCTGAGAGTTCGCTAAACTGCAAAAGTGTAAAAGAAAGAAGAAGATTGTTCTACTCTCAACGGCCCAAGACACATGTTGGCAAAGACTATGCAGAATTGGATTCTAGAAAACTATACGCTGTGATACGGGTGGTGTGATCCAGATCCCAAGGGATATCTAGTAGATAACATGTGAATGAGAATAATCTGTGTTATGGTATATGAAGAATGTAAAAGTGAAACAGTCAATTTTATAGAAAATCACTAGGGTGCACAATTAAGTTATAAACATAAGTATACGAGGGTACTCTAAATGTAACTGTTCTTCATTAAATAAAAAATTAATAAATAGTTTGTACAATGATTGCTGGGAAGAATTTCTAATGAAAGAGGAGCTTCTGAACAAAGAAAATAATTCAAAATTAAATCTAATTAGTGTACTTCTGATGATATTATACATGCATTAAAAATCATTATGAGTGGTCAGCTGAGAAGTTGAAGCAGTTCAACTTCCAATGGTTGCAAGATGCTAAAGTTGTAATTGATGAGGTCTAACAGAGGCAAAGGAAAGCAAAGAAACATAAAAAATCAACTCTAATGTCCAGAACGACCCAAAAGGATCAAAGGGACTGGAACATACAGTAGGCACAATAGCAAATGATTTTGGAAAAAAGAGCCCTTGACAGGAAGCAACCAAGAAAGTGAAAATAGCCAGAAAAAAATATACACGGGCTAATCTAAAAATAGTAACCCCCACCCAAACTAGAACAGCTATAAACTATGCTACCCCAAGTTTCTGGGATGGGGGGGCGCATTTCCTTGTCCCTGATATTTTGGGTCATTTTTTGAGACAGTGTTGTCCTCAATTTTGACATCACAAAATTGTGGCAACCCTACGCAATTTTCTTGTCAATTTGTAGGAGTATCCTCTATGATTTGAATGTTTTGAATAAAGCGTTATAAAGATACTTCGTCATCCTTGAAAAACTCTTTATAACACACATTTCACGCATTTTTTAAGTCTTTTTCTTTGTTTTTCTCTTACTTGTTAGCATTTTTTTATCTTGATTTTCCCTTGAACCAATAGCCCTTTGAAATACGCTCGTTTCGAGCTAACTTAGGCATCAAACAGAGTTGTATAACTCATGTTATGATGCAAAAGGTGGGGTTTTTCAAGCTGACTGCATATTCTTTAAAAATCTTCAAAAGGTGGAGTTTTTAAAGTCAATTGCACGTGTTTGGATTATATTTAATATATTAAATGGATTTTAAAATTCATTTTCAAATTTCAACTCATTCCGAGTTGATTTGTCTATAGTTTTTAATGTTTTCATGAAATTAGCTTTAAAATAATCTAATTTCATGTTACTTTATTAAAACACTATAGTTATATATTAAATTAATTCAAAATTAAATACTTAAGTTCAAAAGGTGTGGTTTTCATTCTTCATTGCATATCATCAACATGCAAAACACATTTTAAAACCCACCTCTTGAAAATAAGTCTTTAATACATTAAATATATTGTTTTTATATGCAATTGCATATGTAAAACATGTAAAAGTGGTTTTTTCTAAGCCAAAAGCATGTTTTATAAGAATGTTCAGTTGAACTCAAAAAGAACGCATTTAATCATTTATGAGTGTTGTTTTTATATGCTATTGCATATTGAAAACAGCGTATTTAAAAACTCTCCAAGTGGTTTTTTCCTCATGAAAGACATGTTCTAATCAATATGTAAATGCACTTGAAAAGTGCGTTTTTAATGGAGAATCACTTAAGGTGTTGTTTTTAAACCCAAATACATATCTTTTTATGTATTTTTACATGTGCAAACTCTTCTCCAAACAGCGTATTTAATCCTTCATTTTGGGTGTCGAATTTTGAAGCCATTGCATATGTTTTAAAGCACATGCATACACATGTTTAAAGTGCATTTAACACAGCACTTATGGACGTCGAATTTGAAGGCATTTACATGTCTTTTTAAACATGCATTTGCATCTTAAAAATGCATTTTAACTTCCCTTTCGCTGTGTTTTTGGGAAGTGGCGATTTTTGAGAGGAAAACATGTGTTTTTTACTTCAAAAAACCCACTTTTTTGGGGCGTTTTTGAAAAAAACGGGATTTTGAGGCAAGAAAACACTTGAAAAATGGTCAAAACTTAACCGTTTTGACTGCTTATAGGGTCGATTTTGCACTAAATTGCCCAAGGATCATTCTTGGATCATCAAAATTGCATTTTAGAAGGTATTTTGCTCTCAAAACAGCCCGTTTAGGGCACGTTTTTGGGCGTTTTTGCTCAAAAACGGCTCACTTTTGGCCATTTTTCTTTACAAAAATCAAATCTTTTGCTTCTAAAATGAGTTCTTGGGCATTACATTTCATTTGCACCTTGTTTATCATTATTTCTAAGTTGTTTTTGATGCCCTGGGTGCCGTTTTTGGTTGCTATTTTATGTGCATTGGAAATGGTCAAAACGGTTGCTATTTCTTTGCATTTTATCTCTCATTCTTTCCCACTTGGCTGTATATGCATGTTGACTCTCCAAAATTGAAGGAAAAAGACTAGGAAACAGATTTATATATAGTTTTTAAATCTCATCTTTCCTAAATCCGAAAATCCATTGATTCATTTCAAATTTTGCCCAAGATCTGTTCTTGAGGATTGAGGTAAAGTCTTTTTCCTATTTTCTTCCCAAGATATCTTGTTTACATGTAAACTTTCATTTTTAGATTTACATGTGTTTGAATTTGTGTTTCTTCTATCTTCTGTCTTCATTTCTCCAAGTTGCATATACAAGTGCTTTATCTTGCTTCTATATGCAGTCACGATTAAAAACCCCGTTCTTGAAAAAAACGTCAAAGAAAGCAAGCTTATTGATATGCACATGCAAATCTATTTCAAAAGCCCACTTTCATGCTTACCCGCACTCCATCCGCGCTTGTTATATCGCTGCCATGTGACTTAAAACTCATGATGGTGGTTGCTTGCACACTTTCTTATGATGAAAACATAATAATTCATTATAAGTAGATGTTATGCTGCTCATTTTCCATACATTTTTCACGCATAAAGCTTGTTGTCCGCACATGCTATTACCCTCCAAAAACCCGTTTTTGAGTTTTTCTACCATATAAGTACACATTTTGAGCTCAAACGCATATATCCATTTGCTGACCCAAAAGTTTCCAACTATCTCCATATGCTCACAATACCCCAAGTTCACTCCTTTGCATCAAAAAGCACGCAATGGATCCATCTCATAAAAATGTTCTCACCTTGTGGAATTTTCATGTCACATGCTACATGATTGGAGATTCAAAGAAGGATTTTTGGGCTTCAAAAGTTTGTGATTGTATTGTTTCCAGAAACAATGCGAGTTCGACCCAAGAAGAAGGTTCCTCCTCATCAAGTAAATGCAAGCTAAAAGCTCACCTCCAAGCATTCACATACAATTTGCTCGCTTTCCCAAAAGCTGCAAATGGACCTCTAAACCTCGTTTGTGGATGACAAGTGCTCTCCAAAATGGTATGTAATGGGATTTAAAAACCCCATTTACAAGAGAGAAATCATCCCATGCTAAGTGCAAAGAGTTGAAGACTAGAATGATGCCGGCATCGAATGCTTTCAGGAAGAGATACTTTCCAAGGAAATGACCATTATGATACAAGACAACCAAGGATGCAAGTTCCTATTCCAGATCAAGATGCTTTCACCAAACTAGAGCATATCAACCATCACGCATCATGTAGCAGCATGAAGACAAACGAAGGATGATGTAATAGGTGTCGTGTCTTGTCAGGCACTAAGAATATTTTCATCATGTCTTTGTAATTTGTATTTGACATATGTAATTGCATGTGATAGTATCACGTGCAAAGTTGTAACATGTAATCAGGTTGCAAGTGCATTAGGCATGCAACTTTGAAAAAGTCAAAATTAGTTAGTTAGTTAGGGAATAAGTCAAGGTGGTTAAGAATTTTCCCCTTTTCTCTCCACCTTTCTCTCTACTCTTTTTCTATATAAAAGAGGGAGCTCATTGTAAATAATCATCTTTTGGCAAGGCAAGAAAATTCTGCCAATTTGTATTGTGCACTCTAAGACTTTGTGCTTGGATGTAAATCAGATTGCTTTCAATAAAAGATGCAGATTGTTTTGAGACTTTGTGCCAATTCAAACTGTTATGTGACGACATTTTCTTGAGTTGATTGTGAGTTTTAATGCTTTGATTCAAAAGGGATTTGGATTCAATTGTACAGACTTTGAGCTGTCTGTTGCATTCAGAGCCAATTTGAACTTTTGAAGACTTTGTGTTGCAGAAAGACAAATTGTGATAGATAGTAGTGGCTGCAATTACTTAGAGCTGAAGACTTTGGGCTTCAGTTGTAAGTGTTTTTCTTAAATTTGAGAGTATTTGGTAAGAGACTTTGTGCCTTACTGGTTATTCTGATTGAATCCTCACGAGACAAGCGCTGGAGACTTTGGGTTCCTGTTTTTTGTTTCACAAAATATAAAAAGAAAGTTGCTACCCCCGGTATTGTTCTTATGTCAATTCCAAGGTCACCAATATTATCGTAGCAATAAGGCACTTTTTGTTAAGTTAGAAAGTAGTAGTTAAACGCAAATTGTTCCTGAAAAAAGAGGAATTGATTAAGAGAACCACCCTATTTGTAATTTCAATTAAGTTCCTATTGAAGTCACCTACGGTAAAAAGGGAGCCTCCCCAATTGCTGAGAGGAGAGAGAAATCTCATGAGATGTTGTCTAAAGTTACAATTTTGTAAGGTGTAGTCTTAGCGGCTTACAAAATTTTTAGCCAACAGACAGCTAAGGGACAGCAAAGGGAATGGCTATGTAAACTAAAGAAAATTTCAAATATATATGAGAATTTAAATATTCAAATGAAAACATGGATAAAACATGCATTTATGCACTATAGAACCTTAACATATAACATTTGTGTTAAATAGCTTAAATTGAGAGTTTATGTAATGTCCCCGTTTTTCAATCTCTTGGGATTAGCTTAGTTTGGTGACCCTTGTAAGCTAATCAGATTGTCAAAGGGGGTCAGTTAGCAGAGCCAGTAGTTGGATTCCACTCTGGAGATTTCTAGTAAGTGGTATTTTGGGTATGGCTATGTTTAGCAAGGCCCCTGTGCAGTGGTCTCAGATGTTTCAGGAATGATTATGTGAAATCTCTAGTTTGAGAGACTTACTATTTATAGTAAGTCTATTTTGTTCAGATGGCTATTTCTGGAAGGGCAGTTTGAGCTCAGGGTTCTGTTGTCAGAAGTTAGAAAGCTTTCAGTCGCATCATGTTTTTATAATGGTTATTAAATTAAGTTATATTAATTTAATAACTTGTGCACATTAATGTTATAAAATGATGGTGTGTTGAGGAAGGCTCTTAAGTGAAAGGTGTGAAGATGAAGCCTTCATTTTGAAGTTAATAAATAAGACGTGAGAATGAGCTTTTCATTACATTATGTCATTTGATAAAAATTTGTGAAGTGTGAAAAGTTTCTTTGAAGGAGAAAATCGATTTTCTCATGGAGAGCTAGGGCTTTGATATTTGGTCTTCAAATTGGAAAGAATATCAATTACATTCTGAATATTTGCAGAGATTTGTTGTATTGCTAATTCCATTGAGATTTTATATATATTGTGGAATCTGGTATTGAAGTAAGGGTTCGAAATTCATGAAGAATTTGTGTTTGGTTTTCAACAAGTGGAGAGAACACTAATTTTGCTGCCAAGAATTTGCTAAGTATAGCTTCATATTGAATTTCTTTGATGAAGTCTGATCTTTGAATTAATTCTGAACATTGTGGGAAACCGTACGGAATTCTTTTCATTCAAGGCCGTACAGAATTTTGTCAGATCCATATAGAAGTTAGAGCCATACTTGTTTGTTGTCTGGCGGCTGGAAGCTTAGTGGTGAATCACTATTGTGTGTTGCAGTTATTGTTTAAAGCTTGGCAAGGACATAAAAAAAAACGTCATTGCTAATGAGTCGAATGTATACCTGCTGCCGCCTTCATACATTGAGATGTAATTTATTTAGTCACAGCCGAGTTCAAAATAAAGGTACCTAAATTTAAACACTTGTTGGTGATCAAATTTAATTTGAAATTAAATGCTTAATTTCCGTTTGGTGAGCAATTCAGTAGTTTATCAATTGCTGTAGTTTTTATGGAATGGTAAAAATTATAAAAAATTCTCATATGTTCTGAAAATACAAAAAAATTGCAATTAAATTTGACAAAAAGAGTCAATTTGCAATAGAGAGCCAGTTGTGCTCATCACAGTGGTATCAGAGCCTTGATCTTGCCATCCTGAAGGGTATGAGGATTTAGCAATGTCAGATAGATTTGTACCGAGAGTGCACTATACCCGCAGGGGTAGAAATTCACCACCTCCTGAAGGTAATGAACAGGGCCCATAGATTGAACAGGTAGGAGACAGGAACCGGAATAATATTGGGAATGATATTAACAGGAAGGCCAGAGATGCCTTCAGGAATATTGCAGATGGTCAGAATCATGTTGCAAATGTATTGCAACAGCTTTCAGACACTCTTCAGCTTATCACATTACCAGGTGATCGTACTAGAGACAGAGGTGCACGGACTATTTCAGTTAGATCACACAGGTCACGCGCAGATAATAGGCCTGATTATAGAGCTGACCATATTGGTACTTATGACAGGCCTCTTCGTACTACGTTCTTGAAGCCCGAGCAGGATACAGATAGTGTAGAGATAGAGCCGACACCATACATTGATGACATGGTGGCACATTTTGTAGAGTGGGATGCTCTTCCAGAAGCAATTAAGAGGAATTGGAATTTTGACAGGTACTCGACATAGAAAAGAGAGCATTCCAGAGGCTCTTCTCAGGAGCATGAAGCTATGACAGACTTGCTTGATGTCATGTCCCCTTTCTAGAGTGGACATCAGAGACGGAGGAGTTAGCTTATCATTGGAATCTCGTAGACTAGCAGAGATGGATAGGGACTCATTCAGTGCATACAGTGACCGGATTTGGGCTTTACAAGCAATTTGGAACCAGTTTGGAGTAGTTCCTAGATTTTAGGGATATCCCTAAATTTTAGGAGGTTGTGACAGTTGTCAGTCGTGAGGTTATTCATGGCCCTTCAGTTGGTGTCAGTTTCAGCGTGACAAGATTGGTTTCCTATCTTCTAGGAGCATCCCTATATTTTAGGGATGGGACTGGCAGTTGACCCATCTAATTCTACATCAATCACAGAGGGGTGACATGGTCAGACTCATGTTTATTTGGTTGGTTTGGGCTATCAAAGGCAAAAAGGGAAATATTTTAATATATTTAAATATTTCCTAAGTTAGAAATTAAATAATTTATAATAAAGCTATTTATATAGCTAATTGGAGTAATAAGGGGTTTTTTGGCTTCATCTGGTCAAGCAGACATATGTGTTATAGCTCGTTGGAAGGGTCTTGAATTATTATAAATTATTTTCATCATCCGGAGACCTTCTGACACCTTGAGTTATGTTATTTAAGGAAAGGGGTGTTTTTCCTATACATAAAAGTCTTTTAATTGAGAAGATGTTGTTTTATAATAAAGGGAAAAGCATATTCTCCCTTTAGGGTTCGACTGGCTTTGAGAGGGAAGTAAAAGGAGATGGTGGCTCATTCTTTGGTTATCTTTTACATTTTCATTCTTGATATTGACGATTTTGCTCTGAGGAGTGAATATAGAGGACTGGAATGCAAACCCCAGAGCTTGGCTATTGGGACACGAAACCCAATAGATGGTTTCCAGCATTCTACAGTATTGATTTAGCAGTTGACAGAGATTGATTAAATTCAGCATTTAGGGAGTACTTGTTTGCTGCACGTTGGAGGCATTGGGTTGCGTGTTGGGATCTCTGGCTGCCTTGGCGTGACTACAGCAACCGTACGGTTGCCTTTCAGCTGGCACGTGATTGCTGGTTGGTTTACGTCAACCCTTTCTTTCCTTTGGTGCACGGTTGGCCATTCCTGTAGCTGGCGTCAACACTACTTGTCTGTGAACACACTTGTTGGCATATTACTTGCATATCTTGCCTAGTACGATTTGTAGCTATTTGGTTGACTGGATATTATATTATTGCTCGCTGTTTGCAACTTATTCCATTTTTGTTGCTGTTGTTATTTATTGTTTTTATTTATATCTGGAAAAATACAAAAAGAAACAATCTTTCTGCAACTTCTATCTAGTTCTCTAAGACCACAAATAAAGCACAGGGAAATCTATTATTTTAAATTAAAATTTACAGAAGTTCAGTGAAAGGATCCGTTTGGGATCTTTCAATTGTATCAAAGCCTACATCCTGCCAGCCTGTAGGGTTTGTGGGATTCTGTCAGAAACAACTGCAGAAAAAGTTATAATAATTCACTCCAACAACTGGGTAGATAAAAAGTTCTGATAAATCATTCCAACATTTGGGTATTTGATAAAAGGTTTTGATAATTCATATCAGCAATTGGGTAGTTGTTAGCCTACACATTTATGCTTTCGGTTGACAGTTGGTAAGAAATAATGGCCATACAGAAAGACCGACATATTAAAAGAAATCAACAAACGAATGGCTTGGTTAGAGAAATGAAGAGTTTTGTCCAGGTGTTCAGTGAATATCAATCAGGCATGTCAACACTGATTGAGAAATGGGCAATGAAAGAAAACAAGATGACAAAAACAGGGCAAACCCAAGTGGGACAAGAAATCTCCTGTGATGATGCACATGAAAAAGTTATAAACAGGACTGAAACACATGTAGCCAGCATTGACTTGGGTGGAACAACAAGTAATACAAAGGGTCAGGTTGATTTTGGTGAGTTTGCACAGAAGAGTAATCCAGATACAGGTATTTCAGAGGCATTGTGCAATGACAATTCATGTCATGATGAGTCTGATTTCGTAGACCGGACCAGAGAAATCAGAGCAGTGTGTACTCCTAGTGGCACTGAAATCCAGGATTGTGATTTGGTTGTATGTGCGAACACATGGAGAACTGATGAGAGTGAGCATAGTGTGGTGACAGCAGTTTCATCATTGACTGAGGAGGTGGTCTCAGAGGTACAGAGTTGCAGTACTATAGATGAGGATGCATGCATTAGTGAATGCATGTTGGATACCCCTTACAGAGATGTACCGAACTCAGACACAGTATCCTACCATAGTGTAGATCCAGAGGTAGTACACATGCCTAAGAATTATCATTTTCAGACCCCTCATTGCTTGATTAGACAACTCAGGGTTGATGACAAGAGGGTAGACTCAGTGGACAAGCACATGACAGTTACATCGATCGGCAAATGCATGGAGACTCAAGACTCAATTGATGGTCCGGTGATACAGCAGGAGTTGACGCCTGCAGTTGATGTTCATGCTATACCGGATTGTATTATAGAGACAGACAGTGACTCCAGTTCAGTTTGTCGGGAGGATAGTCCTATGGTCGATGTTGAGGGAGTTGCTGATAGTGGGAGTGTTGTAGTATTGGAGGATATGATGGTGGACTCTGGATCGCCAGAGGAGGATACCACTTTTGAGGACTGCCTTGAGGAGATGGAGTCAGATAGAACAGATCTGGATAGCGACAGTCTCGAGATGGGGTTACTGCAGCAGATGCCAATATTCTCCAGTGTTGAGGATTTGAGCATGGAGTCTGCATGTGATGATACCAGTGTTGAGTTTGAGATAGTAGACACAGACTCATGCCAGCATGACTCGGATTCATTTGTTAGTAGGGAGTCAGATGAGGTTCAGTTCAGGTCATCAAAGGAGGTAGAGCCCTTATTAGCATCTTGGGTTGCTACCGGTACTTCCTATGTGACCCATGAGGATGACCCCATCAGTGGTGAGTAATATTTGTATCAGACACTAGGAGAGGACTCCGAGTTGCTGGAGAGTGCAGATTCGTCCCATGATTTGGATTATTTAGAGGTTACAGAGGACGAGACAATTGAGAGTGTTCGGGAGGTAGATTCTGTAGCAGCTTCCTCAAGTACAGGGGAGTTTGATGGAGATGTGTCAACTACTAGTACTCAGTTTGAGGATGTGAGGTCAGTTGTTAGTTCTCAGAGCTCAAATGACAACACACTGGGGGATAGTGTTTCCGAGAGGAGTATGTTGGGTACCACTTCTATTCACAATACAGACAGTGTGCCAGGGGTGATGCATAGGAGGCCTATTGTTCAGAGTCATCATGTGTCTAGTCAGTTGAGAGTTAGCGAGTATGATATTGTTACCGCATTCGAGCATTTTGATACTACTTGGCAGCTGCTACTTGTTCATGGATGGGGTGCTCCTATGGATAATGACCATGGTAGTTGTTACCTAACCCTGACTAAGATTCATGCCTTACGGGAGGCCGTTAGAATTTTGAGACAGGATTATTTTCAGTTGGTAGCCGAACGAGATCATCTTTTAGAGTGGGGAAGTACAGCATATGAGGCACTCTTGGATAGAGAGGATGAGGTGAGTGAGCTTACTCAGGAGCTCACAACGACTTCAGAGGTTTTAGAGAGCACTCAATTGGATCTCTAGGAGTCACAGGTTCAGTTAGCAGAGGTGACTGTGGAATTGATGCAGCTTCAGTCTACACCATCACCAGATTTAGTGCAATTACATGTTGTGGTGTCTAGTGATTTGGTGATGTCCACAGTTGGGGTTGTTGGATGTGATAGAGTTAGGGATACATCCACCCTTGATTCTAGTGTTGGAGGTACAGGTTCACTTCCGTCGGATACATGTGCAGTTGAGTTAGGCACTTTAGTAGAGGGTTGCAGTGTGCCTGACATTGGGGTGGATATTCCGGTCGGGATTGATACTCCAGTTGGTAGCATTGCATCAGGTAATATAGTACAAGACGTTGTGGGTAGTGTAGTTGACCCGTCAGTGATCAATGTTTCAGTTCATGACACTACTCCTTTGATTGTTCAGCAGGGAGACATGGTATCACCTGAGTTGGTTGTTAGTGATCGCATAGCTGGTGATGATAGGCAGTTGGCTACATCACAGTTACACGATGACCAATTATGGATCCGAGGGGGGCAGATGCATGCTACCACCTATAAATTCTACTGCACAAAGTCATTCCTAGATCACCTTCTTGAGAGTTCAAACTTTCGGGAGGAATCTTACCGAGCTTCTGAGGGTGTTCTCATCCGGGGTACTAGTGCGATTTGGCGTTTGGTAAGAGAGATTGTAGGTACCTTGACTACAATACTCACAGAGATTTCGAGGTTGGGTTTAAAGAGACGGTCACCCAGGACCTTGTCCAACCAGTTCTGCAGAGTTCGAGATTGGAGCCATCTTTGGGTTCGCAACTGGTGGATGATGAGCTTCTGACAAAGATCGGAGCAGTTTATCGCCGTTACACAGTGAGGAGTGCTGATTATTTTTCCTTTGACCCACATGTTGATGAGTTGATGGCACATAGATGTGGGTTGGCTCCTAGCCCTTATCATCCGTTATGGGATGGGTTCTCGCCATCAACAGTTGATGGGAGTTTTGGCTGCAAGTCAATAGCAGGTGACTTGCAGAGTTAAGTCGACTGCAAAGATTATATAGTGTGTGGATATCCGGGTCCTAGTATAGCTTTGTTCAGGGGTATTCAAAACTATTGTGCAAATGGTCTACACACTCAGTACAGGTCAGTTGGGTGTGCAGGGGGAGTTCCGGATATATGTGATCTGAGTCACCCATACATCTGGGTTTTGATGGTCCTGAGATCTATTTCTCTTGGAATCCGAGCAGAGACAAATTCAGTATGGGAGTGTGGGTGAGTCGTTGTTATGGATCTTTTTACAGAGTCATAACATTTGTTTTTCAAGGGATGCTACAGGAACCTGCACTTTGTGCGAGGGGCATGACTTACAGTTTTCCGTGGGATCCAGGCAGTGGTTTTGTGATGGCACTTGATATAGTGTTGCATTGCTTGTGGACAAGCAATCTCCGGGAAGGGAGGATTGTCATGTCCCCTTTCTAGAGTGGACATCAGAGACGGAGGAGTTGGCCTATCATTGGAGTCTCCTAGGCTAGCAGAGATGGATAGGGACTCATTCAGTGCATACAGTGACCGGATTTCGGCTTTACAAGCAATTTGGAGCTAGTTTGGAGCAGTTCCTAGATTTTGGGGATATCCTTAAATTTTAGGAGGTTGTGACAGTGGCCAGTCATGAGGGTATTCATGGCCCTTCAGTTGGTGTAAGTTTCAGCGTGACAAGATTGGTTTCCTATCTTCTAAGAGCATCCCTATATTTTAGGGATGTGACTGGCAGTTGACCGATCTCGTTCGACATCAATCACAGACAGGTGACATGGTCAGACTCATGTTTATTTGGTTGGTTTGGGCTATCAAAGGCAAAAAGGGAAATATTTTAATATATTTAAATATTTCCTAAGTTAACGATTAAATAATTTATAATAAAACTATTTATATAGCTAATTGGAGTAATAAGAGGTTTTTTTGCTTCATCTGGTCAGGCAGACATATGTGTTATAGCTCGTTGGAAAGGTCTTGAATTATTATAAATTATTTTCATCATCCGGAGACCTTCTGGCACCTTGAGTTATGTTATTTAAGAAAATGGGTGTTTTTCCTATACATAAAGGCCTTTTAACTGAGAAGATGTCGTTTTATAATAAAGGGAAAAGCATATTCTCCCTTTAGGGTTCGATTGGCATTGAGAGGAAAATAAAAGGAAATGTTGGCTCATTCGTTGGTTATCTTTTACATCTTCATTCTTGATATTGGCGATTTTGCTCTGAGGAGTGAATCTAGAGGACTGGGACGCAAACCCCAGAGTCTGGCTATTGGGACGCAAAACCCAATAGATGATTTCCAGCATTCTACAGTATTGATTCAGCAATTGACAGAGATTGATTAAATTCAGCATTTAGGGAGTACTTGTTTGCTGCACGTTGGAGGCATTGGGTTGCGTGTTGGGATCTCTGGCTGCCTTGGCGTGACTACAGCAACTGTACAGTTGCCTTTCAGCTAGCACGTGATTGCTGGTTGGTTTATGTCAGCCCTTTCTTTCCTTTGGTGCACGGTTGGCCATTCTTGCAGCTGGCGTCAACACTACTTGTCTGTGAACACACTTCTTGGCATATTACTTCCATATCTTGCCTGGTATGATTTGTAGCTATTTGGTTGATTGGATATTATATTATTGCTCGTTGTTTGCAGCCTATTCCATTTTTGTTGCTGTTGTTATTTATTGTTTTTATTTATATCTGGAAAAATACAAAAAGAAACAATCTTTCTACAACTTCTGTCTAGTTTTCTAAGACCACAAATAAAGCACAGGAAAATCTATTATTTTAAATTAAAATTGACAGAAGTTCAGTGAAAGGATCCATTTGGGATCTTTCACTTGAGGACAGTTGCATTCAGTCTCATCATTTCGATGAGACAGGAGCTCGTGATCATGAGAGTGCTGATGACATGATAGCCACCATTGATGGCAGCACTACATCAACTGGTAGCAATGAAATTACTAACGATACAGGTTATGACTTTTATGATAGCACTCCTATGTTTGAGCTTATTGATGTCGTTGATGACAAGGCAAGTGTAGAGGATGTTGTGGATATCACTATGGGTTTTGACTCACATGATGAGACAGTTGGCATTAAGAGATGGTAACCGGTAAGCCTGCTATCGATACAAGTATTGTCATTGATTGGCAAAAGAGGATAGAGATTTGTCATTTCTCTAAAGTCTAAAGATCTAAGGAGATCTGTATGAAAAGAGGCTGGTTTGGCAACCAGTGACAATATGCAAGAAAGAAAAGACTGTAATCAAGAGCAACTGGTCACTACACAAAGCATCAGCAACCGGATAATGTATACAGTCAAGGAAAGAAAAATTCCACCATCAACCGAGGACCAGGATACAACCGGTGTAGACAAGCACAGAGGAAGTAAAGGTACAAACCGGTGTCAACAACACAACCGAGGAATGTGCGACCGGTAAGCCAAGGAAGGGACAGTGACAGGTCAAAGACTCTTACCTGTTCACAACATCAGGATCACAATCAATCTAGTAATGACTCCGGTATGAACCAAGGAAGTCATAGTCAACTATTTGTTTCAACCAACTCTTTGATCGGAATTTCTGGCACTAAATCCGGAAGTTTTTGAGTTAACATGGTGATCGGCTTGAGGCGCGTCTGGAGGTTTTAAAGCCGGAATCTATGGCTTTAAAATGAAGAGTTATCTCTTGTGAAGGAAAGGTGCTTGACACGCATCTATTGCTTTCTTTGTAAAGCAGATAAAGCAAAAGCATGCATCAGATGTTTCCTCTGTAAACTGGTACTCCACTAAGTGATGTATCCGAAAGGGATCTGTAATTAGGTCATGCATGAGAGGCGCAATTAGGGCAAGAACTCTATATATTCTTCTGCCTGTTGAGAATAGAGGTTGCCTTCATTCTACCGAGTAAAAGAGTGAACCTGTATGCTGAAGAAGCTAGGGTGACAAGAAGTGAGAAGACGAGAGAGAAAAAATAGTGTGCAGAAAAGCACAACAGTAGAGAACACACCTGCGGCGACCGGTGATGCTTCTCAGTTGAGCACAAACAAAGATCTGATCAGGCTCTGCAAAGCCACTTGTAAAAGATCAATCTTTCTATTGTTTTCTAACAACTACAATAGTTAAATCCTAGTATTTGGGTGGACTCTAACAAGTCCCTTGTATCAAATCCCTTAACCGGGTGACATCTTTCAAGATGTTCTAAGTCCTCTAACCAGGCAGGCACTAACCGGCCTTATTGTAATAAATCCCTTAACCGGGTCGCATCTAACTGTGCATTGTAATCCTTTAACCGGGAAGGCTCCTAACAGAGCGTACTCCAAAAGAGTACACAATTTGTGAGGTCTCCTCACACCGTGGTATTCGAGTTTCTACGTGATAAATCTGGTGTCACTGTGTGATTGTTTGCTTACTATTATTATATGCTTGAATCTGTTTTGGCTTACAGTTATAAGTATACTTCACTAGATTTAAAGAGAAAAATTTTAGAGGTGTTGATTCACCCCTCCCCTCTCAGCACTGGTCACGACTATCAATTGGTATCAGAGCCAAGTCTTATTTTCTTTACTGCTTAACTGCATAAAGAAAAAGTCAAGATGATGAGAAAGGAAGGACCAAAGTTTTCAAAAGAAAAACGTTACTTTGTGGTGTAGCAGAATGAAGCTGTATATAAAGACCACCGGAGATCAAGACTTGAATCATGTAACAACTGATTACACTAAACCTTCTGGTACCCTGACACCTGATGAACAGAAGATCAAGTCTGAGCACACGGCTGCCATGGATATGATAGCCAACACACTACCTGATCATGTCTATGCTGAGATAGAACATGTGGAATCTGCCTACAAGATGTGGACCAAGCTGCAATTGGTATATGGAGGAGACCCAAATGTTCAAAGAACCAAGGTTGAAAGTCTCAGAGGAAAGTATGATGACATGAGGATGAATGAAGTAAAAGACATTGAGCAATACAGCCACCGGATCAAAGAAGTGATCAACTCCATCAAAAGCGCTGCAGAAAATCTCAGTGAAGAGAATGTTAATAATTTACCGGTTACTGGGAGCGGAGGGGTGAATCAATAACACAATTCTTCACCTATCTAAAACTAGCAAACAAATTTTGCATTAAAGAACAGAAAGTTAATCAGCCATTTACCATCATAAGCAAAACAACTCAGATCAACACAGGTGTTTACACGTGGAAACCCTCGGTTAGAAGGAAAAAAATCACGATGAGAAAAAGCTCACAACTTCACTACTGTAGAATGAAGGTGCCCTATTAGGAGCTTACAAAGCACTGATCATAGTGCTACCCAGTTAAGAGATTTCACAAAGATCGATTAAGATCTGAACCCTATTAAAGGTCGCCTGGTTACAGGACTTTAAATATCACCAAAGATGTTACCCTGTTAGGGGATTTTTACAACAAACCGATTAGGTCCACCCTAATATAGGGATTTGAATATACTTCCACTACTGATAAACGTAATGATCTATTGTGACACTAAATGTCTGATTAGATCATACCTTTATTCCTTGCTAGCCTGGCTATTGAACTTTGCTACCTTTGTGCAGCGTTTCTCAGAAGATATCTATCCTCTGCTCTATGCAATCATCTAATTTCAACAACCCATCTTGCATCCTATGACCTGTATTTATACAAGAGATTCTCCGGAATGAAACCCTTAACTCATAGAACCGTCAAGCTGCAAACTCCGCAATAAATCATGCAATCAGCAAAAAAGCTATGCGCTCTGATCTGGAGTTTACCTTGCAAAACATCTGCATGAATTAAAGCTAACTCCTGTTAAAAAGCTAACTCCTCTTCTAAGCGGTGGATGTCCCGTACAATCCTGCTTTTAACTCAAACTGATCCACTAAACCCGGTGCGAATCTTTAGGCTGCTTTAGACCAGTATGACCTTATATCCGGTTCAACTTAAGCATACTGAGACCGGTGTGTGTCCTTACCGATGAGTATTATCGACCGGTGCATACGTTATGTTGCTTGTCTACCGGTGTCTTCTAAGTGTTGTGAGTGACAGGTGACCCCTTATTGGTGCATAGCGTTTGTGGATGGACACAAATGACAACTTGAATTGCTAACAGACAAGGTGGTTAGCAAAATACTGACAACTTTCAGACCTCAGTATGCCATTAAGATCTCTGCTATTCAAAAGCTCAGATCGGTGACCAAAGATCAAGTCACACTAAACTCCCTAATCGGTAAGTTGGCTGCTTTTGAATTAAGTAATTTTGATAACCGCTTACCCATTCAGGAAGCAACATTTAAGTCTTCTATCAATATCTCTTCCACCAAAAAGAGAAGAGAAACCAGTAACTGCTCTACCGGTAAGATTGGTTATCTTGTTGACAATCCGCTCTCAGAAAAGATGGAGCAAGATGAGTTCGAAGCACTCATCGCTAGGAGATTCCTCAGATGGAAAGGAAAGTACAAAGGAAAGCTTCCTTTGAAATGCTTCTCTTGCAACAAGATAGGACATGTTGCAAGATGTCCTAATAATGATAATAAAGATAAGAGAGACCGGTTCAAAAGTAAAGCAAAGGAGTGCTACCTTGCAGAAGGAGTCACAGACAATGAGTCTGAAGACTCTGAGGATCCAGAAATTGCATTTGTTGCAATAAAGGAGGAGAGCCCAGTGGTAAGTGAAATAGCAGTTAACTCAAGATCTCATCAGTATGATGATTGGATCATTCATAGCGGATGCACTCACCACATGACTGGTGATAAGAACAAGTTCATCAGCTTGGAACTCAATGACAGCGGATCAGTTACCTTTGGAAATAATGCTCCCTGTGCCATCAAAGGTAAAGGTTCTATTGCACTCTGCAACAATGTTGTCTGTGAAGATGTGTACTAAGTTGAAAGATTCAAGTACAATTTAATGAGTGTTGCACAACTGAATAACAAAGGATTCCTATTGGAATTCGGACAAGGTTCATGTATAGTCAAAAATCAGACTGGAACCCATGTTGCAACCGGTAGACAGAGCAAAGGTAATATGTTCTACCTAAACTCGATGGAAGGAGCTTGTCTCATAGCTTTAGTCAAAGGAGCATGGAGCAAAATCTATCTTGTTTCCAAAGAAGACAATTGTTGGTTATGGCACAAGAGACTCTGCCACATAAACTTTGACAGTATTGTGAAGATAAGCAAAAAGAAATCGGTTAGAGAACTCCCTGAGATTACAAAACCCATCAGAGGTGTTTGTCAAGATTGTCAGTTAGGAAAACTGACAGGAACAAGTTTCAACACTAAATCATTCTCTGCTGAAAATGTTCTAAATCTTGTACACACAAATTTGTGTGGACCGATGAAGACAAAGAGCTATTATGGAGACTGTTAATTCATGCTCTTCGTAGATGACTTCTCAAGAATGATGTCGACACACTTTCTTAGAGAGAACTCAAAGGCCTTCCACATGTTTAAAATCTACAAGGCTAGAGTGGAAAAGGAGACCGGTAAAAACTTGAAGTGTCTGAGGTCAGACAGAAGAGATCAATATACCTCTCAAGAGTTCACTCACTATTGTGAGGAACATGGAATAAAGAGACAGCTTTTTGCACCAAGGACTCCTCAGCAAAATGGAGTAGCAGAAAGAAAAAACAAGACTCTGATCGATTGTGCTAAAACCCTACTGATTCAGAAGGATTTTTCCCATCACTTCTGGAGAGAAGCCATTAGCACTGTTGTCGACACACAAAACCGAGTTCAAGTCAAAAAGGGAACTAGTAAGACTCCTTATGAACTATGGTTCAATCATACTCCTAGTGTAGATTACTTCAAAATCTTTGGTTGTAAATGTTACATCAAAAGAGATATGTACTCTGGGAAATTTGATCCCAAGAGCGATGAAGAAACATTTTTTGGTTACTCTACCAAAAGTAAAGCTTAACGGTGTCTGAACAAAAGAACATGCAAAATAATTGAAAGCATCAATGTAAAAGTTGATGATTCTTCAGAACAGATTAAAAAGACCGGTCATAATGATTATAACAGTCTGGAATGTCAAAATGAGGAAAAATGTCTTTGAGTTCAATGAAGCAACAACTGAAAATGAAAGAGAACAACATATGAAAAGACATCTGGAGTAGGAGACTGTACCTGAAGCTGACAGGTCAACATAGGATGGTGAACAAGTTGTTCAGAACCATGTTGAAGAAATTGCTCAACCAGAAGAACCTGACCGGGAACAGCGACTGGTTCTCCCAAGGTATGTAACATATCACTCCACTGACAACATTATTGGTGACAAACATGCTAATGTCTTGACCAGGAAAAAGGCCAAAGAGAATATCTGTTTATTCTCCTGTATAGAGCCCAAATCAACCAGGGAAGCTCTAGAAGATGAAAACTGGGTCAAGACCGTGCCGGAAGAAATTGATCGAATTGAGAAGAATGACACATGGGAGCTTGTGCCAAGACCACAGGACAAGAATGTCATAGGAACCAAGTGCGTCTACAGAAACAAGCTGAATGAGGAAAGGAAAGTAATAAGAAATAAGGCAAGACTGGTCTGCAAAGGGTATGCCCAGGAAGCTGGACTGGACTATGGAGAAACTTTTGCACCAATGGCAACATTGGAAGGAGTGCATGACAGGGTTCTTGGATATGTTAATTGCACTGGTGCTATCCAAATAGATAGCTATCGGTTCAGGTATTCGTTCTTTGATCCCTTCCAAAAGTTGTTTGATCCAGATTACCTATGTGCAATTGATTACAGCAGCGACATATTCAGCATCTACGGTAGATTGTGAAATGCAATTTTGTTTCTTGCTTGTCCAAGAGACTATTCTTCCACCGAGAAAGAATGCGCCTCCCCTTGTGCTCTTCCTATCATCAATGTTGTCAACCCAGTCTACATCAGTGTACACTTCTACTTCAAATCCTCCCTTGTGTGGAAACCATAAGCCATATTCCTCAGTGCCCCTTAGATATTTGAAGATTCTCTTTACTGCTATCAGATGTGTGTCTTTGGGATTTGCAGAGAATCTAGCCACTATGCCAACCGCATGTGCAATGTCCGGTCTACTGTGAACAACATATTGTAATTTCCCTATGATGGACCGATACATTGTTTCATTTACCTCTTTTGCATCATCCTCATTTGATAACTTGAGGTTAGTTATCATTGGGGTTCCAACCGGTTTAGATTCTTCAAGTCCAAAGGTCTTAAGAATTTCTTTTATATACTTGGACTGAGAGATTAAAATACATTCTTTTAGCTGATGGACCTGGAGTCCAATTAAGAACTTTATGGCGCCTATCATAGACATCTCGAATTCTTTCTTTATCTCTTCAGCAAAGGCTTTGCTCATCCTTTCATCACCTCCGAAGATGATGTCATCAACAAAGATCTCAGCAATCAAATTTTCATCTTTTCCAACCTTCAGAGATACATATTGCTGTTGTCCCCGATTTTTATGAATCCTATGGTTAGAAGATATGAGTGCAACCTTTCATACCATGCCCTTAGAGCTTGCTTAAGCCCATAAAGAGTCTTTTTCAACTTACAGACCATATCATCATTTTGTGGAGATTGAAGCCTTTTGGTTGTTCAATGTAGACTTCCTCTTCCAATATCTCGTTCAGGAATGCAGACTTAACATCAATTTGATATACTTTGAATTTCTTGTGAACAGCATAGGCAAGAAGAATTCTCACTCCTTCCAATCTGGCCACCGGTGCAAAGGTTTCTCCATAGTCCAGTCCAGCTTCCTAGGCATATCCTTTGCAAACCAGTTTTGCCTTGTTTCTTATCCCTTTGCCTTCCTCATTCAGCTTGGTCCTGCAGACCCACTTGGTCCCTATGACATTCTTGTCCTTTGGTCTTGGCACAAGCTCACATGTGTCATTCTTCTCAATTTGCTCAATTTCTTCCTCCATGGCCTTGACCCAATTTTTATCTTCTAGAGCTTCCCTGATGGATTTAGGCTCTATACAGGAAAGTAAACAGATATTCTCTTTGGCCTTTTTCCTTGTCAAGACATTAGCATGTTTGTCACCAATAATGTTGTCAATGGAGTGATATGTGACATACCTTGGGAGAACCAGTCGTTGTTCTCAGTCAGGCTCTTCCGGTTGAGCACTTTCATCATCATGATTCTGAACATCTTGTTCACCCTCTTGTGCTTCAAGTATAGTTTCCTATACCCGATGTCTGTCCATATGGTGTTCTCCTTCGTCCTCGGTTGCTGCTTCATTGAACTCAAAGGCATTTCCTTTAGTTTTACCTTCAAAACTGTCATGATCATTATGATCGGTCTTCTTAATTAACTCAGAAGATTCATCAAATTTCACATTGATGCTTTCAATTATTTTGCCTGTTCTCTTGTTCAGACACCGGTAGGCCTTACTTTTGGTAGAGTAACCTAGAAATGTTCCTTCATCACTCTTGGGATCAAACTTCCCAGAGTACATATCTCCTTTGATGTAACATTTACTACCAAAGATTTTGAAGTAACCTACACTAGGAGTATGCTTGAACCATAGTTCATAAGGAGTCTTACCAGTTCCCTTTTTTACTTGTACTCGGTTCAGTGTCTAGACAGCAGTACTGATAGCTTCTCTCCAAAAGTGATGAGGAAGATCCTTCTGAATCAACAAGGTTCTTGCACTGTCAATCAGCGTCCTGTTTCTTCTTTCTGCTACTCCATTTTGCTAAAGAGTCGGTGCAAAAAACTCTCTTTATTCCATGTTCCTTACAGTAATAAGTGAACTCTTGAGAGGTGTATTCACCTCCTCTGTCTGACCTTAGGCACTTCAAGCTTTTACCGATTTCCTTCTCCACTCTAGCTTTGTATATTTTAAACATGTGGAAGTCCTCTGATTTCTCTCTAAGAAAGAATGTCCACATCATTCTTGAGAAGTCATCTACAAAGATCATGAAGTACCGGTCTCCATAATAGCTCTTTGTCTTCATTGGTTCACACAAATCTGTGTGGACAAGAACTAGAACATTTTCAGCAGTGAAAGACTTACTGTTGAAACAATCTTTACAAACACCACTTGCAACTTGGCCCACATCTTCAAGGTAGATTCTAGATGTTCTGTCTCAGCATAGACTTGATCAGGTAGTGTGCTGGCTATCATATCCATAGCAGCCATGTGCTCAGTTTTGATCTTCAATTGATCAGCTGTCAAGGTGCCAGCGGGTTCACTGTAATCAGTGGTAACATGGGTCTAGTATTGATCTCCGGTGGTCTTCATGTATAGCTTCATTCTACTGCACTACAAAATAAAGTTTTCGTCCTTCCTTTCTCATCATATTTACTTTTTCTTTATACTGTTAAGCGGTAAAGAAAACAAGACTTGGCTCTGATACCAATTGACAGTCCCAACCGGTGCTGAGAGGGAAGGGGTGAATCAGCACCTCCAAAACTTTTCTCTTTAAATCTAGTGAAGTACACTTGTAACTATAAGCCAAGACAGATTTAAGCATATAATAACAGCAAGAAAACAATCACACAGTGATACCAGATTTATCACGTGGAAACTCGGTTAGGGTGAAAACCACAGTGTGAGGAGACCTCACAAATTATGTACTCTTCCGGAGTACGCCCTGTTAGGAGCCTTCTCGGTTAAAGGATTACAACACATTGTTAGGTGCGATCCAGTTAAGGGATTTGTTACAACAATGTCGATTGGTGCCTACCTGGTTAGAGGACTTAAAACACCTTTCAAGATGTCACCCGGTTAAGGGATTTGATACAAGGGACCTGTTAGAGTCCACCCAAATACTGGGATTTAACTATTGTAATTGCTAAAGAACAATAGAAGGATTGACCTTTTACAAATGGCTATACAAAGCCTGATAAGATCTTTGTTTGTGCTCAAATGATAAGCATCACCGGTCGCTACAGGTCTGTTCTCCTCTACGATTGTGCTTCTCTGCACACTCTTCTTTCGCTCTTCTTCTTTCTTCTTTTCACCCTAGCTTCTTCAGCATACAGGTTCACTCTTTTGCTCGGCAGAATGAAGGCAACTTATATTCTCTTCACGCAGAAGAATATATAGAGCCCTAGCCCTAATTGCGATCATCATGCATGGCCTAATTACATATCCTTATCGGATTCATCACTCAATGGAGTACCAGTTCACTGAGGAAACATCTGATACATGCCTTTCCTTTATCTGCTTTATGAAGAAAGCAATAGATGCGTGTCAAGCATCTTTTCTCCATAAGAGAACGCTTTGTTTTAAAGCCACTAATTCCGGCTTTAAAACCTCCAAACGCGCCTCAAACCGGTCACCAATTTAACTCAAAGTCTTCCAGATTTAGTGCAGAAAATCTCGGTCGAAGAGTGTTAGCAATTTAAGTCATCATTAGTGTAATTCACAAACACCATTCCCACCGATAAAGGTTCACCAATCACTCATGTTACTTCAAAGACACCGATTGACTGAAAACAGAGTATATGCACCGGTAGAATTAAGCAAAGGGGATACACAGGAAGACTAATCCAAGTACACAGCACCGGTCTTATTTTGTATACAAGGATGAACCAGGTATAAGTAAATACCGGTCTACTACTTAAAGATCCGCACCGGATTCTACAGAGCAGTTTGAGTTAAAACCGGATTATACGGAACATCCACCACTCAAAAGTGGAGTTATCTTTTTAACAGGAGCTGTCTTTATTTCTACGGATATTTTAAAGGTAAACTCCAAATCAGAACACAGCTTTTTGCTAGTTGCATGATTTATTGTTGAGTTTACAGCCTGGCGGTTCTATGAGTTAAGGGTTTCATTACGATGAACTCTTGTATAAATATAGGTCATAGGACGCAAGAAGAGAGTTATTGAGAGTTGTTCAGTAAATAGAGCAGTGAAGAGACATCTGCGAAAAGATCACAGTCACCAGAGGTGAAAGGCAAAGAGCTAGAAAGGATTCAACAATCAGGCAAACCGAGGAAGAGATCAACAGGTATGATCTAATCAGACAATCAGTCTCATATAAGATCACTGCTTTTATAAGGTGTAAAAGCAAATTGAAATCCCTCTATCAGGGTGGACCTAATCGGTTCTTTGCAAAATCCTTTAACAGGGTAACATCTTGTTTATGTTAAAAATCCGCTAACCAGGCAACTCCTAACAGGGTTAAGATCTTAACCGATCTTCTATAAAATCCCTTAACCGGGTAGTGCCTTCATCAGTGCTTTGTAAGCTCCTAACAGGGCCCCTTCATTCTGCAATAGTGAAGTTGTGAGCTCTGTCTCACAGTGATTTTTTTTTCCTTCTAACCGAGGGTTTCCACGTATACATCTTGTGTTGATCTGTGTATTTCTATTTATGCTTGTTGATGATTGTTTACATTCTGGTTATCTTGGAAGAATGGTAAACAAGTGTTGAATTGTAATAGAAATAGTTTTTACTGATTCACCCCCTCCCCCTCACAGTAACCGGTTAGTAATAACAAAGAGTTGGTTGGAACAGATAGTTGACTATGACTTCCTCGGTTCATACCGAAGTCATTACTAGATCGATTGAGATCTTCATGCTGTAAAAAGGTAAGAGTCTTTAGACCTGTCACAGTCTCTTCCTTTGCTTTACCGATCGCACATTCCTCGGTTGTGTTGTTGACACTGGTTTGTTGTTGCTTTCGTTCTACTTCACTACACCGATTGTAGCCTGGTCCTCCATTGACGGTAGAATCCTCCTTTCCTTGACTATATACAATACCCGATTGCTAAAGCTTTGTGTAGTGATCGGTTGCATTTGCTTACAGTCTCTTTTGTCGTGTATGTTGGTGCCATCTGCCAATCCAGCCTCCTTTCATACAGATCTCCTTGGATCTTTAGACTTAATAGAGATGACAAATCTCTATCTTCTTTTGCCAATCAATGACAATACTTGTACCAGTAGTAGGCTTACCGGTTACCATTTCTTAATGCCAACTCCTCAGCAAAATGTAGTAGTAGAAATAAAAAACAAGACTCTGGTCTACTATGCTAGAACCCTGCTGATTCAGAAGGATCTTCCTCATCACTTCTGGAAAGAAGCCATTAGCACTGCTGTCTACACAATGAACCGAGTTCAAGTCAAAAAGGGAACTAGTAAGACTCCTTATGAACTATGGTTCAATCATACTCCTAGTGTAGGTTACTTCAAAATCTTTGGTTGTAAATGTTACATCAAAACAGATATATACTCTGGGAAGTTTGATCCCAAGAGCGATGAAGGAACATTTTTGAGTTACTCTACCAAAAGCAAAGCCTACCGGTGTCTGAACAAGAGAACAAGCAAAATAATTGAAAGCATCAATGTAAAAGTTCATGAATCTTCAGAACAAATTAAGAAGACCGGTCATAATGATTATGACAGTCTAGAATGTCAAAATGAGGGAAATGTCCTTGAGTTCAATGAAGCAACAAATGAACATGAAAGAGAACAACATATGAACAGACATCTGGAGCAGGAGATTGTACCTGAAGCGGACAGGTCAACACAGGATGGTGAACAAGAAGTTGTTCAGAACCATGTTGAAGAAATTGTTCAAGAGGAAGAACCTGACCGGGAACAATGACCGGTTCTCCCAAGGTATGTCACATATCACTCCACTAGAAAACATTATTTTTGACAAACATGCTAATGTCTTGACCAGGAAAAAGGCCAAAGAGAATATCTATTTATTCTCCTGTATAGAGCCCAAATCCACCAGGGAAGCTCTAGAAGATGAAAATTGGGTCAAGGCCATGGAGAAAGAAATTGAGCAAATTGAGAAGAATGACACATGGGAGCTTGTGCCAAGACCACAGGAAAAGAATCTCATAAGAACCAAGTGGGTCTATAGGAACAAGCTGAATGAGGAAGGGAAAGTAATAAGAAATAAGGCAAGACTAGTCTGCAATGGGTATGGCTAGGAAGCTGGACTGGAGTATGGAGAAACTTTTGCACTAGTGGCCAAATTGGAAAGAGTGAGAATTCTTCTTGCCTATGTGTCTCTCAAGAAATTTAAAGTATATTAGATGGATGTCCAATCTGCATTCCTGAACGGAATACTGGAAGAGAAAGTCTACATTGAACAACCGAAAGGCTTCACATCTGCACAAAATGTTGGTATGGTCTGTAAGCTGAAAAAGGCTCTTTATGGGCTTAAGCAAGCTCCAAGGGCTTGGTATGAGAGGTTGCATTCATACCTTCTGACCATAGGATTTACAAGAACCGGAGACAACAACATGTATCGCAAGACCGGAAAAGATGGAAATTTGATTACTGAGATCTTTGTGGATGACATCATCTTTGGAGGAGATGACAGGATGAGCAAGGCCTTTGTTGAAGAAATGAAGAAAGAATTTGAGATGTCTATGATAGGCGCCACAAAATTCTTCATTGGACTACAAGTCCATCAGCTAAAAGAAAGTATTTTTATCTCTCAGTCCAAGTATATAAAAGAAATTCTTAAGACTTTTGGACTTGAAGAATCTAAACCGATTGGAACTCCAATGATAACTAACCTCAAGTTATCAAAGGAGGATGATGAAAAAGAAGTGAATGAAACAATGTATCGGTCCATGATAGGAAAATTACAGTATGTTGTTCACAGTAGACCGGACATTGCACATGCGGTTGGCATAGTGGCAAAATTCTCTACAAATCCCACAGAGACATCTAATAGCAATCAAGAGAATTTTCAGATATCTAAAGGGTACTGAGGAATATGGCTTGTGGTTTCCACACAAGGGAGGATTCCAAGTAAAAGTTTACACTGATGCAGGCTGGGCTGGCAACATTGATGACAGATAGAGCACAAGTGGTGGTGCATTCTTTCTTGGTGGGAGAATTGTCTCTTGGACAAGTAAGAAACAGAACTCCATATCACAATCTACTGTAGAGGCTGAATATGTTGCTGTTGCAATCAATTGTACACAGGTAATCTGGATCAAAAAACTTCTGGAAGGAATCAAAGAACAGATACCTGAACCGATAGCTATCTACTATGATAGCACCAGTGCAATTAACATATCCAAAAACCATGTCATGCACTCCAAGACAAAGCACATTGTCATCAAGTATCATTACTTGAGAGAGTTGGTACAAGACAAGGGGGGAAGATTGGAGTATGTTCCCACAAAGGAACAAATTGTTGATATCTTCACAAAGTCATTACCAAAGAGTACTTTTGAGTATCTCAGAGGTAAACTAGGGGTGATACCCCTTCATAATTTTTAGTAAACCTACAAAGGTGATCATCAGTTCATTATACTCTACTATAGCATTTCACCTCATCTTATCTAAACTGATGAAAAGGACGACTGCTTATAGGGGGAGCAGTTCTAATAAAGGTAGTCTTTCGGACTAGTTTTTGGCATTATTCTCAAAAAGGGGGAGAGTTTGGCAATAAATTGGTAGATAACCAGCAGTGTCAGTAGGAAGTGATACAGAGATGCAAGCACAGAAAACCGGAGATATCATGGTGATATGATTGCCCATCAAGATTTTGCCATCAATGCCAAAGGGGCAGATTGTTGGCATTAAAAGATGGTAACCAGTAAGCATGCTACCGGTACAAGTTTTGTCATTGATTGGCAAAAGAGGATAGAGATTTGTCATCTCTCTAATGTCTAAAGATCAAAAGAGATCTGTATGAAAAGAGGTTGGTTTGGCAACCGGTGACAACATGCAAGAAAGAAAAGATTGTAATCAAGAGCAACCGGTCACTACACAAAGCATCAGCAACCGGGTAATGTATACAGTCAAGGAAAGAAGGATTCAACCGTCAACCGAGGACCAGGATACAACCGGTGTAGACAAGCACAGAGGAAGTAAAGGTACAAACCGGTGTCAACAACACAACCGAGAAATGTGCGACCGGTAAGCAAAGGAAGGGACAGTGACAGGTCAAAGACTCTTACCTATTCACAACATGAGGATCTCAACCGATATAGTAATGACTCTGGTATGAACCGAGGAAGTCATAGTCAACTATCTGTTTCAACCAACTCTTTCACCGAGATTTCCAACACTAAATCCAGAAGTCTTTGACTTAACATGGTGATCAGCTTGAGGCGTGTCTGGTGGTTTTAAAGCCAAAATCTGTGGCTTTAAAACGAAGAGTTATCTCTTGTGAAGGAAAGGTGCTTGACACGCATCTATTGCTTTCTTTGTAAAGCAAATAAAGCAAAAGCATGCATCAGATGTTTCCTCTATAAACTGGTACTCCACTGAGTGATGTATCCGAAAGGGATCTGTAATTAGGTCATGCATGAGAGGCGCAATTAGGGCAAGAACTCTATTTATTCTTCTGCCTATTGAGAATAGAGGTTGCCTTCATTCTGCCGAGTAAAAGAGTGAACCTGTATGCTGAAGAAGCTACGGTGAAAAGAAGTGAGAAGAAGAGAGAGAAAGAAGAGTGTGCAAAGAAGCACAACAGTGGAAGAGAACACACCTGCAGCGACCGGTGATGCTTCTCAGTTGAGCACAAATAGAGATCTTATCAGGCTATGAAAAGCCACTTGTAAAAAGTCAATCTTTCTATTGTTTTCTAACAACTACAACAGTTAAATCCTAGTATTTTGGTGGACTCTAACAGGTCCTTTGTATCAAATCCCTTAAGAGGGTGACACCTTTCAAGATGTTCTAAGCCCTCTAACCAGGCAGGCACTAACCGGCCTTATTGTAATAAATCCCTTAACTGAGTCGCATCTAACAGTGCGTTGTAATCCTTTAATCGGCAAGGCTCCTAATAGGGCGTACTCCAAAAGAGTACAGAACTTGAAAGGTCTCCTCACACCGTGATTTTCACCCTATTCGAGTTTCCACGTGATAAATCTGGTGTCACTGTGTGATTGTTTGCTTAATGTTATTATACGCTTGAATCTGTTTTGGCTTAAAGTTATAAGTATAATTCACTAGATTTAAAGAGAAAAGTTTTAGAGGTGTTGATTCACCCCTCCCCTCTCAGCACCGGTTGGGACTATCAATTGGTATCAGAGCCAAGTCTTATTTTCTTTACTGCTTAACTGCATAGAGAAAAAGTAAAGATGATGAGAAAGGAAGGACCAAAGTTTTCAAAATAAAATTTTACTTTGTGGTGCAACAGAATGAAGCTGTATATAAAGACCACAGGAGATCAATACTGGAATCATGTAACCACTGATTACACTGAACCTTCTGGTACCCAAACACCTGATGAACAGAAGATCAAGTCTGAGCACACGACTGCCATGGATATGATAGCCAGCACACTACCTGATCATGTCTATGTTGAGATAGAACATCTGGAATCTGCCTACAAGATGTGGACCAAGCTGCAATTGTTATATGGAGGAGACCCAAATGTTCAAAGAGCCAAGGTTGAAAGTCTCAGAGGAAAGTATGATGATATGAGGATGAATGAAGGAGAAGACTTTGAGCAATACAGCAACCAGATCAAAGAAGTGATCAACTCCATCAAAAGCGCTGAAGGAAAGCTCAGTGAAGAGGAGGTGGTTAGCAAAACACTAAGAACTCTCAGACCTCAGTATGCCATTAAGATCTTTGCTATTCAAGAGCTCAGATCGGTGACCAAAGATCAAGTCACCCTAGACTCCCTAATTGGCAAGTTGGGCTTCTTTTGAATTAAGTAATTTTGATAACAGCTTACCCATTTAGGAAGCAGCATTTAAGTCTTCTGTCAATATCTCTTCCACCAAAAAGGGAAGAGAAACCGGTAACTGCTCTACCGGTAAGATTGGTATTCTTGTTGAGAATCTGCTCTCAGAAGAGATGGAGCAAGATGAGTTCGAAGCACTCATCGCTAGGAGATTCCCCAGAGGGAAAGGTAAGTACAAAAGAAAGCTTCATTTGAAATGCTTCTCTTGCAACAAGATAGGACATATTGCTGCAAGATGTCATGATAATGAATTTGAAGACTCTGAGGATCCAAAAATTGCATTTGTTGCAATAAAGGAGGAGAGCCCAGTGGTAAGTGAAATAGCACTTATCTCAAGATGTCATCAATATAATGATTAAATCATTGATAGCGGATGCACTCACCACATGACTGGTGATAAGAACAAGTTCATCAGCTTGGAGCTCAATGACAGCGGATCAGTTACCTTTGGAAATAATGCTCCCTATGCCATCAAAGGTAAAGGTTCTATTGTACTCTGCAACAATGTTGTCTGTGAAGATGTGTACTAGGTTGAAGGACTCAAGTACAATTTAATGAGTGTTGCACAACTGAATAATAAAGGATTCCTGTTCGAATTCGGACAAGGTTCCTGTATAGTCAAGAATCAGACTGGAAACCATGTTGCAACCGGTAGACAAAGAAAAGGTAATCTATTCTACCTAGACTCGATGGAAGGAGTTTGTCTCATAGCTTCAGTCAAAGGAGAATCCAGCAAAATCTGTCTTATTTCCAAAGAAGACAATAGCTGGTTATGGCAAAAGCGACTCTGCCACATAAACTTTGACAGTATTGTTAAAGTAAGCAAAAAGAAATCGGTTAGAGGACTCCCTGAGATTACAAAACCCATCAGAGGTGTTGTCATGATTCTCAGTTAGGAAAATTGGCAGGAACAAGTTTCAACAGTAAATCATTCTCTGCTGAAAATGTTCTAGATCTTGTGCACACAGATTTGTGTAGACCGATGAAGACAAAGAGCTATAATGGAGACCGATACTTCATGCTCTTTGTAAATGACTTCTCAAAAATGATGTGGACACTCTTTCTTATAGAGAAATCAGAGGCCTTCCACATGTTTAAAATCTACAAGGCTAGAGTGGAAAAGGAGAGCTGTAAAACCTTGAAGTGTTTGAGGTCAGATAGAGGAGGTGAATATACCTCTAAAGAGTTCACGCACTATTGTGAGAAACGTGGAATAACAAGACAGCTTTCTGGACCAAGGACTCCTCAGCAAAATGGAGTAGCAGAAAGAAGAAACAGGACTCTGATCGACTGTGCTAGAACCCTGCTGATTCAGAAGGATCTTCCTCATCACTTCTGGAAAGAAGTCATTAGCACTGTTGTCTACACACTGAACCAAGTTCAAGTAAAAAATGGAACCGGTAAGACTCCTTATGAGCTATGGTTCAATCATACTTTTAGTGTAGGTTACTTCAAAATCTTTGGTTGTAAATGTTACATCAAAAGAGATATGTACTCTGGGAAGTTTGATCCCAAGAGCAATGAGGGAACATTTTTGGGTTACTCTATCAAAAGAAAAGCCTACCGGTGTCTGAACAAGAGAACAGGCAAAATAATTGAAAACATCAATGTAAAAGTTGATGAATCTTCAGAATAGATTAAGAAGATCGTTCATAATGATTATGACAGTCTAGAATGTCAAAATGATGGAAATGTCTTTCAGTTCAATGAAGCAACAACTGAAGATGAAAGAGAACAACATATGAACAGACATCTGGAGCAGGATATTGTACCTGGAGCTGACAGGTCAACACAGGATGGTGAACAAGATGTTGTTCAGAACCATGTTGAAGAAATTGTTCAACCGGAAGAACCTGACCGGGAACAGTGACCGGTTCTCCCAAGGTATGTCACATATTACTTCACTGACGACATTATTTGTCACAAACATGCTAATGTCTTGACCAGGAAACGGGCCAAAGAGAATATCTATTTATTCTCCTGTATAGAGCCCAAATCCACCAGGGAAGCTCTAGAAGATGAAAACTGGGTTAAGGCCATGGAGAAAGAAATTGAGCAAAATGAGAAGAATGACACGAGAGCTTGTGCCAAGACCACAGGACAAGAATGTCATAGGAACCAAGTGGGTCTATAGGAACAAGATGAATTAGGAAGGGAAAGTAATAAGAAATAGGGCAAGACTAGTCTGCAAAGGGTATGCCCAGGAAGCTAGACTAGACTATGGAGAATCTTTTGCACTAGTGACTAGATTGGAAGGAGTGAGAATTCTTCTTGCCTATGCCGCTCACAAAAAATTTAAAGTATATTAGATGGATGTCCAATCTGCATTCCTGAACGGAATACTGGAAGAGAAAGTCTACATTGAACAACCGGAAGGCTTCACATCTGCACAAAATGTCGGTATGGTCTGTAAGCTGAAAAAGGCTCTTTATGGGCTTAAGCAAGCTCCAAGGGCTTGGTATGAGAGGTTGCATTCATACCTTCTGACCATAGGATTCACAAGAACTGGGGACAACAGCAACATGTATCTAAAGACCGGAAAAGATGGAAATCTGATTGCTGAGATCTTTGTGGATGACATCATCTTTGTTGGAGATGACAGGATGAGCAAAGCCTTTGCGGAAGAAATGAAGAAAGAATTTGAGATGTTTATGATAGGCGCCATAAAAATTTTCATTGGACTACAGGTCCATCAGCTAAAAGAAGGTATTTTTATCTCTCAGTCCAAGTATATAAAAGAAATTCTTAAGACTTTTGGACTTGAAGACTCTAAACCGGTTGGAACTCCAAAGATAACTAAACTCAAGTTATCATTGGAGGAAAAGATGCGATTAAAAGATCATGGAGGGATACAGGTATCAAAAACAGCTTGAGGAAGTGAATGGTATAATTGGCTCTGTTGAGAATAGATTGAGGGGGTCCCTTGCAAAAAGAAAAGAGTTGGCTCTGCAACTGAGTGAAAGCAATGAAACAATTGAGGAACTCTCTAGGCAATGTGGATCTGATGAAGCAGAGGAGGTAGTCTCTGTACTTATGGAAAAAATTCAGAGTCTAACCGATCAAATCTCAAATCTGAAAAGGGAGTAGGAAAGTAATGGTCTAAGAATGACTGAAATCATATAAGAAAAGAGGAAAGCTGAAGATGAAAGCAGCAGTGTCATGAAATCACTGGCAGCTTCTGAAAAAGCAAGAAATATGGCAGAAGATGCAGTAAGAGAAAGTGATCTTGTTGTTTTATAACTTCAAGAAGACATGCAGATCATAACTTTAAAAAATGCTATTATGCAAAAGAACTTGCATGATAAAGATGATGCATGCAAAAGGTTGGCTATTGAATTGTATCAACGGAAGGAACAGTTGAAGACTCTTGAAGAGAGAAATGATACACTCAAAAGGTAAAATGAAAGCTTAGCAAAGCTTGATGAGCAATTGAAGGCTCAAAGAAATCACAAGGATCCCACAGGACTTGGGTACACCGGTCAAAGCATCAATGAAACCGGTGAATCCTCTAAAGTCAACAAGGGCAAGAAGGAAAAGAAGAAACCGGCAGAAGATAAAGGTAAGAAGACCTTCAAAACCTCTTACAATCATTGTGGTAAACCCGGTCATAAAACAAATGACTGCAGAAATGCACCGGTGAAACCTTCACTTCTACTAGTTACTGCAGAAACTGTTACAAGTATGGCCATAGGACCTCTGAGTGCAGGTCACGTCCCAATAGTGTGTCTAGTGGAAGCAAGCGAAGCTTCAAAGGTTACTGCTATGCATGTAACAAGTTTGGACACAAGCAGATGAATGCAGATCTAAAACCATGGCATTCAAATCCTCACCGAGACCGGTATTCCATAAAAGGAACACAAACCGGAGTACAACCAACTGTGCTAGTTGTGGAACATCTGACCATAGCAACTCTCGATGTCACTCGTCCATGAACAAAGAAAGAAGGGTAAATCCATGGATAGCAACCGGGATGACTTGTTACAACTGCAACAAGATTGGGCATCTGGCCAAAGAATGCAGGAACCGGCCAATGAACAAAAGAAAAGGACCGGCCAAACCGATGAAGAAGACCTTGTCTTCCAACCAAAAGGGTAACAAGGGAAAAGAGAAAAAAGGAAGTCAAGAAAATTTGGTTCAAGAAGGAATCAAAGAGCTTCGTTGAGGAGAAGTCAGAAGGAAGATCATTATTTGCTAATGGTGATATCTCTTCAGAAAAGTAAGCTTAAGGGCTTAGAGGGAACCGGTAGTCCGCCTAGTGTTCCCGGTAGAACTGGTGAGTAATGATCTCACATAGTCAAAAAGTGTAACCAGAAGAAGTCACCGGTCTATCAGGTATTTCGGAAAGGTAAGTGTTGACATCACAACCAAGGATTGATCAACAGGTAAACTCATGAGAACCGATTGTCGTAAGAAAGATTAGATATGGTAATTAATGTTGTAGCCGTTAAAAACTGTTACCGTTTGGTAATTACCGTTATACCCTAAATCTATTTTAGGGAAGGATGATTACTCATTTCACTTTTCATTGCGAATTGTGATTTTTCATTTCTTATACTCGAGTAATCTTCTGTTGCTTTGATTTACGGTCTTTGCTAAGTGAACTTTGTAAATCCTATCAATAGTTCTCTGTGTAAACCAGTCAGATACGATGGCATCATCATCTTCTGTTGTCAATCTAATTCAAGGTAACCAATTCGATAGACTAGTTTACAACATCATGCCAGTGCAGAACAGAGAGAACGATATGACAGGTGCGCTATCATCAGTGCTTGGAGTTCTGCTGACTGAAGACATTACGACATTCATCCATGCCAAGCAGGAAAAACTAGGTGAAACCTTCATCCAAAGCGAGTATCTCTCACTCTGCCAAGATGGAAAGCTTCGAGATAAGTATGCGAAACTTGAAACCTCAGGTTTGATCAATGGAGTTAGGTATCCAACCGTGTTTTGACCGGATTGGATAAGACTGGTTCTGAGTAGGGTTCATGAACCAGAGATGTGGCTAGCAAAAGGCACAGTTACACCAATCACCAAGGAGGATTTGAGAAGGGTTACTGGTTATAGTGACAAAGGGGAAGCTCTTACCCTTAGAACCATTGCGAATGCTGTAGTCCCAAGGTTAACAAAGTTGAAGTCCGACAATCGGTTGATGACTGTTAACAACATAGAGGACGAGGGCGTTCGGTTTGCATCTGCGGTAATAGGGTACAAAATCTATCAGTCAAGCAACATTAACAATGTACCGGGAGCAGCAATACATGTCGCACACCAGATCATGCATGACAACGCACAGTGTGACATTTGGGCCATGCTAAGAGGGCAAATTTTTGAAAATCTAAAGAAACTCGATCTTGTGAAGAAAATGTTTCTAAAATATGGAACTCTACTGGTATGTTTGTTCTTTTACTATCAAAATTTATTTTCGGGCATAGGAAAAGTAAGCTGGCTAGCAGATAAACCGGTTATGATTCAAATAGGAGATATGACGAACAAACTGGGAAATCAGTTTAACAAAGTAATGACCAGCTACTTTGAAGCCTTCCAGTTGAGAATGCACGCCAGGGAAAGAATTCCCTCGGCTATTGTTGATCTATACAAAGATGAGGTGTGATTTCTAGTCACCACCAATCACTGTATAATTCAGGCTATGGAGCCCAGAACTGAGTATGCACTAGAGCTTGGTTATGAAGTCTCTACCAAGGTAGCCAAGGCTTATGCAGATGCATTGCAAGAGAGTGACCTAGATCTCTCTTCATACCGGTTTGGGACTTATGAAGAAATTCTTGAAAAAATCTGAAGAAGTCATCAGTCAAAAAACCTAAAAATGTATATGTGAAGAGGAGTCCCACACCGAAGAAGAAGAAAACAGTAACAAAAGAACCCAAGGTTCAAAGGAAAAGAGCACAATAGGTGTCCAGTACTCCAGGGGAAGAAACGGAAGAACCTGAGATTGAAGAGACTGCCACTCTTCACAGAAAGATAAAGACCGGGAAACCAGTGAAAGAGGATGCACCAAGAGGAAGGAAGCCAACAATTGATGAGTTAGTTGAAGGAATTAAGGAGGCAAGTGGACTAGGAATAGCTGGAAGAATATATACGAGTAATGAAGAAGATAAAAGAAAAATTGAAGAAGCTGTAGTTTTTTGTCTCTACAAGTTCAATTACACTCCCACCGAACTTAACAAAATAATACCGGATGATTTACTGGAGATAATAGAAGGAAGATGGAAGTCTTCAATTGACAAGGAAAGAGAGCTAAAAATAAAAGCTCTACTTGAAGTCCAAAATCATCTCACTTTGGAAGAAGCAACCCAACAAGCTGACCTGCACAAACAAAGTTTCATGATAAGAAAAAGAATAAGTTAGGTGCTTATTGGAGAGGTGGACACGGTGCATGAAGGAGTTACTACCTGGACAAATCTCCTTCAGTGACAACATTAGGCAGAAGAAGAATGCCAGAATACCAAAGAGCCACCGGTGATAGATACCAGGAAAGGAAAAAGGATACTGGGACCTGAGACTCAAGGGCAAAGCAAAGATATCGACTGGACTGGTCATTGTCGATATCACTGATGATAAAGCTGGTGATCTGACTCCACCAACTCTACTTGCATCCCCAATAAAAGGTAAGGCTAGAACCTTAACTGTAGATAACATTGTTGATGAAGTTATGGATTATGGCGAAGTGTCAAATGCAACAAAATGGTTCACTGTTTTAGTAGAAGAGGATAAGCAAAAAATAGAGATTGCCCTATTGGAAACTTTCTTAGATTTCAATAGAAGTCCTAGAGATTATAGGGCTAAATTTCCTCCAAAACTGAATCAAAAAATTATGGTTAAATGGAGAACCGGACTAGCAGTCCACAATAGAATTGTCAAGGAGACATTGACACAGATAAAACCAGGTCTCAGTGAAGAGACAACTAAACTTCTCATGGAAGACGTGTCAATGAATTTGGACACAAAGAACAGGGTCGCCAAAATTATCAATGGTTATGAAAAGGAAGTGTATAATGATACACTATAGTTCTGGCAGCAATATGACTTTAGTACCCTAAAAACAACAGGTCCTCAGGAAGTCTCTCAAGAGGAACCTGAAAAAGTAGAGGTACCACTGGTACAATTCACAACTTGTGAAAAAGCTTCAATTGATGAGCAACAAGTTCCAACTGAACCGTTAACATTCAGTGAACAGGTGAATCTAGGCGAACAAGTTCAACTAGAAGAGCAAGTACATGGAGAGTCATCAGAACAGATGACTACTGATAAAGGAACAGGTGTAGAAGAAGATGTCGTGAATGAACAACGGGTTGCTGAAGAGCAACCACCAGAAGACGAAGTACATCCTGAAGAGGAGGTCCAATTGGGACGAGAAGTTCATCCAAAAGAAGAAGTCCGTCCGAAGAGGAGGTACATCCGGAGGAAGTAGTTCAACCGGAAGGTGAAGTGCATCAGCAACAAGAGGTGCAACAAGACGATATACCTCGACAACAGGAAGTACCTGTTAATACAGAACAGGAGAAGCCTAAAGAAGAGCAACCGACACAAGAAAGACCGGTAGATATTCCCAGCTCATCTACATTGAAAAGAAAACTAACTTTTGCTAAAGATTCAAAATCAAAGAAAAGTAAAGTTAGTGATACTGTAGTTGACATAAGCAAGATGTCAACAAGACAACTGAAAGAGCTCACTAAGAGGAAACAAGATATGGTCCTCTCTAGTGTGAGAAACATCTTGTACAACTTCGTACCGATGCAGATATTGTTGAAGATGAACCTGTTATTGATCAATTGGAGATACTAGCACAAGCAATAGGAGAAGATGTCATCGATCCGAAGACAATAGCCATTGATCACTACGAGAAAAAGTGGGTTGAAATTCTTCACAAACAGGTCGAAGAACTGAAGGTAACTGTATCTGTAAGAACCGGTGAGCTTATGCAGCTAGTACAGGAGGCAGGAAGGCTGATCACAAGGACTTCAAACTTTGAAGTCTTTGTTCAACATATTACTGAGAAAACATCCGAGACTTCAGAAGAGATCAGGGTTTTTTCATCTAAGTTTGATGCAAAGACCTCTTGTGCAACCGATTACAGCAAGGAATTGACCAATCTTGCACTTATTCTCAGAAAAGCATCAGAAGAGAAAACAAAGCGAATTCAAGATCTCATTGGATTCCAATTGTTTCTTGCACCTACATTTGATCTAATGCAGACAACTGCAACAGATGCAGATAATCTGATCAAGGAACCGAATTACAAAACCGTGGAAGACATGGAGAACATAATTGTCTCACTGGAAGCAACTAAAAAGAACTTGGACCATCTAACAGGTACATGGAAGTCATTCCTTGATTCAGCAAAGAAAATATACAAGGATATTTTCAATAAGATACAAATATGAAAGGCCACATTTTCAGAAGAGTCCACCCTTTGACCTATGGAGGCAAAAAGGGTAAGAAGATCAAATACAGGGAAGATGTAGGAAGTGAAGAAGACCAGACGGTGAGTTGAAGAGAATCACATACCTGGTAGATCATTTGAAATGGAAGAAGATCAGACAAACGATTAGAGAAACAGTGTGTGTTACAGTTAGACAAGAAGGTCTACAGAGGAAGTCTACAAGATAGGTGATATGATAATTCATAGGTAACACAGGTGATATTTTGCCACCAATGCCAAAGGGGAAGATTGTTGACATATTTAAGTTGTCATTGGTTAAGTCAGAGGCAAACATCAATCCTACTGGAGCATCGGTACATCACACCGGTACTCTTAAGTGTGCACCGGTAGACCAAACATGTAAGCGGTGTACTTTGCTAAGTCAAGCTTATACCGGTCTAAGTGTTTTCAACCGGTCTTATGAGACATACAAGGAAAGTATGACCAATCGGTACTACTTTAATACCAGTTGAGTGCATGATAGTCCGAACCGGATTATGCGAAGCAGTCTCAGTTAAAACCGGATTATACGGAGCATTCACAACTGAAACTGAAGTTAGCTTTTTAACTGGAGTTAGCTTTATTTCTTCTACGGGTGTTTCAAGGTAAACTCAAGATCATTTTGCAAGCTTTTTCGCATGCATGATTTATGGGTGAGTTTACAGCTTGGCGGAACTGGGAGAAGTATTTTTTAATAAGATTAATTCCTTATAAATACAGGTCATAGGATACACAATAAGTGTTGTTGAATATTCAGAGCAGGAGAGATATCTTCTAAGAGGAGCTACAGTCACAAGAAGTGAAAGGCAGAGAAAGGTTCAACAACCGACCAAAGAAGAGGGTAACAGGTATGATCTAATCAGACAGAAAGTGTCATTACAGATCATTGCTTTAAGATTGTGAAGCATATTCAAATCCCTTAATCAGGGTGAACCTTAATAGGTTCTTTGTATAAATCCCTCTACCAGGTAACATCTTTATTGGTGTTGAAAATCCTCTTACCAGGCGACTCCTAACAGGTCTTCTACCAAATCCCTTTATTGGGTAGCACTCTTACCAGTGCTTTGTAAGCTCTTAATAGGGCACCTTTATTACTGCAGTAGTAAAGTTGTGGGTTTTGTCCCACCGTGGTTTTCTCCTTCTAATCGATGGTTTCCACGTATATATGTTGTGTTGACCTGTGTATTTCTATTTTTGTTTATGAGTGTTGATTATATTCTTTTAATTCTGCAAGAATAAATTTATAAGGCTAAATTGGAATAGAAATTGTATTTACTGATTCACCCCCCCTCTCAGTAACCGGTTAGGATTAACATCTCTTAGCATCTATTTTTAGTCCTATATTTTTGTCTTTTTTATATGTTTGTCTTTTTCTTTTCTTTTATGTATTTTGGGTCTTGCATTCCTCATGACAAGTGGCAAAAAGGCTAGAATGGTTGCATTTGGGTCCCAAGGGCTCAATTAAAAATAAGAGGATGTGTTTCAAGTTAAAAGAATAACTTAATCGGACTTTATATCCCGTATTGCAAGTGCAAAAGCTTGCATTATGCCTTTAGAAAAACAAATTTGTAAAGTCACCCATGAAACCCGACCAAGTTAAAAAGGCATAACATAAAATTTAATGTTTTTATTGGTTCAGATTTTATATTCACCATTACAAGTGGAATTTTTAATCACTTGCGATTGTAATAATCTCGCAGTTTGCTCTTCAAACTCTGATTGTGCCCTTCGAAACCCTATTTTCACGGATTCAATGTTGGCATATTTAAGTTGTCATTGGATAAGCTTAAGGCAAACATCAGTCCCACCAGTAAACCGGTAGACCACTCATACTCTTTAATAGGCACCGGTAGATTGAACAAAGTATATGTACCGGTAGACCAAACAGAATGTCTACAACTGGTCTTATAAAACATACAAGGGATGTATGAACAAACCAGATATAAGATTGATACCGGTCGACTGCATGATATTCCGCACTGGATTATGCGGAGCTGTTTCAGTTAAAACCGGATTATACAAAGCATTTACAATTAGAATTGGAGTTAGTTTTATTTCTATGTGGATGTTTCAAGGTAAACTCAAGATCAGATTTCAAGTTCTTTGCATGCATGATTTATGGGTGAGTTTACAGCTTGGCGGAATTGTGAGAAGTATTTCTTAATAAGATTAATGTCTTATAAATACAGGTCACGGGATACACAAAAGTTGTTGTTGAATATACAGAGTAGGAGAGAGATATCTTCTGAGAGAAGCTACGGTCACTTGAGGTGAAAGGCAAAGAGGTTCAACAGCCAAGCAGAGCAAAAAGGGAAACAAGTATGATCTAATCAAACAGAAAGTGTCAGTTCAGATCATTGCTTTTATATTGTTAAAGCATATTCAAATCCCTCTATCAGGGTGAACCCTAATAGGTTCGATTGTATAAATCCCTTAACCGGGTAGCATTTTAACTGGTGTTGAAAGTCTTTTTGCAAGGCGACTACTAACAGGATCAAGATCTTAACAGGTCTTCTATCAAATCCCTTTACCGGGTAGCACTCTTACAAGTGTTTTGTAAGCTCTTCACAAAGCACCTTTATTACTGCAGTAGTGAAGTTGTGAGCTTTGTCTCACCGTGGTTTTTTCCTTCTAACCGACGGTTTCCACATACATATGTTGTGTTCATCTGAGTATTTCTATTTCTGTTTATGAATGGTTAATTACATTTTGTTTATAGTGCAAGAATCTATATACAAGGTTTAATTGAGATAGAAATAGTATTTACTGATTCACACCCCCCCCCACTCAGTAACCGGTTAGGAATAACAATTGGTATCAAAGCGTTTGGTTCTCAAAAGATATAAAGCTTAACCACTATAGTAAAAGATGATTGTCATGTCCCCTCTTTTAGCTCTATCTAGCAGGACGTGGGAGTTAGCCTATCAGGGAGTCTCGTAGGCTGGCAGTGGTGTTTAGAGACTCAATCAGGGTGTACAGTGTTCGAATCTGGAGTTTCAGACAGTAGCAGAGCAGTTGAGAGCAGTTCCTTAATTGTAGGTGGAGTTTCCTACATTTTAGGAGGTGGAGATGGGTTACAGTCTTGAGTCTCTACAAGATCATTCTATGGTTTTAGTTTCGGGAGATTTGGAGACGTTCCTATTTTTTAGGAGTATCCCTATTTTTGAGGGATGAGACTGTCAGTTATTTCAGATTGTTCGGTATCAGTCATAGGCAGGTGACATTCAGTTTCAGGATTTTCGGGTGTTTCGGGTGTTCTGTGGCTATTTGGGATATATTTTAATATATTTAAATATTTTCCTAAGTTAGCATTTTAATAATTTAAATAAGGCTAAGTTTTTAGCCACTAGGGAGTAATAAGGAGTTTTCTGGCTCCATCTGGTGAGTTTTTCCATCATGTGATAGTCCGTTGGAAAGAGCTCGGCCTCTTTTATTTAATTATCATCTTCAGGGACCTGTTTGACACTTCGAACTATTCTTATTGGTGAAATAATGATTTTCAAGCACTTGGGCGCCATTATTAAAGAATATAACTTTATATTATAAAGTTCCTAAGTATTTCTTTTAGGGTTCCTTTTAGGGTTTGAATTACATGAGAAGATGATATAAGGCCAATGCAAGGAAAGGAAAAGCATCTTGGAACATTTTGGAAAACATAATATGGCGTTTGGCTCTAATTTGAGCATTCCCTCACTAGGACGTCAAACCCTAGGCTGAGAATTGGTTGAGTTGGGACGTAGCCCTCAATTGGATCAGATTTGCTGATTCTTGCACAAGGTTTCGACATTGGTGGAGTTACTACAGCAGTTCATATCATTGGCGTGAGAAGGTGGAGACTATCGTTGCAGCATTCCGCAGATTGCATCATTCTGGGCGTTGATCATTGTGAGCAGATTTGTGCAGTAGTTCTATACCAGCTGGGCGTTGGATTTTGTGGGCAGAATTATTAAAGATTGCAGCTGTTAGCAGCTTCTTATTTCAGACACTGATTGTATTTGAGGTACCAAACTTTATTAGTTTTTGATATCAAACTTATTGGTACAGATAAAAGCATTTCCAGAATTTCATATGCTTTGTATCAAGCTATTGTTATTGTTATCTCTTTGTTGCTGTTACTATCTTCACGATATATCAAGTTATTTTGAAAATATCAAATAAAAATCATTCCTTCTGCAACTTCCATCTAGTTCTGCAAGATAATTAAAACGCTTACAGGAGAACATAATTATTTAAATAAAATTTATAGCAATAGCAGAGTAAATATCCGCTTGGGATATTTCAATGATGGAGGGTTATGGGTATCAAAAGCAGCTCGAGGAAGCCAATGACATCATTGCCTATCTTGAGAATAGGCTAAGAAGATCCCTTGCTAAAATAAAGGAGTCGGTTCTGCAATTGAGTGAGAGCAATGAAACGATTAAGGAACTCTCTGGGCAAAGTGGATCAGATGAAGCTAAGGAGGCAGTCTCTAGGCTTTGGAGAAGAATCAGATCCTAATCGATCAGATCTCCAACCTGAAAAGGGAGCAGGAAGATAATGCCCTAAGAGTGATTGAATTAATTGAGAAAAAGAGGAAAGCTTAAGATGAAAGAAACAGTGCAGTAAAATCACTAGCAGCCTCTGAGAGAGCAAGAAATCTGGCAAAAGAAGCAGTAAGAGAAAGTGATCTTGTCGTTCTACAACTTCAAGAAGACATGCAGATAGTCACTCAAGAAAATGCCAACATGCAAAAGAATTGGCATGATAAAGATGATGCATGCAAGAGGCTAGCAATTGAACTGTATCAACTAACGCAGCAAATAAAAGAACTCGAGGAAAGAAATGAGACACTCAAAAGATACAATGAAAGTTCTGAAAAGCTTGATGAGCAATTGAAAGCTCAAAGAAAGCACAAGGATCCCACAGGACTTGGGTTCACCGGTCAAAGCACCAAGGAAACCGGGGAGTCATCTAGAGTCAAGGAAAGCAACAAGGAAAAGAAGAAACCGCTGGAACAAAAAGATAAAAAGACCTTCAACACTTCTTGCAATCACTGTGGCAAACCAAGCCATAAAACAAGTAACTGTAGAAATACACCGGTAAAGCCAACTAACAGTTACTGCAAAAACTGTTGCAAGTATGGCCACAAGACCTCTGAATGTACGTCTCATCCCAATAGTGTGTCCAGTGGAAGCAAGGGAAGCTTCAAGGGCTATTGCTACGCATGCAACAAATTTGGACACAAGGCTGATGAATGCAAATCCAAAACAATGGCATTCAGATCCCCACCGAGACCGATATTCCCTAAGAGGAATGAGAACCGGAGCACAACCAATTGTGCTAACTGTGGCATGCATAGCCATAATGACTCCTAGTGTCATTCACCCAAGAAAAGAAGGGTAAATCCATGGAAGGCAACCGGGATAGTCTGTTACACCTGTAACAAAGTTGGACATCTGGCCAAAGATTGTAGGAACCGGACAGTGAACAAAAGAAGAGGATCGGTCAAACCGGTGAATAAGACCTTTGTCTCCAAACCAAAAGGACAAGGGAAAAGAGACTGAGAAAGAGGTCAAGAAGATTTGGTTTAAGAAGGAATCAAAGAGCTCTGCTAAGGAGAAGACAGAGGGAAGATCATCGTCTGCTGATGGTGACATCTCTTCAGCAAACTGAGCCTAATAGGCTTAAAGAGAACCGGTAGCCCGTCTAATGTTCTCGGTAAGACTGGTGAGCAATAAACTCACTCAGTCAGTAAGTAAAACAGGAAGAGGTTACCAGTCTATCATTTGAACCGGACAGGTAAGTGTTGTCATCTCAACCGAGGCTTGATCAACAGGTAAAAGATGAAAACAGGTTGTCGAAAAGGAAAGAAAGATTAGGTAAGGAAATTAATGCTATAGCTGTTAATAAATAGTTACCATTTGGTAATTACCATTAGACCCTAAATCTATATAAAGGAAGGATGATTACTCATTTCACTTTACTTTGCGAATTGTGATTTATGATTTCTTATGTTTGAGTAATATTCTTGTCCTTTGATTCATAGTCATTGATAAGTTATTTTTGCAAGACCGATCAAGTGAATCTCTGAGTAAACCTAATAGCAATGGCATCATCATCATTTGTCACCAAGTTGATCCAAGGAAATCAATTCGACCGACCTATTTACGATATAATGACAGTACAAAACAGGGAAAACAACATGACTGGCACACTGTCATCTGTGCCGAATGGAGTTCTGATGACTGAAGATGTCACAGCTTTTATACATGCTAAACAAGTGGAGTACCTCTCGCTGTGCAAGGATGGAAAGCTTCCGGATAAATACGTGAAGCTGGTATCTTCAGGGTTGATAAATGGAGTCTGCTATCCAACCGTGTTTTGACCGGATTGGATACGACCGGTTCTCAGTCTTGTGCATGAACCTGGTTTCTAGCTTGCGAAAGGCGCATGCACTCAAATCACCAAGGAGGATCTGCATAGAGTGACCGGGTACAGCGGCAAAGGGGAAGCCCTCGCCCTAAGAACCATTTCGAATGTCGTCGTCGCAAAACTGACAAAATCAAAATCTGACAATCGGTTGATGACCGTTAATGATATTGAAGACGAAGGAGTTCAGTTTGCGTCTGTTGTGATAGGTTACAAGATCTATCAATCGAGCAATATCAACAGTGTACCGGGAGGAGCCATTCACGTCGCTTACCGGCTCATGCATGACAACGCGCAGTATGACCTTTGTGCCATGCTTGGAGGGCAAATTTTTTAAAATCTAAAGAAGCTCGATGTCGTAGAGAAGTTCCTAAAATATGGAACCCTACTAATATGCTTATTCTTTTATTATCAGAATTTCTTTCCGGAAATAGGTAAGGTGACATGGGAAACCGATAGACCAATTATGATTCAAATCAGTGATATGGCCAACAAACTGGGAAACCAATTCAGTAAAGTCATGAATGACTTTTTTGAGGCATTCCAACTGAGGATGCACGCAAGGGAAAGGATTCTCTCAACTATTGTTGACTACTACAAAGACGAGGTGTGTTTCCTAGTCTCCACTGATCACTGCATCATTCAGACAGTGGAACCGAGAATCGGTTATGCACCAGAACTGGGGTATGAGATATCTGCAAAGACGCATATGCAGATGCCCTACAAGATAGTGATCTGGATCTGTCAGCCTACCGATTTGGGACCTTTGAAGAAATTCAGGAGAATCTGAAGAAAAAGGCACCGGTCAAGAATTTATATGTCAAAAGGTCTCCCACTCCGAGGAAGAAGAAATCAACTAAAGAACCCAAGGTGCAAAGAAAGAGAGCACAACAAGCACCGAGCGCTCAAGGGGAAGAAACAAAAGAAGCAGAAGAAACAGAGACTAAAGATGCCACTCCTCTTCTCCAAAAGAAGAAATCTACAAAACTGGCAAAATAGGATGCTCCAAGAGGAAGAAAACCCACAATTGATGAATTTGTGAAAGGGTTAAAAGATACAGGTGGTATGGCGTTAGTCTGAAGAAGGTATGAACTGGCTAACAAAGAAGATAGGAGAAAAATAGAAGAAGTTGTGGTTTATTGTATTCATAAGTTCAATCTTACTCCTACTGAACTTCATAAGACAATGCCTAACAATCTTTAAGAGATTCTTGAAGCAAGATGGAAAGCTTCAATGGAAAGAGAAAAGGAGCTAATAATTAGGGCTCTGCTTGAAGTTCAGAATCATCTAACTCTGGACGGGGCAACTCATCAAGCAGAACTGCACAAGAAAAACTTCTTGATAAAAAGGAAGATCAGTCAAATGCTTGTTGGAGAAGTTGACAAGGTGCATGAAGAAGGTGTTGCTACATGGACAAAACTTCTTCAGACCCAACGACAGGCAAAAGAAGAATGCCAGAAGAACACTGAGCCACCGGTCAAAGATATTGGTAAAGGAAAGGGAATTTTGGGAGTTGAGACTCAAGTCAAAGCAAAGGTATCGATTGAACCGATCATCGTCAATATCACTGACGACAAAGGTGGCAATCTAGCTCCACCAACCATTATTGTGTCACTAGAAAAAGGTAAGGCTCATACAATGACTGTAAATGATATTGTAGATGAAGTCATGGATTTTGGTGAAGTAGCCAATGAGGCTAAATGGTTTAGTGTGTTAGGAGAGGAAGATAAACAAGCAATAATAGTGGCTCTATTGGAAACCTTCTTAGATTTCAACAGAAGTCCAAGAGACTATAGGTCTAAATTTCCTCCTAAACTGAATAGTAGACTGATGAATAAATGGAGAACCGGTCTAGGCTCCAAAAATAGAATTGTTAAGGAGACACTGTCACAGGTAAAACTCGGTCTCAATGAAGCAACTATTAAATTGTTAATGGAGGAAGTATCAATGAATTTGGATACTAAAAACAGAGTTGCCAAGATAGTAAATGGTTATGAAAAGGAAGTCTATCAAGAGACTAGATTTCTGGCAACAATATGAACAAGTACTGGGAGAACAAGCTCTACCAGATGAACAAGTACTGGGAGAGTCATCGGTCAAGATGACTACAGATAAAGGGTCAAATGAAGCAAAGATCACTATGGATAAGCAATAGGAAGCTGAGGAGAAGCACACAGAGGAAGCCCCACCAGAAGAACAAGTTCAACAGCAAGCACGCCCAAAAAAAGAGGTACTATCAGAAGGGGAAGTACAGCAAGAAGTAGCGAGACCAGAAGAAGAGGTCCTACCAAAAAAGTTGGTACAACCGGTAAAGGAGGTACAACCGGAAGAAAATCAAGAACAGCAGAACAAACAAGAACAAGAGTTACCTGTACATACTGAACAGGAAAAGCCTGTCGAAGAACAACCGATACTGGAAGCAAGGCAAAAGGAACAAGTTGATGTTCCAAGCTCATCCTCATCTAAGAGGAAGTTCACCTTTGCAGCAGAAACTGAAGCCAAGAAGAGAAAAGTTAGCGAAACTGTGGTTGACATAAGCAAGATGTCAACTAGGCAACTCAAGGAGCTCACAAAAAGGAAACAGGACATGGTCCTCACAAGTGTAAGGAACATCCTATACAACTTTGTACCGGATGCAGATATTGATGAAGATGAACCTGTTATTGATCAATTGGAGATTTTGGCACAAGCAATAGGAGATGTCACCGATCCAGAGACAGTTGCCATTGATCATTATGAGAAGAAGAGAATAGAAATTCTCCATAAACAGGTTGAAGAGATAAATGTAACAGTATCTACCAACATAAGAATACTCCAGCAACAATTACAGGTTGCAGGAAGTCTAATGACAAGGACTTCAAACTTCGATGTTTTTGTTCAAGATATCACAGAAAAGTCATCTAAGACTTCAGAAGACATAAGAGTTCTTTCTTCCCAATTTGATGTAAAGAACACATCTGCAACAGATTTCAGTAGAGAAATGACAAGCCTAGCTCTCATTCTGAGAAAGGCATCTGAAGAGAGAACTAAGAGAATCCAAGATCTCATTGGATTCCAATTATTTCTTGCCCCAACATTTGATCTTATGCAAAGGACTGCAATAGAGGCTGAAAATATGATCAAGGAACCAGACTACAAGACAGTAGAAGACATGGAGAATATAATTTTATCGCTACAAGCAACACAGAAAAATCTAGAACATGTCACTGGTCAATGGAATCCTTTTCTTCAAACAGCAAAGAACATTTACAAGGATATCTTCACTAAGCTACAGATGTAATCCAGATGCATAATCCTTTGTCCTATGGAGGCAAAAAGGGGAAGAAGATGAGAACTGGAAGAAGAGAGAACATCTGAATTAGAAGAAGAGAGAACATCTGAAAGGGAAGGTCAAGGAGGTCAACAAACAGGGCAGATTCAGCTACAGAACAGAAGAAAGAAATTAACAAACAACACAAGCACAGGGGAAGTCTACATGATAGGGAATGAAAGGTGATGAAAGTGATGTTTTGCCCCCAATGACAAAGGGGAAGATTGTTGGCATATTTAAGTTGTCATTGGATAAGCTTAAGGCAAACATCAGTCCCACCAGTAAACCGGTAGACCACTCATACTCTTTAATAGGCACCGGTAGACCGAACAGAGTATATGTACCAGTAGACCAAACAAAGTGTCTACAACCGGTCTTATAAAACATACATGGGATGTATGAACAAACCAGGTATAAGATTGATACCGGTCGACTACATGATATTTCGCACCGGATTATGCGGAGCTGTTTCAGTTAAAACCGGATTATACGGAGCATTTACAGTTAGAACTAGAGTTAGCTTTTTAACTGGAATTAGCTTTATTTCTACGCGAATGTTTCAAGGTAAACTCAAGATCAGTTTGCAAATTCTTTGCATACATGATTTATGGGTGAGTTTACAGCTTGACGGAACTGTGAGAAGTATTTCTTAATAAAATTAATGTCTTATAAATACAGGTCATGGGATACACAAAAGTTGTTGAATATACAAAGCAGGAGAGAGATATCTTTTGAGAGAAGCTACGATCACTTGAGGTGAAAGGGGGAAAGGTTCAACAGCTAAGCAGAGCAGAAAGGGAAACAGGTATAATCTAATCAGACAGAAAGTGTCAATTCAGATCATTGCTTTTATATTGTTAAAGCATATTCAAATCCCTCTATCAGGGTGAACCCTAATAGGTTCGATTGTATAAATCCCTTAACCGGGTAGAATCTTAATTGGTGTTGAAAGTCCTTTTGCAAGTTGACTCCTAACAGGGTCAAGATCTTAACAAGTCTTCTACCAAATCCCTTTACCGAGTAGCACTCTTACAAGTGCTTTGTAAGCTCTTCACAGGGCACCTTTATTACTGCAGTAGTGAAGTTGTGATCTCTGTCTCACCGTGGTTTTTTCCTTCTACCCGAGGGTTTCCACATACATATGTTGTGTTGATTTGAGTATTTCTATTTCTGTTTATGAATGGTTAATTACATTATGTTTATACTGCAAGAATCTATATACAAGGTTTAATTGAGATAGAAATAGTATTTACTGATTCACCCCCCCCCCCTCTCAGTAACAGGTTAGGAATAACATTCATATGTTTGGTCTATGAAGACGATTTGTTCTCAAACTCCGACTCTTCCAAACTAATTATAAACTCATATCATTCCTTCTGCAAGCTAATCATTTTGGTTTTGGATCCTGTTTTTGCATTTGAAAGCATGAAGTTGCATTTTAAAGCGTTTTTCTTGTCTGGGGAAGTGATTTACATGTTTCTAGGTATGGTTTTTTAATGCTTTGTCTCCTTTGAATTTATAGTTTTCTTGCATCTATGGCATTGAAAAACGTATGGTTCTCCTTTATATCATTTGTGTTTAGGGTGAAGATTGTTGGTTTTTAACTTTTTCTTGTTATTAACTTTCGTCTTTTTGTGAGTTTGTAAGTGAAGGTTCCTCCAAATGTCGTGTCTATTTAAGACTTTTAAGTCAGTGTAAGCTTAGCCTTTGTGGGTACGCATGTTGTGATATTTTCCATTTGTATCAGCTGAAAGAATCTTGTGTGTTTATATGTTTTGCGGTCCACATTTTGTCATGATCATAGTCTTCACATAGTTGGCTACTTGTATTCCAGGTTGTATGAAACACATTGCAAGTTTAAGAGCAAACAAAAAATGCAAGTTACTTGCAATCAACTAAGAACCCATGTTTTGTTTTAGTCCTCATATTTGTCATTTCAGGTTTTCGAAGTTGCATTACAAACTCCCATTTTACAAATATATTACTTGTAGTTGATCCTCCAAAACCCGAATGAAACCTTAAAGTGCTCCAAATCACTTGAAATCGGGTCTTTGGGACCTAATTACAAGTAAAAACTTGTGCATTTCCCATGTGTATAAAAAGTTGAAATCATGTTTTTTCCCTTTACAAGTAAATGCTATGCTATTCCCAAACTTGTAATGTGCCTTCCAAGATCCAAAATTCAGTTGTGGCCCCACTTTTTGCATCTTTTTATCCCATTTCATCAAGCTTGTTTGTCCTCATTCCCTTTCCTCATGATAATCCAAAGTATGGTTTATGTTTTGCAATCTTCTCATCTTGAAGAAAGTGCCATGGGGTATCCAATGGTGGCATGATGAAGTGCAGATTCTCAAAGTCAAGAGATTGGCATTGAAAGCATCAAGAGGTGTTAGGCATGAAAGAGAGGTAATGATAACCAAGAGGGATCCATGAGAGAACAGTAAACACTTCATATAATCAAAAGACAAAGGGTGTATTGCACAAATTTGAACATTGATAACAGTGAACAGTAAAGGGTTCCTTATTTCATCAAAGGCAATAGAATGCTTTCAAGACTGGGATGGTAACAAAATGTTGAAAGGATGTTTTTCCAATAAAAACCTTTATGGTGAAGAACAATCAAGGATGCAAGTTGATGTCCCTGTACAAATGCCTTCACCTGTAAAGAACCCAACTGGCTCTCAACTAAGAACTAACTCTTTTCTCAATTTTATTTGCCACTTTACAGAGATCCAAAATATTTATAACTTATTTGCAAATTTTCAATTAGAACATAGACAATAATTCACTGGATTTCTCAACATAAGCAATAAGAACACTAGCATTTTACACCAACTTGATTGCTTATTAATACTGAAAAAATTCAACTAGACTTTCATTAACAAAACCATAACAAATTAACAATTCAGAAAAATGGCAACCTGGACAAAACGTGACTGCTGTAGAATAAAACGCAGCTTCATGAAAATTTGGTGCCAGCCATTAAATTAGTCTCCTTTGCAGCTTGGACACTACAAACTAATCAATGGAGAAGTTTCGGTCCACACACAACAGCTCCAACCAATACTAAGCTTCCAATTCAATAACCACAATGCATCAATCTGTACGGCCAAACATATCCATACAGCAACAGAAGAATTTTGTACGGCAGCATGAAGAATTCCGTACGGCAGCTTGAATGCTCAAAATTAGTGAAAAGAACACACTCCAGCCATTAGCTTTCAGAATTCAATCAAACTTTACCCAAATCTAGCTAGCAATTTGCACCTCTCGCTAGATATGAAGACCAAACCACCAAACCCTAGTCTTCCCAAATTCGATTTCCTGTGATGAATATCTTCAGCCAGCCACTTAAATAATTTTCTACAAACCAGTATACAACAGCACCGATTTGTATTCCTTCAAATAAAATCAGAACATAATTCTCAGAATTCAGAAGTAAAATTCATCATCAATCAGTGATGATTCAAATTGCAGAAAGAGGAATCAGTCCTCAAAACCCTAGCCATTTCTCACAGCCAAGAAGCTTCATAAATTTTATCAAATCAACAATGAAATGAGTAAAGTGCTTTTTCGAATTGAATATATAGCTTTTTCGGAAAAAGCTTCAACTTCACTTTTTTCACTAAAAAGGCTTTTTAATCACAACTTCATTTTATAACATTAAAGTTATAAAGTAATAAAGTTATTAAATTAAAATAATTTAATTTAATAACGATAACTTTAAAATTAAAAGCCACTGAACCCCACTGACTGCGCAAACTCATTTCTGACATCAATCATCAAACTTCACTGCCCTGCCCAAAAATAACCAACTGCCACAAATAGCCAATTGCCAAAAATAGACTTACTATAAATAATAAGTCTCTCAAACTGGAGATTCCCTGAAACTCGATCCTGAAACATCTGACACCCCGTGCAGACGCCCTGCTAAATCTGGCCATACCCCAAAATACCACTTACTAAAAATAGTAAGTTGACCAAATTGACCTGAACAAAGAGCAGACCTAATAATCTGAACCTCCAGAATGGAATCCCAACACTGGTTCCGCCAACTGACCCCCTCTGATCACCTGATTAGCCTGCGAAGGTCGCCGAACCAAGCTAATCCCAAAAGACTAAAAAACAGGGACATTACATCACCGAACTTGAAGTTTCCAAGTGTTGGCAATCCTGTAGCAGCATGAAGACTAACAGAGGATGATGTAATAGAGTTGTGTTTCAAGACACTTGTATTAGTTTCAAATTATGCACTTGTAATTTCATTTTGACAACTTACGCGTAAAATGAAAAGATGTAATTGCATGTGATAGTATCACTTGCAAAGTTATAACTTGTAATTACATGTAATCACATTGCAAATCAAAATACAATAGGACTCGCAATGTTGAATAAGTCAACTGCAGTTAGTTAGTTGTCGAATAAGTCTTAGTTAGTTGGAATTCTCCCACTTTTTGCTCTCAGCCCCTCACCTATATATAGGAGGATGCTCTATGTAATCTGGGAATCTTTTGGCAATGCAACAAAATTCCGCTAGTTTGTATGTGCACTCTAAGATTTTGAGCTTAGATGTAAATCAAATTGCTTTCAATAAAAGAGGCGGGCTGTTTCCAAACTTTGTGCTAACTCAAGTTGTCATGTGAAAACATTTTCTAGAATTGATATTGAGTATTGTCCTATTATTCAAAAGGGATTTAAATTTAATCTTGCAGACTTTGAGCTGCTAATTGTGTTTAGAGTTATAGGTTTGGTTTTCAGACTTGGTCTTGCAGACTTTGAGCTACTTATCAAGTTTGTAGCTAGTATAGAACACTCAAGCAAGGAAATAGCTTACAAACTTTGTGTTGCTTTGTTTTTTGTGTTTGTGCATGCAAGGTGAAATATATGTTGGAGACTTTGAGTTGCACGTGTGTTTCATTTTTGTTCTCGAAATCTCATAAAGAGTCATGGAAAGACTTTGGGCTTTCATGAATTCCTAGGCTACTAAGAGTTACTAGTTCATTGAGGGTTATTCTTATGTCTGATCTTCCGTTTATCGGGATTATTGTTCCAACCAATACTTTGTAACTAAATTACATCAGCGATTAAAGATCGCGTTGTAAAGGTAACATCTATTCTGAAATAAGAGAATAGGATGAATGTAACGCCCTGTTTTAGCTTAGTGTAAATAAAAGTAGTTAAGTGTTTTGTTGATTCAAGTAGCAATAAGAAGGGGGAGCCTTCCCTTAAAAGTAGGAGAGACCGTGTCACATACACTATGGCTAGAACCACTGTTTTGTAATTGATCCTAAAACTGTCGGTTGCAAAATATCCACCCAACAATATACATTGGTGGTTTGGACATACAGATCATAGCCACAGGATTTTCCATTTGATCTCAATCAAAATACCAACCAAAAGAGACTCACTACATATTGTGGAATTGATCCACAATCGGCATCCGCGAGTCACAACGCGAATACCAGTCGTTGAAAGACCAATATTTCATAAATCTATAATTGTATTGCATTCTGAAAATAAATTGATCTTTGATTCGTGGCTTGCAATTTTGTGTCATTTCTATGTTTTTGTCATTTTTCAGTACTTGGAACATTTCAGACACAAAACAAGGAATAAATGCAAGTTTGAGACACTTCTAGAAAGTTCTAAGCTCTTTCATTAGCACTAGAATGTAATGTCCCCTGTTGGGACATCACTTAATTTATCCTAAATTTCTCAATTGGGGTTTGGATTGTAATGTGCCCTAATAGGATTAGTCATTTATATTACATATTTAATTCAAATTCTTACATTGTATGTCCTAAGATACAATGATTTCAATCTAACGTATTCATAAACAATATTAGTTTAATCACGACAAATTGTCTACTAATTCCCACATACCAGTCATAGTACTATTCAGCTTAATGATGGAAGGTGCAAGTGTTATCCAAGTTGGCTAGATACCAACTTCCAATGGATTCCCTAAAAGTTTACAGATCCAAGCCCTTAAGCCTTTCTTGGGACTTTGCCTGCAAGGCGCTCAGGGTCGTTGATCCCTACCCTATCTTGGGACAAAGATCCATTGCTTGGATTTATACAAGCCCCTCCTTGGTAACATCACAAACTTCCCTTCTATAGTCAAATAGTAATAGGATTGGAATATAATTTCTGTATATACAATTACAAATGTTTAATTTATATATCTTGAATATATATATATATATATATATAATGTAATTGATATGTAATTCTAGTATTACGTTTATTAAATATATGTATAACATATACTCATACAAATATATTAGAATAAATAAGGATCTCTGATCCTAATGGGATGCAGATATGAAATATTCTGCAATTCAACATTGATTCATAGATAAGTTATATTAGTATGCTGACCTCTGATACTTGCCAGCCAAATAATATAACATGAATTCTCTTTTAAATAGGCACTGTTGGTATGTATTCCTTTCTGAATACCAAATATAAATAGTAATTTTTTTATTGATCTTCCGATGCCCTTTAATGGGGTCCATGTGTTCCATATATATCCCTTCAATATAAATGGGGGGCTATGTCTCTCCCAGCGGTCACAATCCTTGTAGGTGGTGGCCCTTTGTAACTAATCAAGAAGTTATTATTGCACTTCGACTCCATATTAATATAGCATGTATTGCTGCTATGTAATCATTGATGCCCATAGTATTTAATATTAAACTATCTACTAAGTGAACCGCTGGCCCTCACTGAATCACTGTTAATAACATTGTTTAATTATTGTTAATACTTAATATTAATATCATTGTAACGATGTCTATTTTATGATCGATATGTTATCAATGTCTGGTGGGTGAACTTGTTATGGAGTTCGGTCTGCATACCAACATTTGTCCTTGAAATATCATTCTCACCACTGATCCTTATGTATCAATGGCTTGAGGATAATAATTGCCGATCCCAGTGTACTCATCGTATTTCTTCATAGGATATATGCCAATTGCATTTGACAATATATGTTTCCTTAAGATATCGATATATTCAGTCTTAAGTCACCGTTGTTTGTTCTATCAAGTCTTGGCCTCTCCTTGAACATCGATTCGTTCATTAATGCCTTTTTCATGCTAGTCACCTCCCGTCTTTGCTAAGACATTTCTTATCATAATCGCAGGCATATAAAGATGGCTGCACTATTAATATTCATTGCTAATCAATAGAGCTTTTATATTTATGAAGCTAAGTCACTTTCCTGATAGAGATTAGCTTTACTATTCCTGGTATATATTCATTTCAACTATCTCACATAAATATTAATAATATATCCAAATATTCTAATAATGCTGTATGTAATTCTCTGTCGAATACATGAGAATCTTAATATGTTGTTTTCAATAATATTATTGACCAATATTTATTTCTTTTACATAGTAGAAGTAACTGTTCAATATATATGTTTTAATATTTGTTATTTATTTATTTATTACTTATTTGTTTTATACTTTAATTCTATTGTGATTTAATATTAAATTTCATTACTAGATGAGGATATTACACAGAACAAGGATGGTAGGCTTAATAATTAGCAAACTTCCCCCAAATTGCCACCTTTCACCCCTAATTGGACCTGCAATTGCAAACACCACCTGGTCATGCACATTTGAGGATTAGTCATGTCCAAAAACTCAGCTCTGCCCTCAATCATTCTCGCACCATGCTTCTGCACGTGCTTGTACGGCCTGCAAGTGTACGGTTCCCTAGAAGAAAATAATACCTGCTGAAAATCGCTTGAAAATTCAATATAAACCTGATTGTCTTTGAGTAGGGAAGCCTTCGGTTCAAAACCATTATCCAAAAACACAAACTCTTATCAGCATTTTAAAGGGGTACAGCCTGCATTAAGACATAGTACAACAAACCACCAGCAACCTCCTTTTAATCTCCATTACACACTAGAAATCCCTGCATACAATCACTCCAAGAACCCTCAAAACTAAGAAACAAAACACCATGAAAATCCCTATTTTTTTCTGAAACCCCAAAATCCAAAACCTCTGAAAACTAATGTGATTCTTGTGTGAAATCACTCTACCAGGTAGGGAAGATATTTCACCATGAAAACTAGTAATTTGATGAGGGCGTTCATCCTCAATCAATCCCTGGAAGAACTTATTTGTTCACTCCAACAACATCATGCTAGGTGTGCACTCTGAATAATCAGAAATGAGAGCCCAAATCCTCCTTATAAAGTTGGAGGGAAAAGGGAAGAATCTAAAATTAAAAAATATACATTTCCCCTCTAATGGCCTTTAACAATTTAAAATTAAATAAATCCAACTCTTTTTTTTCCCTTAGGTGTCCTACTTGAGGGGGCATAACATTACTTTTTTGGGGGGGGGGTAAAAAGAGGAATTATATTAAACAGGATCAAGTACATGAATCATAGAACCATTGGGATTTTCAAATGGCCGTAGCTGGCACCAAACAAAGCAAAAACAGAATCCAAAAAAGATCCTTACAACAAATTATCCAAGAAAGCAAGATAACAATAGGACCAAGAGATGTACAACATAGCCCAACCACGCAAATCAAAATCATGCAGTCCTCACTTCATCAATAATCAGAACAAGTAATTGTGAACGCTTTTGATCAAGATCTCTCCAATTCTCCACCAACCAGCCATTCGCTTCCTCTGAAGCCTGTTTAGCTAAGAAGTCAGTCGCTCTATTCCACTCCCTTGGTATGAGTACAAGATATAGCTTCAAACTTAGTAGCTACACAAAGAATTTGTTTAACAACCAAAGTCAAACTGCAAGAGCAATCCTGAAAGTTTTTGTTAAAATGTTATTTAAAAGACTAATAAGAATAATAGAACCTGTCTCACGTACAATGTTGTTCCAACCTCTTGCATAGGCTCTCTCAAGTCCATAAAGAAGAGTCCAAGCTTCCATTTGATTATTGGAATTAGTACCCAAGGAAGAAGAGAAGAAAAACTTAACTGAACCCTCAAAATCACACCCATTTCCCCCAATACCAACAGAACCTGGGTTTCCCCTTGAGGAACCATCAGTATTAATTTGAAGGAAGTTCCCAGGAGGAGGAGACCACTTACCAATATGAAACACCCTCCTTCTAGGTTTCCCATGGGAATAACTTCAAGCATGGTAAGAAGGAGCAAAAGCTAGCTCCAGAAGATTAGCTATATGAAGACCCGAAGAAGTCAATGGGTCTTCAACACAAAGCTTTCCCTTGATATTTTCCTTAATCATATGTTTTATTTTAATCCAAATTTGGCTGACCTCCTTTCTTTCATCCTGGAAAATAAGGTGATTCCTGTCCAACCAAATTTGCCATAAGATGAAAGGACCAAAATCCCAAGCCGCTAAAAGGAAAGAGGCTGAAGCTAGTGGTCTGCCAAGGCTATTCCAAAATTCAGTCAAGGAGTTTGGATGAAAAGCCAATATGTTCCGAATTTGCCACCAGAAACTCCAAAGACTAGTAGAGAAAGGACAGCAAAAAAAGATGACTTGTAGTCTCCTCATTTTTAACACAAAGAAAACACATGGAAGGTCCTTAAAACCCTCTCTTTCGTATGTTCTACCAAGTGAGGCACATGTTTTGACTCAACAGACAAAGAAATAAATTGCACTTAGGCCCACTGAACTTAATCCAAACTTTCTCCCATCCAAGAGACTCCACCTATCTACCATTCTGAATCTCCATAGCCTGGTACCCAAGCTTAACTGAATACTCACCTTTAGTGCTGCGGCCCCAAGCAAGAGTATTTGGCTCTTCCAAAGGACTACAAAGTCTATTGGTCAAAATAGAAACAAGAATCTACCTATCAGCCACAACACCTCCCCTAGGCCAAGCAGTTGGATCTTTCCATCTATCGAGCAAGGATCTCCTCGAAGCATTCTCATGCAAAATTTATCAAGAATCTTCTTCCACTGAACTCTTCCAAGTTTAACAGTAGAAAGAGGAACCCCAAGGTAATCTCCCAATCTGGAAATGAAAAATATCTGCAATTCTTTGTTGAATAACCTCAGGAGTATTAAACAAAATACTAGATTTACCTTCATTTATTTGTTGTCCTAAAGTTGTCGAATACATAGCTAAAATGCTTTTAAGTTTGATTGTCTCATTTATTTTACCCACATCCATTAAGGTTGTATCACCCAGTTGTATCACCCACAAATTGTAAGTGTGTTTGTGAACTAAGATTATGAGTGCAAGACCAACCTTGAGTTTTACCTACCAATTTATGATGCTTCACCACTCTATCCAAACCTTATCTAAACCCTCTAGAAGCAGAAAACAAATCTGAAGGTATACCATTGATGAGAACAAAGAAGGAAGTAGATCTCACACATCTCATTATCCAATCAATCCATTCAAAGCTAAACCCAAAAGAGGCCAGAATATTATAGAAGAAGGGCCAACTAACCATATCATAGGCCTTAGACATGTCAAGCTTGATGAACATGGCCTTCTCTTTTGACTTGGCCATAGAATGAATAACTTCAGCAAAAATCACAATACCACCCAAAATCTATCTCCCTTGCACAAACCCTCCTTGTTCAAGAAAAATGAGAGAACCCAAGCATTTCTTGTCTGTCAACAATAATTTTTGAGATTATCTTATTAGAAACATTACATGGAGAAATAGGTCTAAAGGAATCCACTGAAGAATTCCCCTCTTTCTTAGGAGTAATAGCTAAGAACATAGCATGTTAATCCTAACCGATGACTGAAAGGGGGGGGTGAATCAGTCAATTCAACTTGTTTAAATTCTTATCATGTTAAACTGAATATAGCTACTATGTGATACTGAAAATATAATGCATGCTTAAGTAACTTGAACAGAAATCACATACACAAGCTAACATAGGATATATATGTGGAAACCCTTGGTTAGAGGGAGAAAACCACAGCGGGACAGAACCCACGAACTTCACCACTGCAATAATAAAGTTGCCCTGTTAAAGGCTTACAAAAGCACTTGCTAGAATGCTACCCTGTCAAGGGATTTGATATAGATCGGTTAAGATCTTGACCCTATTAGGAGTCGCCTCGCCAGAGGACTTAAGAACATCAATCAAGATGTCACCCCGTGAAGGGATTTATACAATGGAACCTGTTAGGGTTCACCCTGATAAAGGGATTTTAATGAGCTTCACACAATAAAAGAAATGATCTTCTTTAGACACTCAATCTGTCGATCAGATCATACCTGTTCTTTTCTCACTCTGCTTGGTTGTTCAATCTCTTTCTTTCACTCTTGGTGATTGTATCCCTTCTCAGAAGCTATAACTCTTCCAAAACGTCGCTGTTTTGGAAAGCAATCCGAAAGTCTCACATGCAAAACTCTTGATCAAGCCAAAACACTCGCATACAGAACTTTGGTTCATCCCGAAACGCTCGTAGAAAAACTCCAGTTCATCCCAAAACGCTCTGCAAAACCGGATCGGATTATAAAAGCACGGACCGGTAGATCTACTACTTTGAAGGAAAACTAGTGTGCTACCAGTTGAGTCATCTACCTCCTGTGGTTTTCTACTGGACCGGTTGGACAAGACCGGTATTATTGTGACCGGTGTAGGTACACTAGTTACCTAGCAAGCTTGATGGTTGTTGATTGGGACAACTACCGGTTCACTACTTTTGCTCTAACTTAAAGACCGGTGTGTTTGATGTTTGCCAATGATGACAACTAAGCATAATACCAACATAGCATTGATGGATTTGAGCATTTGCTTACTACATTGAGATTCTCTAACTACCTCTAGCAAATCCCACTTTAAAATCTCCCAAAAATACTGAAAAAAATCAATAGTGAAGCCATCTAGCCCAAGAGCCTTACCCTTTGCATTTGGAAGACTTTTTCAAGCTAAGGATATAAGAACCAATAGAAAATTATTCACCTCTTCAGAAACTTAATGCAAAATATGATCAAGAATAAGCCTTTCTCTTCAACAACTTGGACATCTTGCCTGTTAAATAAAGAAGAGAAATAAGAAATGGATTCCTCGGAGATTGTCTAGAAAGAGGATAATCTATCCCCATGAGAAGACACTAAGGACCCAATAACATTCCCACTTCGATGTCCTTCACAAAATTATGAAAGAAGTGTTCTTATCTCCCTCCTACGGACAATCCAACCTTGATTTCTACTTCCAAAATATTTCTTCCCTGAGTTACCATTTAACCAACTGCCTAGAATATAAAGCTTCATCCTTCAAAAGTTCTATAGACAAGCCTTCCCCCCTAATTTGGAAAGTGATCCTCTCAAGTTGCTTCTGAAGAGCCAACTTCTCTTGAAAGATATTTCCAATAGAAAATTTGTTCCATTTCTTTCACTTATATTTCACAAATTGAATCCTTTTAGAAAAGGAATACATTGCAGTCCCATGCTCAGGCTTCCCTTTAAACCACTAGTCCTTGACTAAGTTAAAAAATATTGGAGTCTCGAAGCCACATAAGTTGGAACTTAAAAGGAGGATTCTTAGGGGGACGAAAAGTTGAAGAGGAAAATTTAATAGGCCAATGATCAAAACCCTTCCACCCCAAAATTTCTAAGATAGAAGCTCTACTATTTCCAATCCAATGATTTGACACCATAAATCTATCAAGACATTCTGAAATTTACTGATCCGCATATTCTATTAATCCACGTGAAAGTAGCACACCTTGGAACCATATAAACCAAGTGAAGAAAAGAAATATTCTATCTTAACAAGGAAGAGGAAGATCCAAGACGATCACTACCTCCTTTTTCCTCACCCAAGCTAACTATAGCATTAAAATCTCCAGCTAGAATCAAGGTATCAAAAGGAGCATAAACATTTGTGAGCAAAATAGTATCTCCACTGTAAAAATAGGAACACATCAAGGATATAGAATTTTTGCTCCCCAAGCTCCAAATCAAGGTTAAGTTGTGGGGATACCATAGGCAAGCCAAACCTTCAATGTTGCCATGAGCTCCAATGCACGAACACTAACCTCCATGCCAAATTTTGGATGAGAAACTAACCATGTCATCCACTTTTTTCTTGGATAAAAAAGATCTACAGCCTATGTTCGTGGATCAGATCCCAAGCAACTTTTCGTCTAGGGATGCTACTCAAACCCTTTGTGTTCCAAGATAGAACAATCATTTCAATTAGGTAGAAAAAAGACCGCCAATAGTCTTTATGGCACCCGTGTAATGTCCCCTTTGGGGATATTCCTAAATTTTGCCCTAAAATCACCATTCCAAATAAAAATAAGAAATGTAATACATCTTAGAACATGAATCTACCAATTGAAATGCCCTTTTACAAGATAAATCTTGGTTTATGTCCTGCATACAAAATTAAACATTACTCATATTAAAAACCTAATTATAATTAAGGCAATAGCCACTTCAATGTGGATTCCCATGATAATCTTATAAGGAATTCATTGAAATGTTTGCGAACCGCAATCTCAAGGTTGGTTGCCCTTAACTGCAAGAGCATGGAAGGTGGTTTGCTCGTCCATCCCTCAATTCACCTTGGAGGTTGGCTGTCCTCCTCAATCAAGCCCAAGAGTATGGATGGTGAGTCTTCCATTCCACCTCTTAGCCCACAAGCATGGAAGGTTGGTTGTCAATTCCATCTCAGGGTGGCGTACTCAATGAGAGCATGAAGGCTGGTCTTCCTTCACCTCTCATAAACTCGGAAGTCTGGCCGTCCTTCCTATTTGTTATCCGTTTCTCTAAATTCAGAATGGATTAAAATACAAATCTTCCATTACATGTTAATAATAAAAAGAAGCTACCGATCAAAAAATAATAATAAAAAGAAGCACTTAGCATTTAGATTACTCACAAAGATCACTAATTTCTACAAGTATATCTATGGCATGAACATATAAAAATATGTCTATAATTCTCCTACATTCACAGATTTATCTTTTGGTCTAGTTGCTGCTAAAATATATTTCTTTCTGCATTATCAATCAATGCCTTCTACAAATGAGGCTTTCTCCATTTATGCCTTCAATGGTGGAAGGGTCATAACCCTTAAGTTTGAAAAGATGTAGCCTTTGCAATGAAGTGCTTCCCTCCATGAATAATAATCACCAAATGGCCCCCAATTTGTTGTGGGTTATGGATAATTGATATCCATAAGGATTGCCGACCATCTTTTCCGAGTGCTAAATCAATATTAATAAGGGATTGCTGACCAGCATGTAATAGTTACCTCTTTCCTTGGTGAGTGTTCCTCCTTACTTGGTATGTTAGAGATTTTAGTTGTGACAAATTACTATTTTTGTCCATTTCACAATATATATTATTTGTGTTTGTTTCACAATATATAAATATAGTCCTCTTCCACAAAGTACATTCGCTGTAATCAATCATTGCCTCCAGAACTAACACAAGTTTTCCTTCCTCGTCCAAAAGGGACAACACAAAAGAGGGAACCACATTATGTCCAAGTGCCTTCTTAAGGAAAGACATGTGGAAGACATTGTGCAAATTGCTAGTCTCATGTAGCTCCAACTCATATGCAACCTATCCAATCCTCTCAGAGATCCTGAATGGGCCATAAAATCACAGCATCAACTTCTCCAATCCACACTTCGTGAGAGTAAACTCCGTGTAAGGCAGCAATCATAAGTAAACCTTGTCTCCTACCTCAAATGCATGCTCCACAATATATTAACAAATACCACTTATTATTTGCTTTTATTTGGAGCAACATTAGGAGCACCTTGTTTCCCCTTTCACACTCAATTTCATGATCACATCTTACTATATTGTTACATATTTATGACATGACGATATCTTTACATTATTACATGATTATTGTTAATATTTGTAGCTTTGGTCGGATTATTCTAACCAATGAAATCAAATGCATAAGTGGCCTATCGGCCTTGAGCATTTGATCTCTATCCTTTTCTGTATACTACTCTAAATTAATTGCTATGATTATGGTTATCATAATGCATGATTAATAATTAGTAAATTAATAATCATGTATATATATATATATATACATAATCGAGTTTAATATAATAATTATTAATCATGCTATGTATCGATAATGAGTATCGATATTATATTAATCATGTTGTGTATCAATAATGAGTATCAATATTATATTATTCATATTGTGTATCGATAATGAGTATCGATATGATATTAATCATGTTGTGTATCAATAATGAGTATCGATATTATACTACAGCAACATGTTGATTTGTAAATCGATGGAGATTAGTTTACGTTGATCGGTCATTATCATGAGACATGTCTCACGTAGAGACATGTCTCTACGGGAGACATGTCTCCACACACATATATATATAGACCAAATCGGATATCTTACAATGTACAGAAATCGATAGGTGCAAAGCAAGATACAGCACTGACATAAAACATATTACCACAGTTTGATATTAACTCATCATAGCTCAGCAGCTTCTTAGTATCACTGTTCAATATTGATTCATAAGAAATTAATATTGTCATTATACAAATCATATTGATATCGATATAAAGATCATCGCAAATCGATATAAATTCATATTGAATTTATATTGATATATATATATATATATATATATATATATATATATATATATATCCAGGTAATATTATTGTGATATTGTGATCAACATATCAAATAGAATATTGTTCAAATCTGCATATACATCTAGAGAACAGTGATTAAAATTAAAATTTCTATAACCTATAACTCTGATCAAAGTTAACATGGTATCAAAGTGAGCTTAAGGAAGATACGATCAGATTTATAAGGAGAGTCAAACTAACTACTATTAAATTCTCTACAATTTCATATTCAGCAAAATGGTGAATGGTGTTAGATTTGAGGACTGACTTGAAGGAGCTGCAAATTTTGTGTCTTGGAAATTTAGAATAATGCTTGCTCTAAGAGAACATGATTTGAACACATTTGTGGAGAAGGCAATACCTGTACCTGATGAAGAAAATGAGAAACTCCTATGGACGAAAAATAACAAGGCTATGAAGATGTTAGTGGATGCAGTGAAGGATCACATAGTTCCAATCATCTCCAAATTAGATACAGCATATCTAATGTTCAAAACCTTAGAGAACATGTATGAAATAAATGACACAAGGAGGGCTCTTGCTCTAAAACAACAACTCCACCATGTCAAGATGAACAAAGGAGAAACTATCACGTCTTACTTCAGGAGGATAACAGAGTTAAGAGATCAGCTATCCACCATTGGCCACACAATTGTTAGCAAGGAGTTAACGATGTTGGCTCTCAATGGACTCCCTACATCTTGGGAAGCATTCATTCAAGGGATAAGTGCTCATTCTAAACTTCCTAAGTTTGATCATTTAAAAACCAACTACATTCAAGAAGAGTCAAGGCTGATCACTAGAGGGATTGGTCTAAACTCCAACAATGAAGATATTCAAGTTCTAAATTCTCATTCTCACAAGAAGGGTAAGAAAGGAAACATCAAAAGGAAGAAAGGCAAAGACTCTAATGGAAAACATTCATTCAAAAGGAGGAACACGTCTAAAGTACAATGCTTTAGATGTGACAAATATGCTCATCTTGCAATTAAGTGTCCGGACAGGCCTAAACCTCAAGCCTCCATTGCTGAAGTTAGTAAGGCAAGCTCAAATAAGGACTCTGAAAGACTTGTATTTTATTCAGCCCTGTCGAGTCGAGTGTCTACCAGCCTTAATACTTGGGTCATAGACAGTGAGGCATCTCATCACATAACAGGATTCAGAGAACACCTGGATACCTTGGTGGAAAATTCAGATGAGGAAGTTGCCATTGGAGATGATTCCGACTACCCTATGAAAGGAATCGGAACTTGCACTGTTCAACTAAAATCAGGCATCTCTCTTCAACTGACAAGTGTATTACTTGTACCGGGTATCAAGCGTAATTTGGTTTCCATTTCAGCCCTTGAAGACAAAGGATACTGAATTACCTTCATGGATGATAAAGTTCCAGCATGGCCCAAAAATTCAAACATCAAGAAAGCTCACACCATAGGAGTTCGACATGGATGCTTATACAAGCTTTTCCCTTCTCCTTCTCAAGCCTTAACTCATGAATCGTCAAATACATGTGAGATTTGACATAGAAGATTAGGGCATCTCCATTTTCGTGTTCTACCTTCAATAGAGAAAATGGTGACAGGAATACCTAAACCTAATCAAGAACATGAAGGAACTTGCAAAGGGTGTACCTTGGCAAAGAATACAAAAGGAACCTTTCATAGTAGTGAAAGTAGATCTAAAAATGTATTAGAACTTATTCATTCAGATTTATGTGGACCTATGACAGTAACCTCTTTAGGAGGATTTTTGTACTATGTTATTTTTGTAGATGACTATTCTAGGAAAACATGGATATATTTTTTGAAATGTAAAGAGTCTGATGAAGTCCTTATGAGGTTTAAGGAATTCAAGGCTCTAGTAGAAAATATGTCAGGTAAAAGAATCAAAATCTTGAGATCAGATAATGGGGGGGAATACATCTCTAATAACTTCAAAACCTTTTGTCATAATGTTGGGATTAAGAGGGAATTTACTGTCCCTTACAACCCTCAACAAAATGGGGTGTCAGAAAGGAAAAATAGGACTATTGTAGAAGCAGCCAAAGCCATGATGCATGACCAAAACCTTCATACCTCTTTTTGCGTTGAAGCCTCTAGTACTACTATTTATATTCAAAATAGATGTCCTCACTCCCTTTTGGATAACAAAACCTAAAAAGAAGCATTTACAAGGATAAAGCCAGACATAGGTCATTTAAAAATCTTTGGTTGTCCTGTTTACATTCACATACCCAAAGAGGAGATCTAAACTAGAACCCTCAAGGAAAAAGGGAATATTTGTTGGCTACAGTGAAACATCTAAAGCCTATAGGATTTATATCCCTGGACAAAAATTAATTGAGCTAAGTAGGGATATAATCTTTGAAGAATATGTTGCATTCAAAAGATCCAAAGACATTAATGAAATAGATATTGAAGATCATGAATCTCCTCAAAATATGGAAGAGGATGATGCTTCTGAGAATCAGAGAGAGACCCATGAACCTATGGAAGATGATAATCAAAATGAACGTATGGATTCTGTTAATGAGCCTAGACACACTATTGTGAATGGGAAAAGACCTCGATGGGCAAGGAAAATAATTCAAGAGGCTGAAAATTATGCAGCTCCAAAAGGAACCTTCAGGGAAAGCAAAAGACCTAAAAGATATTTCAGCTATGTTGCACTTGTGAGTGAAATCATCAAATCAGAACCTTCTAGTGTTGAGGAAACTCTTAAACATCAAGTTTGGAAAGATGCCATGACAGAGGAATACCAATCTATACTTAAGAACGACGTCTAGGACATTGTACCTAGACCAAAAGACAAATTTGTGGTTTCATCTAAATGGCTCTTCAAAATCAAACATGTTGCAAATGGGAGAATTGAAAAACATAAAGCAAGGTTTGTTGCCAGAGGCTTTTCTCAAAAGGAGGGAATTGATTATGAAGAAACATTTGCTCCAGTTGCTCGATATACCTCCGTCAGGGTTGTGATTGCTATTGCCGCATCAAAAGGATGGAAAATTCACCAAATGGTTATGAAGACTGCTTTTCTTAATGGCATAATAGAAGAGGAAGTGTACCTAGAGCAACCTGAAGGATTTGTAGTACATGGTAATGGTTCTCATGTTTGCAAATTAAAGAAGGCTCTATATGGTCTTAAACAGGCTCCTCGAGCATGGTATGAGAGGATAGATCACTATCTTTCAAGATCGGGCTTCTCCAAAAATGATGTCGATCCGAATTTATACTTCAAGGTAATAAATGGTGACATGTTGATTCTCATTCTTTATGTTGATGACTTATTGATTACAGGAGAAGACCATCTCATTACTAAATGTAAACAAGACCTAGCATCAGAATTTGACATGAAGGATTTGGGTCTTCTACACTATTTTCTTGGTTTAGAAGTGTTCCAGCAGACTGATGGTATTACTCTAAATCAAGGAAAATACACTATTAACATTCTAAAAAGGTTTGGAATGATGGATTGTAAACCTATCACTACTCTCCTAGAGACAAACTTACATAAGTTAAAAGAAGTGGCAACAAACTCAGAATTAGCAGATTTGACTCTCTACCGGCAAATGATTGGGTCCTTGATGTACTTGGTCAACACTAGACCAGATTTTTGTTATGCAGTAAATGCACTCAGTCAGTTGATGTGTGAACCAAGACAGTTACATATAGTTGCAACAAAACACATTCTGAGATACCTGTGTGGCACAATTGGATATGGTTTAAGATATAATAATGTAGATCTAAATCTGCATGGATATACTGACTCAGATTGGGCTGGAAGTATAGTTGATCATAAAAGTACTTCGGGATGTTGTTTCAGCTTAGGATCAGCCATGATCTCTTGGTTTAGTAGGAAGCAATCTTCAGTTGCACAAAGTTCCACAGAAGCCAAGTACAGTGCAGCATCTATGGGAGCTCGAGAAGTTGTATGGTTAAGGAAACTTCTTGTAGGATTGTCTGGACAATCCTTGAATCCCACTATCATTCACTGTGACAACCAAAGTTGTATAAAGCTTTTAGTGAATCCTGTGTTCCATGACAGATCAAAGCACATAGAAATTCCCTACCATTATGTTAGAGACATGGTGGAGAGAAATGTTATCCAGTTGAGATATATTAGTACAGGTGAACAAATAAGAGACATTCTCACCAAGCCTCTATCCAAGACAAAGGTGGAATACTTTAGAGGTAAGCTTGGTATGGTAGAAATGTAATTTTATCTGAGATTGAGTCTCAGCAATATTTATTTGGTTGTACTAATATATTCTAAACATGTTTAATGTGTAAACTCTTTTGTTGTCATATGTGTGACTCCATGACTTCATGGGCCCCTGTGAACATCATTGAGATGTGACAATTTTTCAATGATGAACACTTGTACTTCTAGTTGCTATTGTAAGGTGACGACTTTACAATAGTTAAACCATACTATCATGACGGATATGATGTGACTTGATATCCGTGGACATGTCATGATAGTTAATGTCTCTTAAGTCATATTAACTGAGTGGTGGATATCATGAGAATTGATATCTCTAGATAGCCACAATGAGTTATATCAACTGAGATATTCATGGTGGATATTATGTGACTTAATATCTGTGGATATGCCATGAACAGATATCCTTATGGTAGGCATCATGTGACTTTATGTCTGTGCACATACCATATTGGATATTGTGAGTATGGTGAATATCATGTGACTTGATATTCGTGGACATGCCATTACTCTTGATATGTAATGTTCCTACTTCCGCCGGAAGTGTTTGGTGTTTAGAACCTGAAACAATCGTTAGTAGACGCCAATATAATATAATGATATTTGAATAAATAACAATTATTAGTGATAAAAACAATTAAATATTAAATCATCTAATATTCTATGTCCCATACTAAACCCACCTAATCCTTAGAAGGCGACTCGTCTCAGATTTGCCTAATTCTCTAATGAGAATAATTCTCAATTAGGTAACCATCATGTTGAGAGTGATCCTTCTAAGGCCTCTGGGATCTCTATTAATGAATGAATTCATTAACCAATAATACTCGGTGAAGATCCCACCTCCAACCGAGCCTCTTTCTCTTACATATGCATATGTCTGACCACTATAATATATATATTATCTCTAAGAGATTCTCTATAATCTTTCTCTGGATTCCCGCTGGAATCAAAACATTCCTTAAGAATGTTCTCTGCCAAGATAATCTTGGCCTCTGAGTTTCCTATTAGAGGAACTCGACATTCCCCCTGAATGCCCTCTGCCAAATGTGGCTTGGTCTTATCTTATAATTTCAAAGTCTCTTGAAAATAATAGCATTAATAGTTTCTCTAGATAAAATACATTTCTCCAATTATATATGCTATGCTACATAAATTCATTTGAATCAGTATTTTACCTCTAAATATTATTGCAGAAGTTGTTACAGTGAACACGTTCTCTTGTAATCTTTCCTTACAGTATATACAATATATATATTCCTGGATTCGAAATCACCACTGCTCCTGTTTGAAGCGTATATAATCTTGTGCTCTTTGCGTATGCTTGAAGCTATGGATGTCACGTTGCAGACCTTTAGATTTCTGGCGGTGTTTGTTCCTAAAGACATATGCTGCTTTCCTTCTCTTTTCTCCGTGTCTTTTTCCTAGGCTCAGGATCTTGTTTAAGTAGCGACATCTCCCTAAACGTTGCGTCTCATGGTAATGTGTTGCCTTGTCTTTATCGGGAGTTCGCAGTTTAATAAGTGACGTTCAACGTTGTTAATAATGTTTTCGTATTTATATACTTAATGATGTTTAATGTTTTAATATTATAATATGGAATGCTTAATATTTGTTATTTAATATTTTATGTTTTAATAATGTTTTAATATTTAGCATTTCATATTGATATGCAACGTTAATATTTAATATTATATCAATAATGCTAATATCTAATATTTTATATTTAATAATGTTTTAATATTAATATTTGGCATTTTATATTGATATTCAATGTTTAATATTTAATATTATATTTAATTATATCCAATTTTATATTTAGTGTTTTATTTGTTATGTGAATTTGTTATCAATAATTTATATGTTAAAATATATTGCTTGTCAAATTTATTCATCCTTATTGCATAAATTAATTCTCGGGGTTCATTACAGTCCCTCCATCCCAAATTTGCTTGTCCTCAAGCATTTTAATAACTTCTTTTTCCCAAGAGGCATCTTCGTCTGGTAATCCTTTCCATTTGATCAAGAGTTCTCTCACAACTCTATTCCTTAGTATCTTTTCCCTAGTCTCAAGGATTACCTCAGGTTCTAACATGAGTTGTCCTTCGTCATCCAGCGGAGGTTATTTTGTACATGGCAATACATGTTGCCCCAAAACCTTTTTTAGTCTTGATACATGGAACACATTGTGAATTTGGCTATTGCTAGGAAGTTCCAATTTGTAGGCCACTTCACCGACCTTTTGGATTATCTTCTATGGCCCATAAAATCACGGCTTAAGTTTTTCGGCCCCATTCTTCTTAATGGAGGTTTGTTTGTATGGCTATAGACGTAAGAACACTAGATCTCCTTCCACAAAAGATCTTTCAACTCTATTTCTATCTGCATAGAGTTTTTGTTGATTTTGGGCATTATGCAAATTCTCTTTTAGTGCCTTTATGATGTCTATGTTTCTATGGGTGAATTCCTGTGCACTGGGTACCTTGCTTTCGGGAATGATCAATCCTCTGAAAGTGGTTGCTTCATACTCGTATAGTGCTTTAAATGGACTCATTCCTATTGACATGTGTTATGTAGTGTTATAACAATATTCCCCTAGACGTAGCCACTTGATCCAGGCCGTTTGCTACCCTATGACATAGTTTCTTAGATATCCTTCTATCCATTTATTTACAATCTCGGTCTGCCCATCAGTTTGAGGATGATAACTGGTACTAGGAGTGAGTGATGTTCCTGATAACCTAAATAATTCTTGCCAAAATTTGCTAAGGAATTTACTGTCTCTGTCACTTACAATATTTTGGGGTATCCCATGGAGTCGAAAGACTTCTCTAAAGAATATTTCTGCTATATGAGGTGCCTTGTATTCTGTAGAGACCGGAAAGAAATGAGCAAATTTTGTGAGTCTATCCACGACTACATAGATACTATCCTTTCCCTAAACTTTGGGTAATCTTGTTATAAAATCCATGGATATGCTTTCCCATTTTTGGTTCGAAATAGGCAATGGATGTAATAGTCCTGCAGGAAGTGATTGTTCGGTTTTATTTTGTTGACAAGTCATGCATTCTTGTACATATCTGTGTATGTCCCTTTTTAATCCTTTCCATGAGTATCTTTCCCTTATATGTTTATATGTCTTATAATACCCTGGATGACCTACTAGTGGGTTATTATGGTATTCTCTCATAATGATTTCCTTCATCTTGGGTTGTGGGGTTACGTATATCCTTCCTTTGTAGAAGATAATGTTATCTAGAACCCGGAAGTCTTCATTAGGTACCTTTCCTTCCAAAATTGAGGTTGCAAAAGGATCGTTGGCATAGTCTTCTATTATATCCTTCTTCCAATCACCTATATATGAGAAATAGTGTTGATATGGGGTCGCCTTGACAATGTATCTGTTGCTCCGTTATTTACTCCTTTCACATATTCTATATCAAAGTCATAAGCCTAAACTTTACTCACCCATTTTTGTTGTCTGTCATTTAGATCCTTTTGATTTAAGAAGAAACGAAAGCTATTATGATCTGTTTTGGCTATGAATCTTCCACAAACTAGATATTGACAAAATTTTGCCAAGGCATGTATTATCGCCAACATCTCTTTGTCATATATAGAATAATGTTTCTCTGCTCCTGTGAGTTTACAACTCTCGAAAGCTATAGGGTGTTTCTTTTGCATTAGTACAGCTCCTATACCTTCTCCGGAAGCATCACATTGTAATTCGAAAGGCATAGAGAAATCTGGTATAGCTAATACTGGGCATGAACTCATAACTTCTTTTAGTTGTTCGAAAGTCTGTTGTGTTTTATCATTTCAAGTGAATGCTCCCTATTTTGTTGGATTCGTAAGGGGGGCTGCAATCTTTGAAAATCCCTTAACGAATCGGCGATAGTAACTGCATAGTCTGATGAAACCTCGGAGTTGAGTAAGAGTTCTTGATTTTGGCCATTCTTTGATAACTTTGATTTTTTCTTCATCTACGCTTACTCCCTCTTTTTCATGTCCGAGATATAATATCTCTTCTAATCCAAATTCACATTTTGAAATTTTAGCATACAGTGATTCTTTTTCTAAAATGCTCAAAACTTCTTCAATATGTTTTAGATGCTCCTCCCATGTTTTGCTAAAAATGAGGATGTCATCAAAAAATATGAGAAACGTTCGCAGTTGCTGTATAAAAGTATGATTCATGCAGGATTGGAAACTTGTTGGTGCATTTGTGAGTCCAAAAGGGAGTACCAAGAATTTGAAGTGTCCGTAATGGCATCTGAAAGTTGTCTTCGGTACATCTTCTTCCCTCATTCTAATTTGGTGGTATCTTGACCTTAGATCAATTTTAGAAAAGTAGCAGGCCACATGTAATTCATCCATTAATTCATCAATTCTAGGGATAGGGTATCTATTCTTTATAGTTCTTTTATTTAATGCTCTGTAATCGATGCACATTCTCATGGTTCCATCTTTTTTCTTGACAAGTACCACTGACGAGGCGAACGGACTACTGCTAGGTTGAATATGTCCAATTTCTTCCTTATATTTATGAGGATGTCTATAAGGTGTTGTAATTACTGGTTTTGCACCTTCCTCTAGTTCAATGGCATGTTCAAAACCTCTTTTGGGGGGTAGACCTGGTGGAATTTTATCAAGCACTCTTTTGTATTTCTCGGGGATAGGACAGATATCTCCATGGAAGGTTTTTTCATGAGGGGGAGTTTTATCTAAGACCATACACTGAGCTACCCACTCCCCTTGGTCATGTCTCAAAATCCTCTCCATTTTATTACATGATACCATCTTTGGGGCTCCATCTAGCATTCCTTTTAATGTTATTTCTTTCCCTTCATGTTTAAAGCATATTTCAAGATTAGGCCCATCCATGATAAAGCGTCCTAGAGAATTTATCCACGGCATTCCCAGGATAATGTCATTTTGTATGTTTTCTACATAAAGATCTCTTTTAATTACATGTTCTCCCGTGGTAATTTCTACTTGAGTAATAATTTTTGTGCAATGATCTATGGATCCATTGGCTGATGCCACTCTAAAACCCTCAAAATCTTGAGTTTTTAGCCTTCTCTTGGCTACCAAATGCTTGCTAATAAAATCATGGGAAGCTCCTGTATCTACTAAAGCAATCACCTTCTATCCTTTGAGTGTGCCTTTAATTCGTGAGGGCCGATTTTTATTTTGAGAGATAACCGCTAAAGTTCCCTACTCTAATTCACAATTTTTTGCCTTTTTACTTGTTTCTTTTATTTCGTTTACTTGCCCTCTTTTGCATTGATGGCCACGTTTCCACGGTTCCTTACATTTGAAACATAAATTCTTTTAGATTAATTCTTCCCTTTGTTGGCATCTATGTTCGGTGCTCCATGGATTTTTACACAAATAGCATGGTTTGTCTTGGTTATCTCTTGTTCCCTCGCCTCGAGGAAATGTTCAAGAAATGAAGTTTTTGGATCGTTCTCTGGTATTATTAGATTCAACCTTTTTTGCCTTCCTGATAGCCTCTTCTAGGGTTTGTGGTTCAAAGGGTGTCACCATATTTTTTGTGGTTTCCTTGAGACCTTCCATGAACATATGAGTGAGTCTTTTAAGGGAAAGATCAAGAATCATTACCGATAACACTTGGAATTGACGTACATATTCTTCAACTGTTCCACTTTGTTTAAGATGTGTTAATTCTTGAAAATACCACTCTAAATCTTTTTCATCAAATCTACTAATAAGCTTTTGGGAGAACTCCCCATAAGAGTTTACATTTTGATGTCCTGGGGAGGTAAGTCCATGGTGCCACCATTCATGTGCTGCCCCTTCTAACTGGAGTATTGCGAATTGAAGGGCATCCTCTTCTGTCATGGGGCTTAAGGTAAAAAAAGTGTTCAATTTTTGTAACCACGCATGGGCTGTGATTTTTCCTAGCCCATCCAAGTTTGGAAGTGTTACCTTGTTCATTTTGTGTTTGAGTTCTTTATTTACATGCCTCCTGGATGTCTTCCTTCGCTTATCTTCACAAAATTCTCTGAATGATACCACTTCTCTAATATGAGGATCCAATTCCGCATAAGCCCTTGCTATGTCTTCCGTTCGGGTCATGGGTGTTATTCCTAACCAATTACTAAGAGGGTGGGGTGAATCAGTAAATACTATTTCTATTACAATTCAAAACTTGTTTAACTAATCTTTCAAGATAAGTAGAATGTAAGCAATCATCCACAAGCATGAATAGAAATACACAGATCAACACATGATGTATACATGGAAACCCTCGGTTAGAAGGAAAAAACCACAGTGAGACAAAGCTCACAACTTCACTTCTGCAGAAATAAAGATGCCCTATTAGGAGCTTACAAAGCACTTGTGACGGTGCTACCCGGTTAAGGGATTTGATAGAAGATCGGTTAAGATCTTAACTCTGTTAGGAGTTGCCTAGTTAGAGGATTTTCAACATCAACAAAGATGTTACCTGGTTAAAGGATTTTTACAAAGAACCGATTAGGGTTCACCCTAATTGAGGGATTTCAATATGCTTTCACACTTTATAAAAGCAATGATCTTAATTGACACTGATTGTCTGATTAGATCATACCTGTTGATCTCTTCCCCAGTTTGCATGGCTGTTATATCTTTTCTGCCTCTTTGCCTTTTACCTCTGGTGACTGTAATCTCTCTTCAAATATCTCTTCTCTGCTCTCTCTATTCAACAACTATCAACAACACTCTTTCTTGCGTCCTATGACTTGTATTTATACAATAGTTTATCTCAATGAAACCCTTAACTCATAGAACCGCCAAGCTCTAAACTCAACATTAAATCATGCAACTAGCAATAAAGCTTTGCGTTCTGATCTGGAGTTTACCTTGAAACATCCGTGTAAAAATAAAACTAACTCTTGTTAGAAAGCTAACTTCAGTTCTAAACAGTGGATGCTCCGCATATTCCGGTTTTAACTCAAACTGCTCTGCATAATCCGGTGCAGATCTTTATGCATTTAGACCAGTATTACTCTTATACTCGATCCATCCCTGTATGCAATATAAGACCGGTACAATGTACTTAGTTCGGTCTACCAGTGCATCTCCTCTGTTTAGTCTACCGGTGCATACACTCTGTTTCTAGTCTACCGGTGCCTTTAAAGTAACGTGAGTGAACTACCGGTGAACCTTTACCGGTGGGAATGGTATTTGCATCTGATTTCACTAATGACAACTTAATATTGCTAACAATCTTCCCCTTTGTCATTGGTGGCAAAACCATACTCACTTACTCATCAAAATTAATACCTTGTCCTGTAGACTTCTCTCTCCTTTCCCTGTTAGTTTTTGGTGGCACACTTCCCCTGTTCCAGACTTCCCCTGTCCAAGTGTTTTAGCTCTTTTGTTCTGGTTCTGTGGCTTTTCTGTCCTTGACCTTCTATTATGATCTCTCTATTCTGGTCTCTTCTGTTATGTTCTTGACCTCTTCCCATTTCTTCTTCTTCTTCCCTTTTTGCCTCCATTAGACAAAGGGTTTAGCTTCACTTGTGTGTTTACATTTGTAGCTTTGTGAAGATATCTTTATAGATATTCCTTGCTGAATGAAGAAACGGTGCCCATTGACCAGTTACATGTTCAAGGTTCTTCTGTGTTGCTTTTAGAGAGACAATAATGTTCTCCATGTCCTCCACAATTTTGTAGTCCAGTTCTTTAATTAGATTCTCAGCCGATGATGCAGTTTGTTGCATTGCATCAAATGTGGGGGCCAGAAACAATTGAAATCCAATGATGTCTTGGATTCTCTTAGTCTTCTCTTCAGAAGTCTTTCTTAGAATGAGAGCAAGACTTGTCATTTCTCTGGTGAAGTTTGTTGCAGACTTATTCTTGATGTCAAACTGAGAAGACAAAGTTCTTATGTCTTCTGAAGTCTTTGCTGACTTCTCTGTCAGATCTTGCCAGAATGTATCAAAATTGGAAGTTCTTGTCATCAAACTTCCTGCCACATGAATCTGTTTTTGAAGAACTCTTAAGTTGGTTAACAACCTTTATTTCTTCAACTTGTTTGTGGAGAATCTCTATTCTCTTCTTTTCATAGTGATCTATTGCTACAGTTTCTGGATCCATCAGGTCATCACCGATTGCTTGTGCCAATACTTCCAGCTGATCTATAACAGGTTCATCTTCATCTATGTCAGCATCAAGTACGAAGTTGCACAGAATATTCTTGATAGTGGTCAGGACCATGTCCTGTTTCCTTTTGGTCAGCTCCTTTAGCTGCCTTGTTGACATCTTGTTGATGTCAACTACAGTATCGGTGGCCTTGCTCCTTTTGGCTTCTATGTCCTCAACAAATGATAACTTTCTTTTAGATGAGGAGGAGCTTGGGACATCTGCCTGTTCCTTGTGTGTAGGCTCCTGTACCGGTAGTCCTTGCTCAGTGTGTATAGGTAACTCTTGTTCCTATTCTTTTTGTTGTTCTTCCTTGTTTTCATCATCTCTCGGTTGGGCTAACTCCTCTGGTATTGCCTCATTTTCCGATTGTTCCTCGTCTTCTGGATGGACTTCTTCTGCTAGCACTTCTTCCTTATTCTGTGCTTCCACCTCCGGTTGCACATCAGTTTCTGGTTGTGCATCCTCTTCTTGTGGGAGTTGTTCTTCCGGTGGGACTTCTTCCTTGTGCTACTCTTTAGCTGTATGTAATTCTCCCATGGGTATATCATTTCCCAGCTCTTGTTCTACTAGGGGGACTACTTGTTCAACATTTACCTGTTCACCAAATGTGAACTCCTCTGTTTGAATATTTACCTTACCGGTTGCAAGTTCTTCACGAGTAGTGAATTGAACCGGTGGTGCTTGTACAGATTCAAGTTGATCCTGTGGACCTGTTCTATCTAGTGCACTGAAACTGTACTGCTGCCAGAAATCTAAAGTCTCTTTATAGACTTCGTTTTCATATCCGTTGAGAATCTTGGCAACTCTGTACTTGGTATCCAAGTTCATTGATGCTTCTAGTAGAAGCTTGATTCTCTCTTCACTTAGACCAAGTCTAACCTTAGACAATGTCTCCTTATTAATTCTAGTGTTGGTGCCTAGACCGGTTCTCCATTTGGTCTGAAGCCTAGAATTTAACTCAAGGGGAAACTTGGCCCTATAGTCCCTTGGAGTTCTATTGTAGTCCATAAAAGTTTCCACTAAAGCTACTATTATGGCCTGTGTATCATCTTCATCTAACAGACTATACCACTTAGCATCATTTTCTACTTCTCCAAAATCCATCACTTCATCAACAATATCATTGATAGACATAGTGCGAGTATTACCTTTATCTGGAGAAATTAGAACAGTTGAACGAGCTGGATCATTGCCTTTGTCATCAGTGATGTCTACAATTACCGGTTCTCTAGGATTCCTTTCTTTGACCGGTGCTTCAGCTCCAAGCACTCCTTTTCCTTTTTCGGTATCAAGGACCAGTGGAACAGTGGTTCTTTGGCGTGCTTCCTCTGCCTGCTGCTGGGTCTGAAGAAGTTTGGTCCATATGGCTACTCCTTCCTTGTGAACCTTTTCGTCTTCTCCTATAAGCATCCGACTGATCCTCTTCTTTGTCAGGAAATCATGCTGATGTAGTTCAGCTTGTTTAGTGGCTTCTTCCAAAGTGAGGTGGTTTTGAACCTCTAACAAAGCTCGAATCCTCAGCTCCTTTTCTCTGTCCATATGGCTACTCCTTCCTCATGAACCTTTTCGGCTTCTCCTATAAGCATCCGACTGATCCTCTTCTTTGTCAAGAAATCTTGCTGATGTAGTTCAGCTTGTTCAGTGGCTTTTTCCAGAGTGAGGTGGTTCTGAACCTCTAACAAAGCTCGAATCCTCAGCTCCTTTTCTCTGTCCATTAAAGCTTTCCATCTAGCTTCAAGAATTTGTAGGAGATCATCAGGTACAACCCTGTGAAGTTCGGTAGGATGCTGATTATACTTATGAATGCAGTACACTACCGCTTCTTCAATCTCTCTCCTGTCTTCTTCATTTGCAAACTGATATCTTGTGCTGACTGAACTCATTCCACAAGTATCTTTCAATCCTTCCACAAATTCATCAATTGTGGGCTTTCTCCTTTTAGGTGGATCCTCCTTTACTGGTTTACTAGAGGTCCTCTTTCTGACTAGAGAAACTGTTTCCTCGGTTTCTGTCTCTTCTTGTTCTTCCCCTTGGGTGTTGGGTACCGATTGAGCTCTCTTCCTTTGAGCCTTGGGCTGTTTTGTCACCAGTTTCTTCTTTGCTGTGGGAGTCCTCTTAGTGTAGACATTTTTGATTGGTGCCCTCTTCTTCAGATTCTCTTGAATCTCTACAAATGTACCAAACCGGTGGGCAGTGAGATCTAGATTAGCTTCGGTCAAGGCATCAGCATATGCCTTCGCAGTCTTGGTGGTGATCTCGTAACCTAGTTCGGGAGCATATCCTGTTCTCGGTTCCACTGCTTGAATGATGCACTGATCGATGGAAACTAGAAAACATACATCATCTTTGTATGAGTCAACAATAGTTGACGGCACCCGGTCCCTTGCATGCATCCTCAATTGAAATGCCTCAAAATATTCAGTCATTACTGTACCAAATTGGTTTCCCAGTTGGTTGGCCATTTCACTTATTTGATGCATGACCGGTCGATTTGTTCCCCATGTTACCTTTCCAATACCCGGAAAGAAATTTTGATAGTAGAAGTAGAGACATACCAGTAGGGTCCCGTACTTCATGGATTTCTTCTTAACCATGCCGAGCTTCTTCATATTTTCAAATATCTGACCTCGGAGCATTTCGCAGAGATCGTACTTGGCGTTGTCGTACATTATCCGGTGAGTGGCATGAATAGCTCCTCCCGATATGTTGTTCAGATTGTTGGACTGGTAGATTTTATACCCTATCACCGCTGATGCAAACCAAACCCCTTGATCTTCGATGTCATTTACTGTCATAAGTCGACCATCGTATTTAGACCTTGTCAGGTTGGTGACAATCGCATTTGAGATTGTTCTTAGGGTTAGTGCTTCCCCTTTCTGACTATACCCAGTCACACGATGCAAATCCTCCTTTGTGATTTGTGTAGCTGCACCCTTTTGGAGCCAAAACCCTGGATCATGCACGCAACTGAGAACCAGTCGAATCCAATCAGGTCAGAAGATGGTTGGATAGCTGACTCCGTTGATGAGACCAGACAAGACTAGCTTCGCATATCTATTAGGAAGCTTTCTGTCCTCACATAGCGAGAGATACTCGCTCTGGATGTATGTCTCTCCTAATTCTTCCTGCATGGCGTGAATGAACGCGGTCATGTCTTTCGTCATGAAAACACCATCGGGCACGACTGATAATGCACCATCCATGTCATTCGCCCTGTTCTAAGTCGCCATGATATCATAGGAAGGTCAGTCGAGTTGATTTGCAGGAATCAACTTGGCAGTCGATGATGAAGATGCCATTGCTAACAACTGGTTAATAGAAAGTAGCTTGATTGGTATAACAGTCAATATCTCTTGATGATCAAAGCACGAGAATATTACTCAGCATAAAAATTCGTTAAACACAAAATCGCAAAGTAAAACTAAATGAGTAATTCTCCTTTCCTTTTATAGAGTTAGGGCATAACGGTAATTACCAAACGGTAACTATTGTTAAATGGCTACAGCATTAATTGCCTTACCTAACCTTTCTTTCCGTTTTTGCCAACCGGTATTCAGGATTTTTTGGTTGAGCAAACCCTAGTTGATCAATGCTTACCTGTCCGGTTATCCTTGTAGACTGAGTGAGTCTGATTCTCACCAGTCCTACCGGGAACAGTAGACGAGCTACCGGTTCCCCCTAAGCCCTGTAGGTTCAGTTTGCTGAAGAGATATCACCATCGGCCGATGATGATCTTTCCTATGTCTTCTCCTCAGCGGAGCTCTTTGATTCCTTTTTGAACCAAATTTGCCTGACTATTTTCTCAGTTTTCTCTTCCTTATTGATCTTCTCATTTGAGGATGCGGTTTTCTCCACCATTTGACCGATTCTTTCCTTTTGTTCATTGACCGGTTCCTACAGTTTTTGGCTAGGTGTCCAACTTTGTTGCAGGAGTAACAGACTATCCCGGTTGCCTTCCATGGATTCACCCTACTATTGTCAGGTGATTTGCACTAGGAGTCATTGTGACTATGCATGCCACAGTTAGCACAGTTGGTTGTGCTCCAGTTCTTGTTTCTCTTGGTGAATACCGGTCTTGGGGATCTGAATGCCATTGTCTTTTATCTGCATTCATCAACTTTATGTCCGAACTTGTTCCATGCGTAGCAATAACCCTTGAAGCTTCCCCTACTTCCACTGGACACAGTTGAGGGGCTTGACCAGCATTCATTGGTCTTGTGGCCATATTTGCAACAATTTTTGCAGTAACTGTTAGTTGGCTTTACCAGTGCATTCCTGCAGTCATTTGTTCTATGACTTGTTTCCCACAATGATTGCAAGAGGTGTTAAAAGTCTTCTCACCTTTTTGTGCCAGCGACTTCTTCTTATCCTTCTTGCTTTCATTGGCTCCTGATGACTCACCAATCTCTTTGGTGTCTTTACCGTTGAATCCAAAACCGGTGGGATCTACTTGCTTTCTTTGAGCTTTGAGTTGCTCATCAAGCTTGACCGAGCTCTCGTTGTATCTTCTTAGGGTTTCATTTCTTTCTTCAAGTTCTTTCATTTGTTCCTTCAGTTGATACAACACTAATGCCAGCCTTTTGCATGCCTCTTCCCTATCATGCCAGCCCTTTTGCATGTTGGCATTTTCTTGGGTGACAATTTTCATGTCTTCTTGAAGTTGCAGAATGACAAGATCATTTGCCCCTACAGCTTCCTCTGTCTGGTTCCTTGCTCTTTCATAGGCTGTTAACGACTTGAATGTTGTGTTTCTTTCATCTTCAGCTTTCCTCTTTTTCTCAATCAGTTCAATCATCCTTAGGGCATTATCCTCTTGCTCCCTCTTAAGGTTGGAGATCTGACCGGTTAGGATCTGGTTCCTTTCCATAAGCTCAGAGACTGCCTCCTCAACTTCATCAGATCCGCTCTGCCAAGAGAGTTCGTCAATAGTCTCATTGCTCTCATTCAACTACAAAGCCAGCTCCTTCCTTTTTGCAAGTGATTTTCTCAGCCTGTTCTCCAGAGAGGTGATGATGTCGTTGGCTTCCTCAAACTGTTTCTGATACCTATAACCCTCCATGATCTTTCTCTCAAGCGGTTAAGCTTTATATATTAGAGAACTCGGCTCTGATACAAATTGTTATTCTTGACCGGTTATTGAGAGGGGGGGTGAATCAGCAAATACTATTTCTTTTACAATTCAACACTTGTTTAACTAATCTTTCAAGATAAGTAGAATGTAAGCAATCATCCACAAGCATGAATAGAAATACACAGATCAACACATGATGTATACTTGGAAACCCTCGGTTAGAAGGAAAAAACCACAGTGAGACAGAGCTCACAACTTCACTTCTGCAGAAATAAAGATGCCCTATTAGGAGCTTACAAAGCACTTGTGACGATACTACCCAGTTAAGGGATTTGATAGAAGATCGGTTAAGATCTTAACTCTGTTAGGAGTTGCTTGGTTAGAGGACTTTCAACATCAACAAAGATGTTACCTGGTTAAAGGATTTTTACAAAGAACCGATTAGGGTTCACCCTAATTGAGGGATTTCAATATGCTTTCACACTTTATAAAAGCAATGATCTTAATTGACACTGATTGTCTGATTAGATCATACCTGTTGATCTCTTCCTCAGTTTGCATGGTTGTTATATCTTTTCTGCCTCTTTGCCTTTTACCTCTGGTGACTGTAATCTCTCTTCAAATATCTCTTCTCTGCTCTCTCTATTCAACAACTATCAACAACACTCTTTCTTGCGTCCTATGACTTGTATTTATACAATAGTTTATCTCAATGAAACTCTTAACTCATAGAACCACCAAGCTCTAAACTCAACATTAAATCATGCAACTAGCAATAAAGCTTTGCGTTCTGATCTGGAGTTTACCTTGAAACATCCGCGTAGAAATAAAACTAACTCTTGTTAGAAAGCTAACTTCAGTTCTAAACGGTGGATGCTCCGCATATTCTAGTTTTAACTCAAACTGCTCCGCATAATACGGTGTTGATCTTTATGCATTTAGACCGGTATTACTCTTATACCCGGTCCATCCCTGTATGCAATATAAGACCGGTACAATGTACTTAGTTCGGTCTACCGGTGCATCTCCTCTGTTTAGTCTACCGGTGCATACACTCTGTTTCTAGTCTACCGGTGCCTTTAAAGTAACGTGAGTGAACTACCGGTGAACCTTTACCGGTGGGAATGGTATTTGCATCGTATTTCACTAATGACAACTTAATATTGCTAACAATGGGTTGTTCTATTCCTTCCTCATCTCTTGGGGACCCTTCTCTAGGTAAGAAGTGGGGTTGGGGTACCCCAGGGTTAGAGGTTATATTGTTGTTCTCTGAGTGATTTGAACTAGTTTCTCTCCCCTAGTGGGAATGGCCTTTTAAATTATTGATTGAATTCCCCATGTTTTGTAGGGCCTGGAGGATGGCCTGATTTCATTTCTCCATTTGGTTTATTAATGTTTGATTTGTTTGTTCCATATAGGAGCTCATCTCATTGGCTAATTCATTCATTGTATTTTTCTTTGCTCTTCTTTCGTAGGTTTGCATAAGCCCTAGCTCACAGGATGGCAGGATTATGCTCTGATACCACTGTAATGTTCTTGCTTCCGCCGGAAGTGTTTGGTGCTTAGAACTTGTAACAATCGTTAGTAGACGCCAATATAATATAATGATATTTGAATAAATAACAATTATTAGTGATAAAAATAATTAAATATTAAATCATCTAATATTCTATGTCCCATACTAAACCCACCTAATCCTTAGAAGGCAACTCATCTCAGATTTGCCTAATTCTCTAATGAGAATAATTCTCAATTAGGTAACCATCATGTTGAGAGTGATCCTTCTAAGGCCTATGGGATCTCTATTAATGAATGAATTCATTAACCAATAATACTCGGTGAAGATCCCACCTCCAACCGAGCCTCTTTCTCTTACATATGCATATGTCTGACCACTATAATATATATATTATCTCTAAGAGATTCTCTATAATCTCTCTCTGGATTCCCACTGGAATCATAACATTCCTTAAGAATGTTCTCTGCCAAGATAATCTTGGCCTCTGAGTTTCCTATTAGAGGAACTCAACATTCCCTCTGAATGCCCTCTGCCAAACCTGGCTTGGTCTTATCTTATAATTTCAAAGTCTTTTGAAAATAATAGCATTAATAGTTTCTCTAGATAAAATACATTTCTCCAATTATATATGCTATGCTACATAAATTCATTTGAATCAGAATTTTACCTCTAAATATTATTGCAGAAGTTGTTACATTGAACACGTTCTCTTGTAATCTTTCCTTATAGTCTGTACAATATATATAATCTTGGATTCGAAATCACCACTGCTCCTATTTGAAGCGTATATAATCCTGTGCTCTGCGTATGCTTGAAGATGTGGATGTCACGTTGCAGACCTTTAGATTTTTGGCGGTGTTTGTTGCTAAAGACGTATGTTGCTTTCCTTCTCTTTTCTCTGTCTTTTATCTATGCTCGGGATCTTGTTTAAGTAGCGACATCTCCCTAAACGTCGCATCTCATCGTAATGCGTTGCCTTGTCTTTATCGGGAGTTCGCAGTTTAATAAGTGACATTCAACGTTGTTAATAATGTTTTCGTATTTATATACTTAATGATGTTTAATGTTTTAATATTATAATATGGAATGCTTAATATTTGTTATTTAATATTTTATGTTTTAATAATGTTTTAATATTTAGCATTTCATATTGATATGCAACGTTAATATTCAATATTATATCAATAATGCTAATATCTAATATTTTATATTTAATAATGTTTTAATATTAATATTTGGCATTTTATATTGATATTCAATGTTTAATATTTGATATTATATTTAATAATATTCAATTTTATATTTAGTGTTTTATTTGTTATGTGAATTTGTTATCAATAATTTATATGTTAAAATATATTGCTTGTCAAATTTATTCATCCTTATTACATAAATTAATTCTCGGGGTTCATTACATGATATCACCGATAGGTGATATCAATTATGGTGGATATCATGAGACATGATATCCATGGATATGCCATAACTCCTGATATCACAATCAGGTGATATTTCTCACACAATAAATGGATCTATTGTGTTTACAACAGGATAGTTATCATCCTCCCTAGCTAAGAGGGAGTGTTGATTTTTGTAGCTTCAGTCGGATTATTCTAACTGATTAAATCAAATGCATAAGTGGCCTATCGGCCTTGAGCATTTGATCTCTATCTAAATTAATTGCTATGATTATGGATATCATAATGCATGATTAATAATTAGAAAATTAATAATCATGTGTATATATATATTAATAAATATGTATATATACATAATCGAGTTTAATATAATAATTGTTAATCATGCTATGTATCGATAATGAGTATCGATATTATATTAATCATGTTGTGTATCGATAATGAGTATCGATGTGATTGTTATTTCTAACCGGTTACTGAGAGGGTGGGGGTGAATCAGTAAACACAATTTCTATTCCAATTAAACCTTATGTATATATTCTTGCAGTATTAACAGAATATAATCAATCACTCATAAACAGAAATAGAAATACACAGGTCAACACAGCATATATACATGGAAACCCTCCTTTAGAAGGAGAAAACCACGGTGGGACAGAACCCACAACTTTACTACTGCAATAATAAAGGTGCCATGTTAAGAGCTTACAAAGCACTTGTAAGAGTGCTACCCGGTAAAGGGATTTGGTAGAAGACTTGTTAAGATCTTGACCCTGTTAGGAGTCGTCTTGCAAAAGGACTTTCAACACCAATTAAGATATTACCCGGTTAAGGGATTTATACAACGAACCTATTAGGGTTCACCCTGATAGAGGGATTTGAATATGCTTATCAATATAAGAGCAATGATCTGTAATGACACTTTCTGTCTGATTAGATCATACCTGATACCCTTTCCGCTCTGCTTGGCTATTGAACCTCTCTACCTTTCACCTCTTGTGACCATAGCTACTCTCAGAAGATATCTCTCTCCTGCTCTGTATTTTCAACAACTTTTGTGTATCCCGTAACTTGTATTTGTAAGACATTAATCTTTAAAGAATACTTCTCACAGTTCCACCAAGTTGTAAACTCACCCATAAATCATGCATTCAAAGATCATGCAAAATGATCTTGAGTTTACCTTGAAACATCCACGTAGAAATAAAGCTAACTCCAGTTCTAACTGTGAATGCTCCATATAATCCGGTTTTAACTGAAACAGCTCCGCATAACCCGGTGCGGATTATCGTGCAGTCAACCGGTATCAATCTTATACCCAGTTGTTCATACTTCTATATGTTTTATATCTTATACCCGGTTGTTCATACTTCCCCTGTATGTTTTATAAGACCGGTTGTAGACATCCTGTTTGGTCTACTGGTACATATTAAGGAATATGATTAGTCTACCGGTTTACTGATGGGATTGATGTTTGCTTTAAACTTATCCAATGACAACTTAAATATGTCAACAATCTTCCCCTTTGGCATTGGTGGCAAAACATCACTTTTCATTCCCTGTCATGTAGACTTCCCCTGTGCTTGTGCTTGTGCTTGTGCTTGTGCTTGTGTTGTTTGTTAATTTCTTCCTTCTTCTCTGTAGCAGAATCTGCCCTTTATTCTGACCTTCCCTTCCAAATTTTCTTCCCATTCTCATCTTCCCCGTTTTGCCACCATAGGACAAGGATTATTATGCTGGATTATATCTGTAACTTGGTGAAGATATCCTTGTAAATTTTCTTCGTTGTTTGAAGAAAAGGAATCCATTGACCGGTAACATGTTCCAGATTTTTCTGTGTTGCTTGCAGCGATACTATTATATTCTCCATGTCTTCTACTGTCTTGTAGTCTGGTTCCTTGATCAAGTTGTCAGCCTCAGTTGCAGTCTTCTGCATCAAATCAATTGTGGGGGCAAGAAATAGTTGGAATCCAATAAGATCTTGAATTCGCTTTGTTCTTTCTTCAAATGCCTTTCTCAAAATGAGAGCTTTCTCAAAATGAGAGCCAGGCTTGTTGTTTCCCTGCTAAATTCTGTTGCAGATTTGTTCTTTACATCGAATGTTGATGAAAGAACCCTTATTTCCTCTAAAGTTTTAGATGTCTTTTCTATGATATCCTGAACAAAATTTTCAAAATTTGAAGTCCTTATCATAAGACTTCTTGCATCTTGTATCTGTTGATGGAGTGTTGTTGTATTTGCAGATACAGTTGTCTTCAACTCTTCAACCTGTTTGTACAAAATTTCTACCCGTTTCTTTTCATAGTGATCAATGGCTATTGTCTCCGGATCGGTGACATCTTCTCCAATTGCTTGCGCCAATATCTCCAATTGCTCAATAACAGGTTCGTCTTCATCAATATCTGCATCCAGTACAAAGTTATAAAGGATGTTCCTTACGCTTGTGAGGACCATGTCCTATTTCCTCTTTGTGAGCTCTTTCAATTGCCTAGTTGACATCTTGCTTATGTCAACCACAGTGTTGCTAACTTTTCTTTTCTTAGTGTCAGGTTCTATTGCAAAAGTTAGTTTCCTCTTAGATGAGGATGAGCTTGGAACATCGACCTGTTCCTTTTGCTTTAGTTCTTGTATCGGTTGTTCTTCTGCAGGCTTTTCCTATTCAATATGTACAAGTAACTCTTGTTCTTGTTTGTTCTGTTGTTCTTGATTTTCTTCCCCTCCTGGTTGTACTTCCTCTTCCGGTTGTACTTCCTCTTCGTCAATATGGACCTCTTTGTCTGGTCGTGCTCCATCTTTTGGATGAGCTTCTTCTTCCAGATGAACTTCCTCTTGCTATTATACTTGTTCTTCTGGTGGAGCTTCCTCTATGTGTTGCTCCTCTGCGGCCTGCTGCTTATCCACACTGATTTCTGCCTCACTTGACTCTTTATCAGTAGTCATCTTGATTGATGACTCTCCTAGTACATGTTCATCTCGTAGAGCTTGATCTCCCAGATTCAGTTGTTCACTAGTCGTGAACATCTCTATTGGAACTTGTTGCTCACCAGTTTGTTCATGAGTAGTGAATTGAACCGGTGGTTCCTGTATAGTCTCAGGTTCTTCTTGTGGACCTGTTGCCTTTAGAGCACTAAAGTCATATTGGTGCCAGAACTCAAGTGTCTCTTGATAGACTTCCTTTTCATATCCATTTACTATCTTGGCAATTCTATTCTTTGTATCCAAATTCATTGAGACTTCCTCCATTAAAAGTTTAGTAGTGTCTTCATTGAGACCAAGTTTTACCAGTGACAATGTCTCTTTAACAATTATGTTGTTGGAGCCTAGACCAGTTCTCCATTTATTCATGAGTCTTGTATTGAGTTCAGGAGGAAATTTAAACCTAGTCTCTTGGACTTATGTTGAAATCCAAGAAGGTTTCCAACCGAGCCACTTCTATCGCTTGTTTATCTTCCTCTCCTAACACACTAAACCATTTAGCCGCATTGGCTACTTCACCAAATCCATGACTTCATCTACAATATCATTTACAGTCATTGTACGAGCCTTACCTTTTATTGGGGACGCCAGTATGGTTGGTGGAGCCAGATCGCCTCCTTTGTCGTCAGTGATATCGACGATGATCGGTTCAGTTAATACTTTTGCTCTGCCCGAAGCCTCAGCTCCTAGTATCCACTTTCCTTTACCGGTATCTTTGACCAGTGGCTGAGAGTTTTTCTGGCATTCTTCTTCTGCCTGGTGTTGTTATTGAAGAAGTTTTGTCCATGTAGCAACACTTTCTTCGTGCACCTTGTCAACTTCTCCAACAAGCATTTGACTTATCCTCTTTCTTATCAGGAAATTTTGCTTGTGCAGTTCTGCTTGATGAGTTGCCTCGTCCAAAGTTAGATGATTCTGAACTTCAAGCAAAGCCCTAATTCTTAGCTCCTTTTCTCTTTCCATTGAAGCTTGCCATCTTGCTTAAGGAATCTCTTGAAGACCGTCAGGTATTGTCTTATGAAGTTCAGTAGGAGTAAGATTGAACTTATAAATACAATAAACCACAGCTTCTATTTTTCTCCTATCTTCTTCGTTAGCCAGGTCATACCTTCTTCTGACTAATGCCATACTACCTGTATCTTTTAATCCTTCTACAAATTCATCAATTGTGGGTTTTCTTCCTCTCGGTGCATCCTCTTTGACTGGTTTCGCAGATTTCCTCTTTCAGAGAAGAGTTGTGTCTTCAATTTCTGTTTCTTTTGTTTCTTCTGTTTCTTCCCCTTGAGCGTTGGGCGCTTGTTGTGCTCTCTTTCTTTGCACCTTGGGTTCCTCTTTAGTTGATTTCTTCTTCCTCGGAGTGGGAGACCTTTTGACATATACCTTTTTAGGTTCTTTGGCCAATGACTTCTTCAAATTCTCCTGAATTTCTTCAAAGGTCCCAAACTAGTAGGCTGACAGATCCAGATCACTTTCTTGTAGGGCATCTACATATACCTTGGCTATCTTTGCAGATATCTCATACCCTAGTTCTGGTGCATATCCGGTTCTTGGTTCCAAAGCCTGAATGATGCAGTGATAGGTGGTGATTAGGAAACACACCTCATCTTTGTAGGAGTCAACAATAATTGAGGGAATCCTTTCCCTGGCGTGCATCGTCAGCTGGAATGCCTCAAAATAGTCATTCATGACTTTACTAAACTAGTTTCCCAGTTTGTTGGCCATGTCACTGATCTGAATCATTACTGGTTTATCGGTTTCCCATGTCACCTTGCCTATTCCCGGAAAGTAATTTTGATAATAAAAGAATAAGCATACCAGTAGGGTTCCATATTTCAGGAACTTCTTCTTTACGATACCGAGCTTCTTTAAATTTTCAAAAATCTGCCCTCGAAGCATGGCGCAAAGATCATATTGCGTGTTGTCATGCACTATCTAGTGAGCGGCGTGAATGGCTCCTCCCGACACACTGTTGAGACTGCTCGATTGATAGATCTTGTATCCTATCACTGCAGACACAAACCGAACTCCCTCATCTTCAATATCATTTACAGTCATCAGCCGAGTGTCAGATTTTGATTTTGTCAATTTTGAAACAACGGCATTCGAAATGGTTCTAAGGGTAAGAGCTTCCCCTTTGTCGCTATACCCGGTAACCCTCTACAGATCCTCCTTGGTGATTGGATTGCATGCGCCTTTCGCCAACCAAAAACCAGGTTCATGCACTCAACTAAGAACCAGTCGTATCCAATCCGGTCGAAACACTGTTGGATAGCATACTCCATTGATCAACCTTGAAGATACTAGCTTCGCATATCTGTCCTGAAGCTTTCTGTCTTGACACAGTGAGAGGTACTCGCTCTAGATGAACGTTTCACCCAGCCCTTCTTGCCTAGCGTGAATAAACATTGTGACATCTTATGCCATCATAACTCCATTAGGCACTGATGATAGTGCACCAAACATGTCATTTTCCCTGTTCTGTATTGCCATGATATCGTAAACAAGTCGGTCGAATTGATTTCCTTGGATCAGCTTGACGACAAAGGATGATGATGTCATCACTAATGACCGGTTTACACAGAGAATCACTTGATCGTTCTTACAAAAATAACTTATCAATGACCGTGAATCAAAGCTCGAGAATATTACTCAAACATAAGAAATCATAAATCACAATTCGCAAAGTAAACTAAAATGAGTAATCCTCCTTCCTTTATATAGATTTAGGGTGTAACGGTAATTACCAAACGGTAACTATTTGTTAATGGCTATAGCATTAATTACCTTACCTAATTTTTCTTTCCTTTTCAACAATCGGTTTTCAAGCTTTTACCTGTTGATCAAACCTCAGTTGAGATGACAGCACTTACCTGTCCGGTTTATTTGATAGACCAGTAACATCTTCCGGTTTTACTTACTGACTGTGTGAGTTTATTGCTCGCCGGTCTTACTGGGAACAGTAGACGGGCTACCGGTTCCCTCTAAGCCTTTTTGTGAAGAGCCTGCCTGGCTCTCTCTAATTTAATTGCACTTAAAATAACTTTCAGAATATATGAACAATAATTTTGAAATTCAATGAACACTTTCAGATTTTCATCATTTATTAGAATGATATCAGAAATTATAACACCACTGAATTGCTTACAAATATCAGAATTAAAGCAACTATTATAACTGATTTCATACTTCAACTAACAAATTAACCTGGCACTTTAAAATGAATCCAGCTGCAGGTGTACGAAACTTACGGCTGGTTGTAACAAATGGGAATCTCTAAATTATCACAAGTCTGATTTTTTAACCCGGCTGCAAATAATGAAATCTGGAAATGGATGCAAGCCCCTTCAATCTCAAATAGCTCCTGCTATGGACGTTTCTTCCCAAACATTTATCACCTTCACCCAATAAGCATCACATGACCATCCAACCAAAGAAAAAACTCACGCAGCATGCCTGAATTGATGGCGTACGGCAGGCTAGAAAAATATGAAGTCTTTAATTCCATACGGCTGCACTTAGGAATTCTGGAACAGAATTCTTTGTCTTTCAACTCCCAACCTGTAGCATTCGTTGCAGATTTCCCCAATCAATTCTAATCCTCAGCAAGAAGACAAATCAAATCCCAAAATGAATAAATTGATTTGCCTGTAGAACAAACTTTTCAGAATTCCAGTATACATCAGCACTGGATTAAAATTCAGAATCAGAACTACAGCCGCAAAATTCACCATCAACCTGTAATGGCTCAAATTGCCAGAAGAGGAATCAGTCCTCAAAACCCTAGCTGGGTTGTGTCTCTCACAAACTTCAATAAAATCATAATTCAACAATGGATGATTTTCCTCTCACAAAGCATTGCTTTTATAATTCAAAAGTGTCTTCTCTCACACACTTTTCACTTAAAACACTTTGTATACTTAGGCACATATTGAATAATATAATTTATTAATTCATTTGGCTCCAAAAAAGGCCTTTTCACCAATATCATGAAATTATGACACGCAAGGTCCTTGTTTCTTGTGCCCAAAATTTAAAACTTTTCATCCTGGTTCCAATGAGCTATAACACTAAGGTATCCAGCATAAAATACCAACAAAAATGGCAACCTTAGCAAATTTAATTAAATAATAATAATAAGCCACCCGTCTTACGAAAACCACTGAAGAAGCATCTGAATCGAAATTTGTCTGCACAGGATTGATCCAGATGATGAAAGATGACGAATGAACTTGACGGGGCGACTTACTAAAAATAGACACTCTCTCCAAGATTCTTGGAGCCCAAACCGGAAGCCAGAAATGAAAATCGAGAGCATCATTCAACTCCTCTACCTCATCTGAGCTCATCGAAACTATCCATTGACTTACTATAAATAGTAAGTTCACACCAAAGACCCTCTAAACACCTCGCCAAACCACGAGGATCACAATAATGACCTGGCACCATTAGATCAATGAACTGCAAAAAAATGGGGACATTACACTTTTGGACTCAGTTTGCTGAAGAGATATCACCATCAGCAAATGATGATCTTCCCTCTGTCTTCTCCTCAATGGAGCTCTTTGATTCCTTCTTGAACCAAATCTTCTTGACTTCTTTCTTGGTCTCTTTTCCCTTGTTGTCCTCTTGATTGGGAGACAAGGTCTTATTCACCGATTTGACCGATCCTCTTCTTTTGTTCACTGGCCGGTTCCTACAATCTTTGGTCAGATGTCCAACTTTGTTGCAAGTGTAACAAACTATCCTAGTTGCCTTCCATGGATTTACCCTTCTATTCTTGGGTGAATGACACCAGGAGTCATTGTGGTTATGAATGCCACAGCACAATTTGTTGTGCTCCGGTTCTTATTCCTCTTAGGGAATATAGGTCTCAGTGGGGATCTGAATGCCATAGTTTTGGAACTGCATTCATCAACCTTATGTCTGAACTTATTGCATGCATAGCAATAACCTTTGAAGCTTCCACTGGACATACTATTGGGACGAGATCTACACTCAGAAGTCTTGTGGCCATACTTGTAACAGTTTCTGCAGTAACTGTTAGTAGTAGTTGATTTTACCAGTGCATTTCTGCAGTCACTTATTTTATGGCCCGGTTTGCCACAGTAATTGCAAGAAGTACTGAAGGACTTTTTACCCTTTTGTTCTACCGGTTTCTTCTTTTTCTTCCTGCCTTTCTTGACTCCAGATGACTCACCGGTTTCCTTGCTGCTTTGACTGGTGAACCCAAGTCCTACGGGGTCCTTGTGCTTTCTTTGAGCTCTCAGTTGCTCATCAAGCTTTTCTGAGCTCTCATTGTATCTTCGAAGTGTTTCATTTCTTTCTTCGAGAGCTTTCATCTGATCCTTCAATTGATACAACTCAATCGCCAGCCTTTTGCATGCATCATCTTTATCATGCCAATTATTTTGCATGTTTGCATTTTCTTGTGTAACTATTTGCATGTCTTCTTGAAGTTGCAGAACGACGAGATCACTTTCTCTTACTGCTTCTTATGCCATATTTCTTGCTCTCTCAGAGGCTGCCAGTGATTTCACTACACTGTTCCTTTCATCTTCAGCTTTCCTCTTTTTCTCGATTATTTCAGTCATTCTTAAGGCATTATCTTCCTGCTCCCTTTTCAGGTTGGAGATCTGATTGGTTAGAATCTGATTCTTCTCCATAAGCTCAGAGACTGCCTCCTCATCTTCATCTAATCCACTTTGCCCAGAGAGTTCCTCAATCGTTTCATTGCTCTCACTCAACTGCAGAGCCAGCGCCTTTCTTTTAGCAAGGGATCTTCTTAGCCTATTCTCAAGAGAGGCAATGATGTCATTGGCTTCCTCAAGCTGCTTCTGATCCCTGTAACCCTTCATGATCTTTTACTCAAGCGGTTAAGCTTTATATCTTTGAGAACCAAATGCTTTGATACCAATTGTTATTCCTAACCGGTTACTGAGAGGGGGGGGTGAATCAGTAAACACAATTTCTATTCCAATTAAACCTTATATATATATTCTTGCAGTATTAACAAAATATAATCAATCACTCATAAAAAAATAGAAATACACAGGTCAACACAACATATATACGTGGAAACCCTCCTTTAGAACCCACAACTTTACTACTGTAGTAATAAAGGTGCCCTGTTAAGAGCTTACAAAGCACTTGTAAGAGTGCTACCTAGTAAAGGGATTTGGTAGAAGATCTGTTAAGATCTTGACCCTGTTAGGAGTCGCCTTGCAAAAGGACTTTCAACACCAATTAAGATGTTACCCAGTTAAGGGATTTATACAACGAACCTGTTAGGGTTCACCCTGATAGAGGGATTTGAATATGCTTATCAATATAAAAGCAATGATCTGTAATGACACTTTATGTCTGATTAGATCATACTTGATACCCTTTCCGCTCTGCTTGGCTATTGAACCTCTTTGCCTTTCACCTCTTGTGACCGTAGCTGCTCTCAGAAGATATCTCTCTCCTGCTCTGTATTTTCAACAACTTTTGTGTATCCCATGACCTGTATTTATAAGACATTAATCTTTAAAGAATACTTCTCACAGTTCCGCCAAGCTGTAAACTCACCCATAAATCATGCATTCAAAGATCATGCGAAATGATCTTGAGTTTACCTTGAAACATCCGCGTAGAAATAAAGCTAACTCCAGTTACAAAGCTAACTCCAGTTCTAACTGTGAATGCTCCGTATAATCCGGTTTTAACTGAAACAGCTTCGCATAATCCGGTGTGGATTATCATGCAGTCAACTGGTATCAATCTTATACCCGGTTGTTCATACTTCCCCTGTATGTTTTATATCTTATACCCGGTTGTTCATACTTTCCCTGTATATTTTATAAGACCGGTTGTAGACATCCCGTTTGGTCTACAGGTACATATACTTTGTTTGGTCTACCGGTACATATTAAGGAATATGATTAGTCTATTGGTTTACCGGTGGGATTGATGTTTGCTTTAAACTTATCCAATGACAACTTAAATATGCCAACAATGATATTAATCATGTTGTGTGTCGATAATGAGTATCGATATTATACTACAGCAACATGTCGATTTGTAAATCGATGGAGATTAGTTTACGTTGATCGATCATCATCATGACACGTCTCCACACACTTATATATATATATATATATATATATATATATATAGACCAAATCGGATATCTTGCAATGTACAGAAATCAATAAGTGCAAAGCAAGATACAGCAGTGACATAAAACATATTACCACAGTTTGATATTAACTCATCATATCTCAGCAGCTTCATAGTATCACTGTTCAATATTGATTCATAAGGAATTAATATTGTCATTATACAAATCATATTGATATCCATATAAAGATCATCGCATATCGATATAAATTCATATTGAGTTTATATTAAAATATATATCCAAGTAATATTATTGTGATATTGTGATCAACATATCAAATAGAATATTGTTCAAATCTGCATATACATCTGGAGAACAGTGATTAAAATTAAAATTTCTATAACCTATAAATCTGATCCAAATTAACAATTATGTGGTTTTACTTTATCACATATTTCCCCTCTCCTCTCATTCCTTGGATCCTCTATATCTAACTAATTAGAGGGGTAATATACAATCACAAATATTCCTTTGATGCATATGGTTGTGTGACTAGCTCAAAATCGTGTCCATTCTAGATTAATCAAATTGTTTCTTTTGGTTTAGGTAGAATCCCATTACGTCTACTCTAAGTAGGATCATATTTCCATTCTAGGCAGAACCCCTTATCCTTTTTACTTTTACTTTTATTAATCATGAATATTTTTAAGCAATTTGTAGTTTGTTCATTTTAAATGCTTGATTGACGTATTTGATTAACAATTTTTGGTTTAAAGTAAATTTCAAGATGGAGCACTTAAAGCATGGAGAGTACATAGAATAAACACTCATAGCCATACTATTTTTATGAGCATCTAAATAATTTACTTTGATGTTGGTCTGATTGCTTGTTTTATGTTGATACGCATCTTAATAGTAATTCATATCCAAGTCAAAGTGAGGGCAACATGTAATGGTCAAAAGTGCATGCCTTACACTTTTGCCTTTATTTTGAGTCCTTTGTGATAGACACATCTTTTTTGCATGACTAGTGTATAAGTGGGGCATTCTAATGTAATTATTGATAAATAACTTGAGCTTAACTTAATTCCATTTGTATATTCTAATGTAAAAATTGATAAATAACTTGAACTTAACTTGATTCCATTTGTATACATCCCCACGTACTAGTCTTGATCCCTATTTCATTCATTCCTTCACCTGACTCAAATTTGTGCGATATAGAACTAACCCATACTAGTTTCACAAAGCAAGAAAATGATCCCTAGACTTTTAAACTTACCTCTATAGTCTATCCATTACACATTAACTTGAGCCAAGAATTTATTAAATTGTGTCCTAAGGTGTTGTATTTAAAGGACAAATCCTAATTCATTTCAAATCATGTGGACATTTGAACTTCTATCCAGGAGCTCTCATCCACATTGCATCATCATATAGAGAGCACTTCATGGAACATGAATATTGCTACATCAACTTACATCATCATAGGCATTATTGCATGCTCACCTACTTTTTTTTAACCTTCACACCATACCATTAAATTGACAACAAGAGTTTGACCAAAGGAGAACATTATTTGCCCAACATGCTCCGAAACAATGTCTATCAATAGTATATAGACATAAGTTGTAGATATGAAGATAACATGTTTCAGACATCAATTTTTGTGAAGTTCGTATCCACACACAAAACAAAACTACAATATCAAACAAGATTTATTATTTTTAAGATGGTCATCTTATAGTCCTTTTTTTAACACATTGGCAAATTGATTTGAGACATCTCATATAAGTTTATAACAAATTTACAGCAAATTCCAAGATATATAATTTTATTTATTTTACAAACATTTATTTCAATAATCAAATCAATCCTCACTCATTAAGTCTAAAATATTTATTTGTTTATATTAAATTATCAAATACCATAATTTTAGCTTCAAATACAAAATGAGAATTTGCCTACTAAAAGATATATCATACTTTTTTTTGGACAAACTCCCCCTATAACCTCTCGAGGAAGGGGATCAGGGCTGAACTAGAGCCAACCACCAAATCAATCCGAACGAAGAGAATCAATCTCAAGACCAACATGGAACAAACCCAAAGCCCTTAACCAACTACACTGTCCATTATTATAACTTAAAAAAAAACTAACTAGTGGAACTTTAGAATGTGGTCAGGATCTTGTGGACTGTGGGACTTAGCCATCAAAAACTGAGATAAGTTCAAGATCATGGCACTATATAAAGCCAAAATCATGGTTTGCTATTGAATTGTACAGATTCTTGTATCTTCCCCTAGAGGGCACTCCTGCATCTATCCTTTGCAGTGTATATGTCGGTACATTTCTGTCATTAGGTAATATAGATTTATGCTATTCCAAACAGTAGTTTATCAATGCAAAGGGAGAAGACCGTATCAATTCCGGAGAAGATAACATCAACTCTGTAAAATTTGTACTAGAAAATAGATCTTTCCAAAATTGCTTTCGATTCCACATGATGTTTACCAAATAAAAATATAACGTGAAAATGATGATATTTTTACAACTAAGACCACTGCATTCTTACTTTAATCTTGTCATGGGGCCCACTTCAATGGTGGTGTCACAGGAGATAAATCAAAGCTCAATTATTACTCTCAATTTATTATATACAATCAAAAAAGAATAGAGCAAAAATTTTAAGAACCTCATAATTTAGTGAAAGTTAATTACTTTTCTTACTTAAAACTGTTTGCAGCCTGAATCAATTCAGAATTTATCTTAGTCTCTTCTGCTCCTCGTTGAATTGAAGATACCTCCCTCTCCTATATACTGGATCTGTAAGGATATTCTGTTAATGTATGGTGAAACTAAATTTGACTGACTGACTTTACTTCTCTGCTCTTCTGAAAGTATCTCGTGACTGTCTAGGATTTAGCAACTTGTAAAATAGTTTAATCATATTGAATTATTTATAATAATATATCAATAAAAGAGAAAGGGTAAACCCAGAGCAATCCTTAATCAATCTGTCTGTTTAATATAGTTGTGGATATATCCATGCAGTGGCTTGTTTTGAAATATTAAGCACCAAGTTCTAACATTTTCGGGGAATTCTATACAATATTTAATTGCTCCGAGCCTTTTGACTGAGGCCAGGTTTGTAGAACGAACAACATACAAACTTAGGCCACCAGAAACTGCTAGTTAAGCTATAATAATAGAACGGAGCTCTGTAAAGACAAATCAAATTAAACTTGACCAAAGTCCATTCATTTTTCTTTGCTTTAGGTACAACAGTCTAGAGGTGATTTGCTGCAATGATATCTTTTTGAACATACATAATTGATTTGAAGCTATAAGGCCTCTGTACAAACTTAGTTAATAAGGCTGGTGGCTTACCAAAGCCTAAGCAGAGCAACGAAGATACTGTCACACGTGTACTGATTTTGAATCAATGTAACAAATAGTGAAAGGCTACCCAATTTTTGTAATGAAAACTTGAAAGTTGTTAGTGTCCTTGAGTGAATTTACTTGTAAAAGTAAACCCGCACCAAAAGACCAAGGTTCTTGCATTCACCTGGTTTTATTATACTGTCAAAACCAATATAATCAAACCGCACACTTGTGCCTAGCAATAGTGTGGGTTGATGATGCAATGCAATGATAAACGAGTACAGACCGATCGTAAACTCATATTTATGTAATTCATGGTCCACTAATCCAAATTGATCCATGCGAGCTTAAATTATGGTTGGCTTTCTATGATCAAACAAATGAGTATTGATCATTTCATGATTTACACCTACTTATCCCAAAATTGCATCTATTCTTTCATAGTAGCAGTTCCTGAATCTCATTTTGGCAAAGCATGGCGCGCTTCACTTTTAAAATAAAATTGAAAACCTAGGCAATTCTCCAACGGTTATTGGAAGAGAACAAATATAAAACAATACTGCAAAAGAGGGGAAAAAAACCTGGGATGACGCCTCTTTTGCATGGAAGTAAATTCCCTGGACAAACTCCGCATTGGTATCGAATGTTCCATTTCGATTGGTATGGTTGGCAATCGTATGCAGAGCTTATTTCTGCTTTGTGTTGATGAGATTTAAATATGAGATGGCTAACTTAGAAAACAGAGACATCATTTTCAGACAGTGAAAGCCCGCGTCATCAACTCAGTTGCCCACATCTTCATCCGACCACACCCTTCCATTGTAGTGGATGCTTGTGAAGCCCTGCTTTACCCATATCACAGGTGGCGCTTTTCATTTTCGTTTTACTGCGTTTTTTGCCCGCCGGTGGTTACTTCTCCCTTGTTCGACACCATCTTAGTCTATATCACTTTGACTTCGAGATTATAAAGCATGCGGAAAGTGCCACCGTGGTACTTCAACAGCTATGATCTTATTTTGTAGTTTGTTTGATTCATAGATTTTTTCAATATTCAACGTCTCGTCACATTGTACTCAATAGTTAATATTCTTGTGACTCCTTTTTTTAAAGTTATGATAATCGAAGCTCATGAAGAAAGGAGCCAGCTATGCAGCCGACAGATTCCCCTACCATCCGCCCATTCCATGGTATACCATGCATACTTCCATTTAATTAAATATGTATTGTCAGGCAGCACTTCCCAAAAATGTACATTCGTAATGAATTGACACTTTGCATGATTTAAAAAATATATATAATCTAACATCAGAACAAGGACGCAGTAAGTACTCATAGGAATATTAAATATAGAGAGGGAGATTAATTATAAAGTGTAAGATAAAATGATTTTTCTAATTGATTTACTCTTTTCACATAAAGGTCAAAACGTTTACTATTTTGAGATGGATGGATAAAGTAAGTATAGTTAAAAAAAATTATTAGTCCCTGCTTAAGGGAACTAATGTTTTCATATGGCTATTTCTAATTAGTTTCTATAATAGAAGTTAATGAAATTCTAAAGTTTAGAATAATATTTGAACTGTTTTATTTTTAAATTAATTTCTAACTATTAATTTATTTATTTTATTGGCTACCCTTAATTTTCCCAAAGGTTTTATTATTTTTTCAATTCAAAAAACCAAAAGAATATCTGGAAGTTTCCACAATTCCTCCTTTCTCGAAAGCTCATTAGGTCGAGCTCAAAAACCTAGATTCACAACCCCTGTGCCGCAATCTTCTACAGTACCATCAATTTGTACGAAAGCTTAACTTTCTCCATTTCAAAACCCTTCGATTCCACGATTCACCAATTTCAACGGACTGTACTCAAAACCTGCAACAATATCGAATATTGATTTCCTTAAACTTTCTCTGAAGAATGAAAACACAAATGAAATTAACCGAAAATTCTTAACAGCAATTTATCGATCGCAGAGAAATAGTTGTAGGAAACAATTTATCGATCGCAGAGATTTTTTAGTCCCTACCTATAATATTATTAGTCTCTGTTTTTATGTAGTAAATTATAATATTATTAGTCCATGTTTTTATGTAGTAAATTATAGTATTATTAGTCCCTGCCTTATACATATTGTTAGATACTAAAAGATAAAAGATATTATTATACCTAAACATTTGAAGAAATTCTCAAGAGATAAATCATTTTTCTCTATCTATATTAATTTTTATAGCCATAAACTCTTCTCCCAAAACTCACTATATAACATAAAGTAATATACATGCCACATTTTCATCTCTTTTCCAAAAAAAAATATTCCTTAGGAAAGACATTATATGTGATTCCGGCAAGCCTCACTATTGTACCAAAATTTTTCCTAGTTGGCCTCCATTTGATTTTCCCTCGTATGTATTTCACTAGCATGAACCATTCATTCAATTTCTACCTCTTGTGCTTGATTATTGAGACAGAACAAGCTTTATAAAAATACAAATTACTTCCCTCCATTCACACATTGTTAAAAGCCAAAGGGCCTATTTATTCAACCACAATGTTTGGTTTAATAGCATTAAACAAAAAATTAACATTTGATGCTTAGAGTTGTGTTATTTCCCTTTATGTTTTTTCCTATTCAACAACTATGCTTTAACCAACAAACAAATCTATATTTCCTTTTTGACAAAAGGAGGGACTCAAGCTTTATAGAGCTCTTGTTTATTTATTTATTTATTTAAAATGATTTTTCTAATTGATTTACTCTTTTCATATAAAGGTTAAAATTATTACTATTTTGAGATGCATGGATAATTTAAGTATAGTTGGAAAAAATAATTAATTGATTTATTTATTTATTTATTTATTTATTAATATTTAAATTAAAATAGATATATTTAGAGGCTTTTTTTGTCAATTAATTGTAGATCTTTTAGAGTATTAGAAACGATAAAAGATTTGAATAGTTTGAAATAGCGTAAATTCAGTCAAATAAAAATGTGTTAAGGTAGTTGACTAAATTAATTAAATCATCCAAGTTAACTAAATTAATTAATTTTGAGTTAGTGCTTTAATTTTATTAGTAATAAAATTATGATTGTATTGTATAAACATTATTTTTTAATGCTAGATGATTTGAGTTATTTGGCACAAGAGATATATAACGAAAGTAATGTTCAAACTCTAAACACTCTAATATCTATAATTTCAAATAATGTTACGAGTTTGTTCAAAAATTCAAGACATTATGTCAAAGTGAACATCATGTAGATGATATTGGTGCTAAGTATTTAAGTATATTTTGAAAATTATGTGTACATTTTTATTCTAATTCATGTTTTTTGTCATTTATAAAAGGAGAAGCCACTAATACTATCCATATGGTTTTGAATTTCTATCACTTTTATCATAGTGCCAAAGTAGTAAATTTTGGTGTTAACTAGTGATTAAATAAAACTGTTTAGACCAATTAGAATTTTTTAGATTTTGTATTTTGTAATAAATTTCATATTTTGTAAAGTTAGATGCAATATTTGTAACTTTATAATTTATAGAAATCATTTTTCTATCATTTTTTTATATTTAATATAATGAAAATGCATTGCTCCTTCCATATTGCATAGTTTTCCGCTTGGAAACAATTTTTGTTTCTATCTTTAATTAGGATTTTCATTAATAATAAAAATATTGTAAATATATGATATAATATAATATATATTTATTCTCATTTATATATTTTTTTAAAATATTTTAAAATTTATTATATGTAAATTATGCATTAATAAATATTTAGGTAAACAAATGTGTGATATATTTTCCTTTACAAAATATTATAATTTAAATTAAACATAGTAAATAAATATTTGATTTTATAATTAATTAGAAATGTTAAATAAAAATAATATATATTTCTATTATATAATCTTCTAAAATAAATTATTAAATATTATGATTATAATATAGATTATAATATAAATTAAAATAATAATATTATATTTATAATTATTATACATTCTAAATATATTATATTATAATTATAATTTATGTATAATATAATAATACAATATTATATATACAATAATATTAATCATATGTAATACAAAATATATATCAATAAAATAAAATTAGCACTATTGAAATAAAATTAAAATTAAGGTTTAAATTAATTATAATTTGCAATCAATAATTATTTATATAATTATAATTTTAAAAATTATTTATTAGTAAAATTATCATTATATAAAAAATTATAATTATATAATTAATTAAAATATCTTATATATTATAATAAATTTATTAAAATTAAGATTGAATTTATATTTAAAATTAAAATTGAAATTAATTACTATAGGCAAGTACTTGGCCACTATGTGGCACTTATTTTAATAATACTATACAATCAACTGATTTGCAATTGTGTCAATTGTAAAATGAAAATATGGAATAAATGCAAACATATCAACTAATGTACAATTTCAATCATCTCTTAAAATTTTCATAACAAAATCTTTTTTATATCTATTTTTTTATTTTAATATCTACAAAGTATTTTTTATATCTATTTTTTTGTTTTAATTATCTTTTAAATCTCTATAATATTAATACAATAACACTAAGAGAGAAATATAAGGCCACCACAACAAACTATGAATGAAGTAACCAAAGTTAAACATCATACACAAACAAATATAAGTTAAATTCTTCCCTATCTACTTGTGACATAATAATATCTAATTGATGTGATGTTGATAAGAATTTATCTTAACTTCACCATAAGTGTATGTATGCCTTACTAAATCTTATTACACATAAAATTCCATTACCTTAACTAAAATAAAATACAAAAATTCCATGTTGTTAATTAAATATAAACTTATTAAGTTAATAGATAAATAAATAAACAAATCTATTTTTTAAAATTTATTTGAATAAAATATTAGTAAAATGATATAATATATACATTATATTTTATATTAAAAGTATTTGAATAATATTATTAAATAATAAACTTATTAAATTAATAGTTAAGTAAATAAATAAATCTATTTTTAAAAAATTATTAAGTGTGTAATGTTTTGTGTCCTACGTGGCGCGGGAAATGCATGCATGAAAATGTGTTGGTGAGGTAAAATGAGGACAAGATTTTTAATTACTCCACGCGTTGCCATTATGTATTTTTTATTATCATTTTAAAAGATCTCAGATTTGATACGAAGAAGAAGTCATTCGAGGGTTAGGGCAAGATGATGTGAAATTTGGGTTCCAATGTTTGTGTCTTAAATTGACTGTAGCTTGTGACTGATACCAAATCAATACAAAAATCTGTAGTCTAAGTGTCGTGTGCTAATTACCCATGACTTAGTCAGAAAAATCATATATATGTATGTGAGATATCTGGTGGGAAGAGTCACAGAAAGAGATGGAGAAGCGCATATTTGTTGGCTTGACCTTTATCAGTTGCTTGGTTTTACTGCAACTGCCACGCTCGATTGCAGATACCATAAATGGTTTCACAACATAAGACTTTGGCTTTGACATTCAAAAACCATATGATATAAGTGTAGATCAACGATACACCTTCATCAATGGCATCCACACAATGTGGGTTTTCAGCAATGATAAACCCCACACACGCACCAGCAATACTAAGCCCTGCACGGAAATGTGTTTTCTAGCCAAGGTAAGAAGAACCCCCAAATTTCTTAGTTTATAAGGATGATTTGTGAGAAAAATATAAGAAAATTTGGGAATTTTTTAATCTAGTACATTTTACAGGGTGGCAATTATAAATTAGAGGTTTGGCAATTTGAAGGGGATGTGTATGTGTCGTCTGGAAGCACAGGTGTAGCGGTTATGCAAGTGATGGGCAGTGCTAATGAAGTTTCTGTAGCTCTGCAAATTAGGGTTTACGATGGGGGTTTGAAACAGTATAGCTCTTCTCTGCCCAATGTTTTTGGTCCCGCCAATGTGTACGATCAATGGATTCATGTTAATGTTATTCACGATGTCGATAAAAAGCACATTCAAGTCTATTTGGACAGCAAACTCAGGTTGGACACCCCAAATCTTGGGACTGGAAGCCATTATTTGAAATGTGGTGTTTATGCAAAAAATAATGTGAGTCAGAGAATAGAGTCGCGGTGGAGGAATATTAAGATCTTGAAGCGTAATTAGCTTCTTTGTCTGCACATCTTTATAAGTAATGTAGCTATTTTGAAATGCCAAAAGTAGGCATTATGCCTGTCCTTGTGATCTTTAATGGATGGTTTTCTATCACAAGTCAAAGTTTGTTAAGCAATCTGTGCACTGCAACTCTGAAACCCAACCTTCCTAACTAGGGTTAACTTCACCCTGTGGATTTGAGTCCGGCAATGCAGAACCAACAAAAGGAAAAAAAAAAAAAAAAAAGTGGAAAGATCGGACGGTATAAATCTTTTCAATCGTCTGCCACATGTCCTATGTTTTGGATAACCAACGAACAACGGATGAAATAAATGAATGGGATGGATAACCAATGAACAAAGGGTGAAATAAATGAATGGGATGATTTCAATCGTCTTGCACTTGTACGGAGTAAGAGACAACCGTCGATCGGGGTAACCCAGGTCGATGCTTTTCAAATTAGGAACCCCTTCGAGGTAATAATATTTTTTTATTTAATCTAACTCTTAAATATTAAAGATAATGTTTGAATTGCTTTTGATATTTATAACATTATTTTAATACGGTGAAGGTAATATTCCAATAACTTCATGATTAAGAGTGGATACACAAGCTCAACTCTCTTGAATTGTCTTCCATGATTGTGTTAAATTTTCAACCATTGATTTTAAACAATGGGTCATCCAATTCAAATAAGAGACGCCTTAAACTTAGCCTTGAAATCTTATGCAACCGTCCCTCCATTTGACTCTGTCAATCTGAATTCATTGTCCATTTCTCTACTATTATTGATTTTACACTGGTTTTTTGGTCTAGATTGGACACAAATGTTTAAAAAGTAAATTAGATTGTTCCAAGGGACAAGTTTCATTTGATATGCATCAATTGACATTAGACATTGCAGTACAAAATGTTGGAAATGGGTTGCAAGACGATACAAACAATCCTAATGGTTAATTTTGATTGATTTTCATTTGTCAGAACATGATGTTGGTAATGTCGCATCAGTCTAATCACAAAATTGTCAAGTGGACCTTATCGTTTGTTCATTGGTTTTTGTTATAATGTTGTCCATAACATTTTTCGTTTCATTGGAAGAAAAATGATTTCTATGTTGGGCATTTTATAATCTATTGAAAATGATGACTTTTCAATGTTTGACTATTGTACATCCTCCCAAAAATAATGAGTATACTTGCCAATGTACATGAATATTAATACGTCTTAAGTTTTTTCCTTATGTATAATTTTTTATATATATGAATGGATTATGTATAAGCTTTTAACCCGTCAAAAAGAAACTATAGAAAGGTAAGAGATTTATAAAAATAATACCTAGAACACAAATAAATTATTATTTTTTTCTATTGTATATTATTTAAACAGTTTAGTACAAAAGTTTACGAATCAGAGTATCTAACATATTACAAAAACTCCCAGAACTGCTGAGTACACCAATCGATTACATAAGTATATTAATAAAGCAAAATTGTAAAAGAGATTCAGAGTCGTTTCAAGAGAGATTATCCTCCTCTTCTTCCTCTTCATCATTAGTGTCTAGGGAAACAAAGTTTTAACCCAACACTCTATAGTCTCTATCATCTTTGTTACTCATTTCTTTGTGCAGATTTTCATTCTTCAACTGCTGGATAAACTCCTTGAGGGTGTATTCAAATTCATCCTTCTCTTTCATAGTAGTGTATCCATAAGCTACCTCTGATTTCTCCATGGTAGCCTTCCCTTCTCTCAACACCTGCAAGAACTTGCTCTCCTTCACCTTCAAAATCACCGTGACCTACATGGAAATATCAGAAAAGATGAGTCTCTTGCGAGACTCCGTAAGGTACCTATTCTTTCCTGCAAGTACATCATTATTTCGAGCCTTCCAGATGAACCATAAAATAACAGAAGAAAGCAAAGTCCAGAAAGAATTACAGAATTTGCTGCAATTGATAGAGCCAGAGATAACATTCAAAACATTAAAGTGGGTCTTATATGACAATCCAAAAATATTCCAGATTTCAGAAGCAAATAGGCATTCAAAGAAAACATGGGTGACAGATTCAGGTTGTCTACACACAGAACAAATATTAGGCTCTCCTTCTAGTTTCTTAAATGGCAACTTGTGCAGGAAAAGTTTCCATAGGAAGCAAGAGATCTTTGGTTCAACAAGTATGGCCCACAACTTATTGAAGTATTTCATCCATTCTGTTTCCTAAATTTCTAGGCCCCACTTACTATTAACATGATTAAAGATGTCATTGTTGTTGGTCAGCAACTGGTAGAGGTATTTGGATTTTCCAAGGTGAAGAGGGGTACTGTTAGGCCAATATAACTGGAAACCACAACAAGACTCAGTGCAACAGCCTTTAATGGGACCTAGGGAACAAAGAGCTTCTCTAAGGATAGAATATGTTCTCCAATGAGACCGGGGTAAGTTGAAATGGGATTCCAACCATTCCCAAGAAGGAATTTTTCCCTGCTGGAGGATATCACCAAATTTTGCAATACCAATCCCTGCCCACTTCTTAGCTGAACAGCCCTGTAGAAGAGCAAGTTTTTTGTCACCATGACTCAAGTTCCACCAAATAGATTTAAGCCTGCATATATTCCCAATGCTTTCAATTGGTTTCTTATGTATCAAGAACCCCTTAACATACTTCCAAGCCTTCCAAATGCTCTTGAAGACATTGGAGCCTTGAACAACAAAATTGGCATCTATAGTGAGAGAATCAATAAAACAGAGGTTCTGCCATCCTCTAGGTCTGCTACAGTGAGCCCTCTGCAAGTTGCTTCTAATCAACACTTTCTAAGGCTCTTCCCCATCCCCAGCCTTAGCTATCCACTTAACCGCCAAGGTAATGCCTTGAGATTTGAGGTCCTTAAGGCCTAGACCTCCCCAAGATTTGCTTCTTGCCCACCACTCCCAGGAAATAGCATGAAACCTCTTATTCCCTCTGCCATCTGAGCATTAAAAATCTCTGATAACTTTTTGGATAGAACTAAACTGCACTTGGTTAAAGAGCCACATGGAGGAGAAGTAAATAGGGTACGAAGAGAGGATCTTCTGACAAACCTGAAATCTACTTGGGAAGGATAGAAGGTTACTATCCCATTTGGTAAGCTTCCTATTAATCCTCCCAAATACCCATTCCCACATCAAATTGAGGTTAGGAGAGACAGAGAAAGGGATGCCCAAGTATCTGACTAGGTGGTGAGGCCCACCCCAAGAAAACTCAAAGTTACTCCACCAGTGAGGTGGATTCAAATCCCAACCCAACATAACAAATTTGGATAAAGATATCTTACTGCCAGAGGCTTGGTAGAAAAGATCTAGCTTGTTCATCAGGAGTCTCATGTTATGTTCTTCCAGGAGAAGAAGGATGGAGGTGTCATCAACAAACTGGACATTGGAGACCTCCTAATTATTGGGGAGACAGACACCAATCACTTTAGGGGAGAGGGAATCATCTCTAAGGAGGTAGTGTAAGGAATCAACTGCAATAACAAACAAGGAAGGGGCCAGAGGGCATCCCTGTCTGATGGACCTGGAGAGACTGAAGGATTCTGATCTGACAACATTGATTTCAACTGCAGCCATTGCACCATACAGTAGTGTAGATACCATTTTGTAGAAGCGAGGGGGGAAACCAAGAGCTTCCAACATCATCATGATGAACCTCCATTCAATCCTATCATATGCCTTCTCATAATCTATAAGAAGCATGGCACAGTTATGCCCTGAAGATTTTGCCCAGTCCATGGCTTCCCAACAAGTGATAAGGTTCTCTAGGATATATCTCCCATTAACAAATCCAGTTTGGGTGCTATTAATCACTGAGGGGAGAAGCTTCTCAACTCTCACTGCAAGAACCTTGGCTAGGATCTTGTAGATGACATTTAGTAAAGTAACGGGTCTCCAATTTTTTATTAGAAGTCTATCACCTTCCTTAGGAATGAGTTTAATGAGTCCGACATTTAACTTAGGTCCCAATGTACCTGCCTCAATAGCTTCCTCATAGACATGCAGAAGTTTAGGCACAATCCAATGAATGTTGGATTTGTAAAATTCAATTGGTAATCCATATGGTCCCGGAGCTTTATCATTAGTCATTATATTGATGGCTACTTTGATTTCCTCCTCTGAAAGGCCCCTATTCAAAAGCTTAGCATCCTCCTCACTAACCTTCTTAGGGATGACGGTTCTAATCCTGTTCCTGGCATTCTCCATGGAGGGGTCAGAATCTGCAAAGGTAAAGAGTTCCTAGTAGAATGAGGAGAAGGCACTGAGGATCTCCTTCTGAAAAGACACCACAGAGTCCTGGACTCTAATACTAGCAATTCTGTCTCTTGCTTCTTTCTTCTTAAGAGTTTGAAAAAATAATTTAGAGCCTCTGTCACCCAAATTAATCCAATTAATCCTAGCTCTGATTCTGGCTCCTCTAGACTTAACCAATTGAAGTCTTCTGAGAGAATCTCTGCACTTTATAACATTATCTAGGAGCAATTCAGACTCTGAATTTTCTTGGATCTGAGATTCTGCCTCTTGCATAGATTCCATCAGCTGGTATTCCATCATTCTAGAGTCTTAGCTTTCATAATACCAACAGCTTTGAGCAGACCCTGCCAAGATTTAGTGGTCTGATTCCATTTATCAATATTAGATTCATGTTGTACAATCTCCTCATTGTACCAAGCAATGATTTTGACCACTGCTTGGACATCCTCATCCCTAAGAAGGGATGTGTTTAGGGAAAAGCCTTGCTTGGGGGGATTATCAGAGGCTTGTTCCTCAATGAGTTGTATGGAGGAAAAGATGGGATGATGGTCTGACAGGGTGAAGGGTGTGACATTAATAAATCATGTATACATTAATAAATCTTAATTATAATATAATTAGATTACATTTAAATTATTAATTGATAATAATAATTTAAATGTAATATAATTTAATATAATTTAATATTTTATAGAATTGTTTAATATTCTTTTATAATTATAGAAATAGTAATTACTAAATATTTGTATTATATTTAAATTGTTAATTGACAATAAATATTATATACATTTATTAAATATTTTATAATAATATATGTAGTTAATTAATATTGATTATTAGATAATTATATTATAGTTATATTATTAATCTATAATAAATATTATTTAAATTCTACTTTAATATTATGGGATAATTTATAGATTAATTTAATATATTTTTCAATTATAGAAATAATATTTTTTTAGTTAATAATTAAATTTGTAAATGGTGTATATGTACAATTAAACATATCAAACTAAATATAATATTAATTCATTTTATAATGAGTTAATCAACACATAAAATTCATTACAAGGGTGTGAGGTTCTAGAGGTCTTAGAGGACTTAACTTCAAGATGTATTAATATTCAATAGTATATAATTGAAATATTATATATATAGTCATAAGGTTGAATGTCAAAGTAGAGCACAACAAGTATGGATATAAAGAAAATAATGGCATAATATTATTTAATACTCGCAAAGGTGAGAAAAATATGTACACAAGAGAAGTGAGAAAGAAGATATATTAGGTTAGTTGCAAGGTAATCAAACCAACAAACATTTTATAACTCAATGCATGTATTTAATTAAAAATCACATATCTTATGCAACATGCAAGTGGCTTCCTCCCTTGGCTCTCTTTCCTATAGAGATTCCAACATACCAATTAATGTGTCTCTCTCCTTATTTTCCTCTTCCCTCTCTGCAAACCCCTTTGTTTCTCCTCTCTCTATGTTCTTTATGTCTCACTTTATTTTTTTGTTGGTGGTTGTCCATGTGTCTAAATATATTCATCTCAAGTTTGATTTGTTATCACCACATGGCAAAATTTTGTGTCTCTTTTCTTTCTATCGTTCCCTATATATATCATGTCTCTCTCTATTCTCTATCTCTATTTTGTATTCCTCTCTATCAATATTCCCCCTCTATCCCTCTTTGTTTCTCTAAGAAAATATTTTTTTCCTTGATCATAGCTCCTTATGGAAATATGCAATAAATACTCTCTCTCCCTCTCTCTCTGATAGTAAAACTCCTTTCCATCCCCTCTATCTTAATTTATCTTTATCTATTTATATTTACCTCTCTTTATCCCTATGTCTCTATATCTCTCTTTCTTTATCTCTCCCCCGCTCTTTGTCTCCATCTTTTCATCTATCTACGTCTCTCTTATTTACTATCAATCTCCTTTTGTATTATTCTCTCTTCCTCTATCACCCTTGAAAAATTCTCTATTATTTTATATTCTCTCATCTTTCTTTGCCACTTACATCCCTCTACTTCTTCTTTTTTCTCTCTCACCTCTCATATTCATATATATGTACCAATCTATTTAAATGTTACTATTTCTAACCTATAACATGTGATGGGACAAAATTTAATAAATAAATTTCATCCAAGAAAAAAATCCCTTAAACTCATATGATCAATGATCATTCAAAATTAATATAAGTAAACACAAGACTTGGTATAGAAGAATAATAGTAAAAAAAATTGAATAGAATAAACACACAATTACTAATAAGCTAAAATATCAATTTATAGTTAATTGGTTTGTAATTGATTCTAATAATGTATATTAACAATAAATCTTGAATTAAAAGAAACTCTTACTTAAGCCTATTATTGAGGAAAAACTAGAAATTATTGGAGAATAGTGTCATTCTAGATCCCATCTTTCTAAGTGGCTATATAAAAAAAAATTTGACAAATGAAAATGTATAGCTCCACATTAATTACCCTTTTGTTTTGTATTTTTAACCCTTATAAGCCTCTATCATAAAATGGACAAGGGAATAAATGGACTAAAGGATAGTGCATACATGACCAAGAAATCAATATTCTCTCCCTTTGTCTCTTTATCTCTTCCTATTTAGATCCATTTCCCACTAACTCCCTACCCCTAATTATATCTCTTTTTATTTGTCTCCATATTTCTCTCCTTCTCTATCCTTATCTCTACCTATATCTTTCCCCCTTCCCTTTTATCTCTCGAAACGTCTCCCTCTCTCTAGATCTATCCATCTCTCTTCCTCCCTCTCCTCCTGGATCTCTATATCTATATCTCTCTACCCTTATATATATCCCTTTCCACCTCTCTACATATATCACTTGCTATTTCTATCTTTATCTTTCTATTTCTCCATCTATCATTCTCTCTCCCTCCCTCTGTATATATAATTCATCTCTTTCATATCTATATATCCCTCTCTCCTCTCTTTTTATCTCTCACCCTTTCTATCTCTATCACTCTCCCCCCTATATCTCCCTCTCTTGCTATTCATATCATCCCATCTCTCCATCTCTTCCAAATACAAGCATAACATAAGCAAGTTGGTTATGAAACATGATTATCTTTGTGATTTAGAGGTTTTATGTTATTTGTGTTTGGATCCCTCTAAGTGGATGAATAGTTGATTTGAAGTTATCACTTATCCATTGAAACATCTGCTACACAAAAAATATCATTTTCTAAATGTCCTTCCACCTTATATACTACATAAATGTTTTAAATAAATAGACCAAAAATTCTCTAATTGACTTTCCACACTTCTTCAACACACCCATTGCACACCAAGTGCAATTGCTAGTTTTTAAGTTACAACAACATTGACTAGTGTTGAAGCTTTCACATTTGACAATAATGGTACCATTAAACAAAAAATCTTAAAAATTTGTATTTAAGGTCTTTCATGAGGTACGTCTTTTAGTACACTTGATATTGTTTTAAGAGTTCAAAATATTTATAATGCTCCTCACGAGGTCCATCTTGATGGCATCTAAAACTTAACCAAACATTTTTTATGTTTCACTTTGTTGAGCCAAACCATGTTCAAGCCATTTTCTAACATAGGCCTTGGTATGTTCAGTCTTCACTACTTGTGATGCAGGAACATCTAAGATGTAAGAGTAATCTTGCATCACTCAAAAATATTGTCTAGTTTTCAATAAGGGTTATCTTTAGATAGGGTTACTATTCTTAGAAAATTTTCTATTTTTAATAAGTTGTTCATTTGAGCACAAATTGTTCCATTTGCCTCCCTGGAGGTTTATTTTGGATATATGAGTCTGTCAATAAAATTTCATGGCAAGATCAAGTTTGGTTTTGAAGATATCGAATTTTCTATTTTGGTGGGTGGTACAAAAACTTTGAACTCGGTTTTTAAGGTTTTAGAAGCTTTGAAAGGGGGTCAAACTCTAATTGGCTAGCACTTCACAAGTTGAGGTCGTAGAGTGCTTTGTGGGTTTCCAAAATGGGATAATAATAGTCAATCAACTCAATGGTTCACAAGTTATGGTTTTTGGAAATTGTGCCTTCAGGACTCTAGTTTCAATACAAAAAGGAAGAGAGATAGAGAGAGACAGAGAGACAGAGACAGACAGACAGACAGACAAACAGATAGAGAGACACAGAGAGAGAGAGAGAGAGAGAGAGAGAGAGAGAGAGAGAGAGAAATCACTTAAGGTGGGAAATTGAACCATTGGGTGCCAAAATGGGAATATTTCACTTTCTAAAATATTCTAAGGCGGATAATTGTGCTACTTAATAGGGCCAAAGGGGGATTTTAGGGTCTAGTTCTGGAAGTGTAGATTGTGGCTCTATCTAGTGGATTATTGTAAAGAAAATGCTCATGTGGTTGTAGCATGTTACTTTTCTGATTATTGTAATGTCATTTCATTAAAGCTAATAGAAAGAAAGTGTTTCTATTGTTTTCATTGTTATGTTCTTGCAATTTTTTGTTTGTTTCTCTGTTGTGTTGTGTATGTTTGGTTAAACAAGGGGAGTACCCTTCATCACCTTATGTCTCAACCATGGTCACAAGACTTTTTTGTCTCTAATGACAAGAAGCTCCAGGTCCCTATCTAAATTTTCTCGGTTTCCTTTTTCCTTGATGTCCTTTTCTATGAACAATTATCCAGTCTATTAACAAGGTTGTTTGTGTTAAGCCTAACCAATTTTGTCATGCTCGACTCTAGAAATGGGTTTGTGTTGAAGTTGATTTGTCTTGTGACCTTGAGGAGATGATTGATATTCAGATAGGAGGTATTTGTCACACTCAACCTATGTTCTATCTGAACCTACCCAATACTTGTTTTTCGATGTTGATTATCAAAGTATAAGAACAAGGATTGCCCTTTGGCTACTCTATGGGTTAAATCCCCACTTAAGGACCCAGACCATCTATGACTATCTGAGGACCTAAAATCAGAGGAAAAATTAAACACAGTGACCTATAAGGGGAAGGTTTCCTTGTCCGCCACCATTACTAATAAGCCATAAGACTTAGTTGCACCACAACTATAACTAGTTTTGTCATCATGTCAAACCTTCCAGAGAAGGGAATAGAGCTTGCCTCTCCTACGGTTGTTGAGAGTGTTGTTCGTCTGCCTTGGGTTTGAACCCCTCAACCATCCTTAATGCTTACCACCCACCTAAATACTCTCTGCTACTCTCATAACCCTTTTGGGTGTGCAAAGGATGATGATCATGCTCCAGAAAAATGTAAGGTACCTTATTGTTGTGGTGTAATCACACATCACCCGATTACAAATGGGGACCCCCAATTTTTATTTTTTTTATTTTTTAGGGGAGGTTTGTTTAAGTGTTTCAGTTTTACTTTCTAGTCTCTTGCCAGTGTGGATTTTAGGAGTTTAATCAAAGTTTAGAGTTTTGCCAAGTTCAAAAGTGTCATTAAAAAGTAAAAGAGAAAAAGCATGACCAAATGAGTAATATGATGCCATAGAGGTGTTCAGAAGGACTAAGGGATGAAGTTTGGCATTGCTTAAGGTCAATTTTGACAACTCCTTTTTAAGAATTTTCTTTTTCTTTTTCAAAATCTTCATTTTTGGCACTTATAGGCCAATCGAGTTTGCTTTTTTTGCCTAGCTTTTTTCTTTTTCAAAATTTCTATTTTGTGAAGGCCAAAAATCGCATCTGCAATTGAGAATCATGAAATTGCTTAAGTGTAAGATTATTGTTTTCAACACCAAATTTGTTTAGGATTTCATGGAAAAAGCATGAAAAGTGGGAAAAAAAATTTAATTCCAATCTAGGAAACGATGTGAAAATTCTTGGAAAATCCCTGTTTTAGTATCAAATATATCTTAGAAAAGTCTAGAAAAGCTATGGAAAAGAACACTGGTGGAAGCATGTTGATTACTAAAATTTGGTTGAGTCTAATTTTTTTTAGGATCTTCTAAAATCCAGAATCTCCATTATAATTCCTAGACATTTGAAACCGCTCTCAAACATCCTAACAATTTTTATATAAAATATAACTTGAAGTATAAGAACGAAAAATAATGTGAGTTATACTTTTTTGCTCATTGAAGGATAGAAATTTCTAAGGCATGAGAAGTTCAACTTGAAAATGTTGAAAATCTTCAATCCTCAACAAATTTTTTGCTTCGAGATGTAAAATTCCTTGACAAGGGGAAAAGTTTGATTTCTCCAACTTGAGAAATCCCTATCACCACATGAAGTCCAATCAACGTGAGACTTGAGACAAATTTTGCAAATACACTTGAAGTTCAACTTTTCTAAAATCCTCATTGCTACACCAAGTCTATCCTATCAAGGAATGGAAAAACCATAAGCAATGATGAACTCTGCCCTCTCTAAGAAGGAAATTCCCTAGTCTCAAGAGAAGTCCGATCAAGGCATGGCAAAATTCCTTATTTCAACACAAAGTTTGACCCTCCTAGGTGAAGAAAAATCCTTGACAAGAGACATAGTTCACCCAGCCTAGAGGATAATTGCAAATTTGGCTAAGAGTTGAGGAAATTCCTTAATCCAAGAGAAGTTTATCCCACGTGAGAAATTCTAGAGGGAAGGTGAAGAATCAATTTGTGAGAAACTTCTAGAATAAAGAAAACATAAAGGATTGACTCTTAATAGGTTCTAGAAGAAAGCAAGAGAAAAAGATGGACTTGAAAAAACTTCTAAAAGAAAGAAAAAGGGAGATCGATTTGTGAGGAAAGTAGAAAGAAAGCTAAAATCAAAATGAAATGAATAAAAACAATATTTTTTTCTCCAAGGAAATCAACCAAGTTAAAGAAGAGAAAAAAAAGAAAAATAAAAAAATAAAAAAAAATCGATCCCTTCTTGATATCATTATTTCCTATAGATGGATGGACTTGGCATTCTATTCATTCACAAGAAGAAATTAGAGCTTTGGAGTGATGCAGGAGAATCTTGGGTTCTTGACAGTCTTGCATCAACCAAAAATAATTATTTTATGTTTTCCTGCAAGTTCAGTCTTCATGTTTCTTCCAGTGTTCACTCAACTCGAGTCCTTTGCAGCTATGAACTTGTTGGTGTATTCATGGAGTCTTCCTAAACCTTTCCATAGGGTTGCACCCCATTTGGTTTCTTTTTGTATGAGGTCTTGCAGATTCTTCGTGGGACTTAATTGTTCTTCATGTTTCACAACCAATTTGCATTTCCCGATCTCACGAAGGATTTTTCCATTCAATGAAGCTTAATGGAACATTTCTTGATGATTTCACATTTGTGGCCAACCTACTTCAGGGATTGCATTTCACGATGCATCAATTTCAAGAAGATCCCTATGATTTGGGTCTTAACCTATATTTGTAATACATTTTCTCTTCATTGGGGAATGTAATCACTCTTAGATTGACTTGTGGCTTGCAAAGGCTTTATAAACTCTTGTAATGAATCTCTTAGAACATCACAGAATATATAGAAGAAAGAAACATTGGTAGATCTCTATAGATATATTCTATAATAGATAGTATAAAAAGATAACCTACAAAAATGTTCATAAATAGGCATGTATGCCTAGAGTGTATGATTGCACGTTGCTGACCATTTGTATTTGATTCTCTGGTAATAATAAGGTTGACGTTGCATTCTTTCATATTTTTTTCTACATTGCTTTCGTTGTGTGACTCTTGTTGTAAGGATTGGACTAAACTCTTTGAGTTCCCTCTGTCCTTGCCTGCATCAAGTGGTATCAGAGCAAGTTTTCAATTTTTTTAAGGAATATCATGGTTCTTGAAGTTACGAAGTCCTAGGTTTACCAATTGTAGGGTGGTAGAAAGATTATTTGACCTGCAATTACAAAGGTTTCATAGAAGATGGCTCGCAGAGGAAATGCTAGAGATGAAAGGAGAGATGCAAAATTGGTTGCATTGGAAATGTTGCGACAGATTGCAGCTAGACTTGAAGTTGTAGAGACAACCTGTAGAAGAGGTTGACACATTGAAGATGTGAGTGATAAAGAAGAGGAAATAACTGAAGAATCAGTTGAAGAGGGGGAAGAACAACCCGAGCTTGAACAAGGAGATGACAAATTTATAAAATCCCTAACTAGAGTTAATGTAAGACCACATTTCAATCCACCCGATTACCATGGAAAGCTAGATTCAGATGAACTACTTGATTGGATCACATAGATGGAAAAGTACTTTGATTATGAAGGGACAGATGAAGATAAGAAAGTGAAGTATGCTTGCACAAAATTGAGAGGGCTTGCATCCTTATGGTGGGACCATTTGCAGATTGATAGACAAAGAAGAGGCAAGGATAAAATTAAGTCATGGGATATGATGGTGAACTAGTTGAAAGATATTTTTTATCTGTTGATTACCAAGTGATTTTTTTTAGGAAGTTGCAAAACCTAAAGAAAAAGGATCTTAGTGTGAAAGAATATATTGAGGAATTCTATAGATTGGATATCATATCTGGACATACTAATGAAGATGTTGAAAGGGTTACAAGGTAATTTAATGGTTTGAGGACATCTAATCAAGATGAGATCAGTATGGTTAAATTGCAAAGTGTTGAGGAAGCTTACCAATATGCCCTAGAAGATGAGGATAAATTGAACAAAAGGCATGAGAAAATACAAAGAGGAAGATGTGGAAGATTTCAGAGAGAAAGAACCTCGGATGGAGGAAGAACGTATTTAGATCAAAATAAGGGTAAGGTAGAAATCAAAGAAGAAAATTCATACCGAAGAGAGGATAGAAATTTCTAGAGAGGAGGCAGATCACATAGCTATAGGAAAGTTGACAGAAAAGTGTTTAGAGGAACTTGTTTCAAGTGTGGAGGATAAGGACAACAAGCCTTTAAATGTACTCAAGGAAGTTCAAACAAGATGACTAAGAGCAATGGAGGGAATACTTATGTGGAAGAAGAATCCAAAGAGCCTTTGAACTTGCCTAAAGATGGAGAAGACTTGATGGTAAGAAGATTCCTATGTCACAAGGAACTAGACTAGGATTTATTATTGGGGAGAAGTTTGTTCAAGACATGATGAAAAGTTGAAGAGAAATGTTGCAAAGTAATTATTGACAGTGGTAGCTCGGACAACCCATCTTTTGAAGAACTCGTAAGAAAGTTAAGTAATGAACACATGGACGAACACAAGCTACTAGTAAGTGACCAATGCCTAGTGAAATTGAAAATAGGATATTATCATGATGAAGGTGTTTGTGATGTTATGACTATGGGTGTGTGTCATATCTTGTTGGTAAGGCCTTGACAATATGATAAACAAGCTTTGCATGATGGGAGAAAGAATAGGTATATTATTGTTGCAAATGGAATGAAGCAAGTATTGTTGCCTTTAGTTGAGACTCTTAAGAATGAGAAATGTACTAGTGTTAGAGTTTGTTTGGTTGAAGGTAGGAAATTATTGGATGACTTAAAAAATGATAAGGTGTGTTATGCTTTGATTCCTAACAAGCCTGATATAAAATATGTAGAAAAACAACATGAAGAGATTAAAAAATTGTTGAAAGAATATGAGGATATAATCTTAGATAATGTGTCAGATGGATTTCCACATGTGAAAAGTATTAGTCATTGCACAGGCCTAATTCCTAGAGAAATTTTACCTAATAAAGAAGGACATCGGATGAAACCAATAGAGAATGAGGAATCGAATAGACAGGTGCAATATTTTTTTAAGAAAGGATTGATCACAGAAATTATGATTCCTTGTGCATTGCCTACAATATTAGCACCAAATAAGAATGAGGAATGGAGGATGTACTGATTCTAGATCCATTAACAACATCATAGTAAAGTACCAATTTCATTTTCCTAGAATGGATGATATGATGAATTGTTTAAGTGGAACCAAATATTTTACCAAGGTAGATTTAAAGAGTGGATATCAGTAGAGTAGAACCAAAGAAGGAGATGAGTGGAAAACTACATTCAAGACAAATGAAGGATTGTATGAATGGTTGGTGATGCCATTTGGATTGACTAATGCACCAAGTAATTTCATGAGGTTGATGAACAAGGTATTGAAGAAATCATTGGCTAAGTTTGTAATTGTTTATCTTGATGATATTTTGTTTTCAGCAAGAACAAAGAAGAGAATTTGTTGCACCTGAGACAAGTGTTGCAGAGATTGAGGGTAGATAAGTTGTTGATAAACATCAAGAAGTGTTCTTTCATGAGGGATGAAATAATGTATTTGGGGTTTGTGATATCTATCAAAGGATTGAAGATAGATCATGAGAAGATTAAAGCAATCGTAGCATGGCCTACACCTATGAATGTTGGGGAAGTGAGATCATTTCATGGATTAGTAAGTTTTTACCAAATGTTCATCAAAAAATTTAGTTCAGTTTGTAATCCTATGATTGAGATAATGAGAAAGGATAGAAAATAATTCAAGTGGATGCATGGAGCATAAAAGAGTTTGAATTGGTGGAGTAGAAGGTGACTAAACAACATGTGTTAGCCCTACCTAATTTCAACATTTTTTTTCAAGTGGATTGTGATGTGAGTGGAAATACAAATAGATTAATGTTGACTCAAGAGGGTAGAACAATTGCCTACTTTAGTGAGAATTTGAATGATGCTAAGAGAATATATTCAGTTTATGATCAGGAATTTTATGCCATAGTTCAAGATTTGAAGAAATGGAGACATTACTTGTTGCGTAAGGAGTTTTTGGTGTACACTGATCATCAATCATTACAATATATGAACATTCAAAGTAAGTTGAATCAGAGACATATGAGATGGGTTGAATTCTTATAGAGTTACACCTTTGTGTTGAAACATAGGAGTGGTAAAACAAATAAATTTGATGGTGCTTTGACAGAGATGAGAATTGAAGTATTGAGATTTGATGAATTGAAGACTTTGTTTGAAGGTGACCTTGACTTTTATGAACCTTGGAAAGCTTGCAGATAACCTACTATAGAAGACCAAAGAAAATGGTTGGACTATTTCCTTCAGGATGGTATGTTATTTAGAGGAATTCAGCTATGTATACCTAGAAGTTCTATGAGGGATAATCTGATAAAGGAAAAGCAATGTAGAGGTTTAGTTGGACACTTTGGTATTGACAAGATAGTGGCTTTAGTAAGTGAGAATTACTTTTGGCCTCAAATTTATAAGGATTTTAGAAATTTTCTTCAAAGTTGTAGAATTTGTCAATTTGCAAAAGAAGTAGTCAGAACACTGGATTGTATACACCTTTGACAGTTCCAACAAGGCCTTGGGAGGAAATCAACATGGATTTTGTACTGGGGTTAGTAAAGACATCAAGAGGTAATGATTGTATATTTGTGATAGTGGATAGGTTTCAAAGATGGTTCATTTCATCCATTGTAAGAAGACAACAAATGCAGTACATGTAGCTGACTTATTTTTCAAGGAGATTGTGAGGTTGCATGGATAACCTAAGAGTATAGTTTCAGATGAGGATAGTAAGTTTGTTGGTTATTGTTGGAGGAAACTTTAGAAGAAGATGACGATAGAATAAAATTTTATTTCTACATTTCATCCAGATATAGATGGACAAATAAAAGTAGTGAATAGAAGTTTGGGTAACTTATTGAGATGTTTAGTTGGAGAAAAGACTGGAAATTGGGATTTAGTTCTAGCACAAGCAGAGTTCACATATAATAATTCAATAAATAGAAGTAAAAGGAAGACATAATTTGAGGTAGTTACTAGTTTTAATCCTAAAGGAGTGTCAGATTTGAAGGATATCAGTCATGAAGACAAAAGGAGTGCAAAAGAAGAATATTTTGTGGAACACATGAGTAGCTTATACAACCAGGTCAAATAGAATTTGGAGACAATAAATCAGACATATAAGGAGAAAGAAGATATGAAGAGGAGACACAAAGAATTCCAAGTAGGAGATGAGGTGTTGGTATATCTGAAGAAAGAAAGGTTTCCTATTGGAACATATAACAAATTGAATATGAGGAAGTTCAGACCATGTAAGATCTTGAGGAAACTTGATTCGGGGAATGCATATGAAGTGGATTTATCAAATGATATAGATATTTCGGCTATATTCAATGTTGCAAATTTGTCTGAGCATCATGAATCAAATTTTCATGGTTGTGATGAATCATATGTTGAGAAATAGTATGCTAAGAAGAAAATGGATGAGATAGTAGAGATTTTGGATAACATATTTGGTCAAAGTACAAGATGTAAATAGTACAAGGAGTTTATTGTCAAGTGGAAAGATAGACCAGTGGAGGATTCTTCATGGATTACTCAGGCTGAGGTTTGGTGGCATAAATGATGTAGATATTGTTGATTATTTATTGGTACAGGTTTGATGACATGAAGATCAGTTATTGTGTTGTCATTGATGTCAACTAAGTACTGTGTTGGTTGAAAGTGAGCTGATAAGTGTTTGTCTGATGAATCCAGTGTGTAGTGAGTATGTGAAGGAATTGGAGTGTGCGATCAGAAAGGAAGACTCAATTATATTTCATATTTCTATATCAATGATCAAAGTGGTTAGAAATAAGTATGGAGTGAGTTATGATCGATTGAAGGGAAACATGGCATATAGAAGTACAAACAATGAATGATTTGGTTGTTTTATCAAATCAATATGGATCCAAGTATTATGGTCATGATATATTTATCTTGACTAGGATACGTTGTTGATACTATGATCGCAAGTGGATTGGATTAATGAAAGATTTATTTTACGGAATAGAATATCACTTTGTGATAGATAGCAGAATGTTTGAATGAGTTTGAATAGTTGATGTTAGATCGATGAGCGGTGATGATGCAGTCAGTTTTGGTAAATGTTTTCATGATCCAGGTGGAAAGGTTATGAGGCATAATAGATTTCTAATGATGATTTGATGTTACATTGCTCAAGGTGATTAGATCTATCAAGTTTTGGAAGCATTTTGGAGAATTCAAATAAAGTTTGACTACTCTTGTGTTAAATCGATGTGAGATGAATCTTGAGGCCGACCTAAATTTGTAATTGAATATTCTAGATTGGTAATACATTTTAGGGGTTAAGGGTTGAGCGGGAATGATTGTAATTTAAATGTAATACATTTTGTAAGATGGATAAGGCCCTAATTAGCATGTAATGTATTTATATGTAAATTAATAAATTATGCAAGCATAGATTGTGAATGTGAAGGTGCAGTGAAGTGAAGAGAGAAGATTGTCTACAAGAAGAAGCAATGTTTGTGCTTAATTAGATCTAAACAAGAAAAGGAGTGCTATACCTAGATCATTATACTTGCTAATTCCTAACAATTTTTGTAACAAAACCAGTTAACCAAATAGACTTTAAGAGGTCTGATTTGTAAATCCTTTAACAAGGCAACTCTTTAAATAGGGTTTGAAATCCTGTAACAAAGTTACTTCTAACAGGGTAAATCTCCTAACAAGGGGAGAGGTAAATCCCTTAACTGGGTGACTCCTAACAGGGTCTGTTCCTAACTGGACATCATTTGTAAAGATCCTAATAGGGATAGGACTATAACAAGGTGCATTTCAGAAGAGTGCAGGTTATTAGTGGGTGTTAATTCCCACTGTGGTTTTTACCCTAAATTAGGGTTTCCATGATAAAATATTAGTTTCACTTTGTTGCATGTTTTAGATGGTTGTATGGTTACTTCTTTATTGCTTGCATAAATTTTAAATTTAATGAATGAGGTTGATATTGTTGAAATAATTGTCAAAAGTTTCAGATCTGATGGATTAGTCATTCACCCCCCCCCCCTCTCAGTAATCTTGGAACTTATAGTATTAACAAGGTTGACCATATTGGTTTTCCTTGGGCCCTAGCAAAGTGAGAGGCTTACTTTTCAAATAACCCCAGGTGTCTGATGCAGGAGCAACTTGGGTTCTTGGCAATCTTGCATCAACCAAAAATATTTGTTTTCTATTTTCTTGCAAGTTTAGTCTTCATGTTTCTTTCAACATTCACTCAACTTAGGTCCTTTGCAGCTGCAAACCTGTTGGCATGTTCATAGATTCTTCTTAAACCTTTTCCTAGCTTCGCACCCCATTTGGTTTCTTCGCGTATGAGATCTTGTAGATTCTTGGTGGGAATTAACTGTTCTTCACATTTCACGACCAGTTTGTATTTCTTGATCTCACAAATGATTTTTTTGTTTGGAAAATATTAATGGCACATTTATCAATGATTTCATGTTTGTGGTTGACCTACTTGAGGGATTATGTTTCATGATGCATAAATTGCAAGAATATCCTTATGATTTGGGTCCTAACCTATATTTATAATATGGTTTCTCTTCATTGGGGAATGTAATCTCTTTAGGCCAACTTGTGGCTTGTGAAGGCTTTATAAACTCTTGTAATTGATCTCTTAGAACATCATAAAAGACATAGAAGAAAGAAACGTTAGTAGAGCTCTGTAGTTGGATTCTAGAGTAGATAGTATAAAAAGATAACCAACAAAAAGGTTCATAAATAGGCATGTATGCTTGGAGTGCATGACTGCATGTTGCAAATCTTTCTTATTTGATTCTCTAGTAATAAGAAGAGTGATCTTGCATTCTCTCATTTTTTTGTATTGCTTCCGTTGTGTGACTCTTTCTACAAGGATTGTACTTAACTCTTTGAGATCCCTTTGTCCTTGATTGCATCATGGAGTTAGTAATGTTTTTAGATTTTAGATTAAGTAGAAGGTTTCAGTGACTTTCAGATTGTCAAGAAGGAAATCTCATGATAATTTCTTGGCACAAATTAATGATTCAATAGAATTTCATGTCTACTTAAAGTTGTCCATTTAAAATCCTTGGTTCTTTCAAGTTTAAAGGTGATTTTTAGACAAGTTTCTTGAAGGATTTCAAGGATATTCTAACAATTTATTGCAAACTCGAAGAAGTTTTCAAATCTAATTTAGAATTTCAATCTGAAATGCTCATAGTTGGGACTAAAATTTTGACAATTCTTGAACAAGTTCATCCTTGCTTTTTCATATTCACAATCCTAATTCTTGACTCAAGTTTATGAAGGATTGGATGAGGTAGATGTCGGTACAATGAGGAAAATATAGTGTTGAAAACCTCCCAATCCATGGAAAGTTGTGGAAAGTCCATGGAAAAATTATGAGAAATTCCTATTTCCAAATGAAATTTGCCTAGGAAAGTTGAGAGAAAATCCACAAGCAAAAGAAAAGTCCACCAAACTTGGATGTTTTCAAAAATTTGCCTAAGTGTTGGAAAATTACACAAGCACAAGTGAAGCCCACCTTAGAAAGTTGTGAATTTTTTTTTATTCCAATCTATGGAAAGTTGTGGAAAATCCTTGAAGTTGTGAAAATTCCTAATTTCAAACAAAGAAAGTTGTTGAAAATAAACAATCATAAGAAAAATCCTCCCAACTTAGGATGACTTCATATCGGCAAAGTGTTGATAAATTCCTCAATCCACATTAAATTTGCCAAGGAAAGTTAAGATAAAATCCACATACACAAGCAAAGTCTGTCCTCTGATAGTGGAAAATTGGTTAAGTGTTGACAACCTAGGTGAAGAATGTAAACCAAGATATGAAATTCAATCTCTGGAGCTAGCGAGAAGTTTAAAAATTGTGGATCCCAAAGCCAATTGAGGTTGAAATCACCTAGTATCCAGAGAAAATTCCAAGTGGGAAAGAGGAAAAGACCAAGTTTCGATGGGAAAATATTAACTATATGCATAGAAAAGAAGAGGTATAAGTTTCTATAGAGAGGTGTGGATTTTGGAGAGTGAAAGGATTTTTAGAGGGTGAAATCACTAAGGAAGCCATGGTGAAAATTGCCTTAAGTATGGTAATTTCCTAAAAATCAAACCTAAAAGTGCATTTCCAAGGATGATATTTTCACATTTCCAAAATTCATAAGGCCATTTCTAGATTAAAGACAAGATTGGCGAAGTCATTTTAATGAGTTATTGACAATTTTCTTAATGTTGTTTTGTAGGTCTAATGCAAAGTGAACAATCAAGGGAAGACAAAGATGAAGGAGATGCTAAAAAACCTTGAATTTCCAAAGATCAAAGATCAAAGGAAGAGATTCAAATGGTATAAGGAAAGATGACATTTACAGATTAGGAAAAAACAAAAACCAAGGACTTCATCACCTATAAAGAGTTTCAATATAGAAAGAAGGATGTATGGACCAGGGAAGATTTCAAAGACATCTTCCACATTTCAAAGATCACATCAAGAAGTCCAAGATCCTAGATCAAAGATGAAGAAGAGCATTCAACAAGAAGAAAATTATGAGTTCAATGAGGTTTAAAGATGATGAAAATTGGGAATATTTTTACAAAATCCCAAATTCTTAAAATTGAAGAAGAAATGTTCAAAACCAACTTCATTCAAAGAGGTAAGCATGTTGAGGTGGAAACCACCTATCTCCACCAATCAAATAATTTAAAGACAAGGAATCCAAGTTCAATGAACATGACCTTTTCTTCCATCAAGATAAGCTCCATCTAAGTTGTTCATTTTTTATTGGTTCTCACTGGATAACCATTATAAACCCTAATTAGGGAAATTAGGGTATAACTGTGTAAATCTTGATCGTTGATCTTGGCCCTTCATTTATTTTTGAACTCCTATATAAACCCCACTCCTCTCATTTTGAAAGAGATATTCATAGAGGTTGTTGCATAAAACACTTCTTAAGTAAATTCATTGTTCAATTGTTGGTGAATATAATATATTTCATAAATTGCATGGTTTCTTGCCTCTCACTTATAGTAGATTTTATTTTCAACTTGTTAAATTGAATGAATGATTTGATGAGAAAGTTCATTGTGGAATCAATATGTTCATACTTTTGATAATTGAATGATTTTTAACTATTGTGCATAGTTAGTCTGACCTTGTGATAGAAAAACTTAACTTCCATTACTATATTTATTATTTGAATGTTGGTAAATATCTATGATATTAAAATCCTTAGAGTACCTTAGAAGATTGCATCATTCTTGTAGAGTTGTTGAATTTGGAAAAATAAGGATAGGTTTTAGATTCTATTTGTTGCAGTCTTGTCTCTAGAATTCATAGGACTAGCTCATAGGATTAGTTTAAGGTTAGAATTATCTTCTCAAACCCTCTTATTTTGCACTTTTTTTTGAAATATTTGTAATTTTAAACCCATAAAATCAGAAAAATAGGAAAAAAGGAAATTCAAAAGTTAAAAATGAAATCTTGAATAATCATGTCAATCCCCTTGGAGGTTTTCAACAAATCATTCTACCACAAGAGTCTATCATGAATAGTGAAACCGCACACATTTGGAGCCTTGGAGTTGTCTTTGTGATCACATAATTCCTCTATTTAGCACTAGAGGATTTTTTTCAAGAGAGGTTAGAGTACCCTTGGTATTTTATTTTGTGTTTTCTATGTCATGAAACACACACCAACACTTACCCTAGCTTCTAGAAGGTATATAATTCTTGCATAATAGTTTTTTCTTTCTGAGGACAAGGCTAACATGGAAGAATTTGAATCACGAATTTCACGTCATGGAATGACCGAGGTCTCACTGATCTCATCAAGAATTATTTCATGCAAGATACTAGACAAAAATATCATGGTATAAATGTTTTGTCTTGAGGAAAGAAAAATTGTTTCACTCATGTTTACTTTAGCTTGTCATGTTATTTAGTCAGTTGGCCTAGTTTTTTCCTCCAAACACGAGGCACATTGTGGAGTGCAGTTATTACCCTTCTCTCACCACAATGGTAGGCTTGTGTGGTTGACCATGTTTCTAATCCCACTCAGGATCTAATGAGGATACTCATGTCAATTGATAATCACTCTTTTGAGATCATTAATGTTTATGCTTCCAATGATGTTGTAGAGAGATCTATTCTTTGGCTGTGGATTATGGATTCATTGTTGCTTGCCACTTAGTTTTACTGCAAAGACTTTAATATGGTTAAGGTGGCTTCTAACAAAGAATGATTAATTCCTTTTATTGAATAAATAGAGAAAGGGAGGTGTGGTTTTACATGCACAATAAATTGGGGCTTTCTAATCCTGATACTAATCGTCTTCATCCTCAAGGTGTTAGGCATACATGGAGAAATTATTAGGCTGGTTTTGACAAAGTAGTTAAATGACTTGATTGCACCATGATCATTACATAATATTTTTTCACTTTTTATTCTTATCAAGATCTATTAGTTTTAACTCTCCTCAAGGTCACTTTATCAAACCATTGTCCCATCAAGCTCAACATCAAATAGCAAGTGGGTTTTGTTCGGCCACCTAAGACTCAATTCTTTTTGAATGTCTCATTGTCGAGTCATCTAACCATGATGGACCACATTCAATGGATTTATAACCTTGAGTTAAAGCCCATACCATCAACTTAGTTTCCCACATCTTCATCCCCGCCATGCCCTTCCATCGTACCTAGTGAATGCTTGTGAAGCCCTTCTTTACCCATATTGTAGGTGGCACTTTTCATTTTTGTTTTACTATTTTTTTCCCACCATTGGTTGCCCTGCATTTTTTCAATGCAATCTAAGATAATATCTCTTTGACTTTGAGAGTATAAAACATGTGGACCGTGCCACTGTGGTATTTCAACAACTTTTATCTTATTTTGTAGTTTGTTTGATTCATAGATTATTTTGGTATTCAACGTCTTATCACACAGACTACTTACCTAGTTAATTTTATTGTGATTCATTTTTAAAAAAATTTCTAATGATGGGTGGTGTAGTTGATTTAAGTATTTTGGGTTTGTTCCACACAGGTCATGAGACTAAGTCTCTCCATCTTGATTGATCTAGTAGTTGGTCAGTTTAGGATTAGTCCTCCATGTCAAGAGAATATAGGGGGATCATCTTGTCAAAGAGCTAAGATTTGAGTCGCTAATCTATTGATTCATCTTGGTTACCAAAAACATATATGACATGTCCTTTAATAATAAATTTCTCATATTTTATTTGGAAATTATGGTAATTAGCAAATAAATATAGACAAAAAAATATTTTAGACTTAATGAGTTAGGATTGATTTGGTTATTGAAATAAATTGATGAGTAGGAGATATTTTACACAAGTCAAATTATGATATTATATTATGATTTAATTTTGTAGTTTTTGAGTTAGACTTGTTGACCCATGTTTCATGAATAGTTGTTCATAAGAACTCATCTATCATGAGAATGAATGGTACACTTAGCACTCAATGCATCTAGGTAATGCATAGAGATGAAGCATCGGGCTTTCCCATGAACTCATCTATTCTAGTACTACTCCAACTCAAACTCACCTAAAATTATATATCTTAAAATTGGAAATAAGATTTGTAAAATAAATAAAATTATATAGCTTGGAATTTGATGTAAATTTGTTATATGGGATGTCTCAAACCAATTTGTGGATGTGTTAAAATTAAGGACTATAAGGTGACCACCTCAAAAATAATAGATTGTGTTTGCTATTTTAATTTAGTTATGTGTGTGGCTATGAACTTCATTAAAATTTATGTCTGAAACATTTTACCTTGATATTTACAACCTATGTTTGTATAGTGTTGGTAGACATTGTTTAAGAGTTTGTTGGGGAATGAATGTTCTCCTTTGGTTAATCTGTTGCTATCAATTTAATGGTATGTTGAAAAGGATTAAAAAAAGTAAGTGAGCATGCAATAATTCTTATGATGTTGATGTAAGTTAATCATAGCAATGTTGATGATCTATGAAGTGATCTATATGATGATGTTATGTGGCTAAGGGCTCCTAGATGTATGTTCAAATATCCACATGCCTTGAAATGAATCAGGTTTTTTTACTTAAACACACCACCTTAGGACACAAGTAAATAAATTCTAGGATCAAGCTAATGTGTAATGGCTAGTTAGAGGTAACTTTAAAAGTCCAAGGTCATTTTATTATTTTGTGAAATTACCATGGGTCAGATTTGTATGTCACGAGTTTGACTCAAGTAAAGGAATGATTACATGAGAGATCAATACTAGTACTTAGGTATGTATACAAATAGAAGTAAATTAAGTTCAAGTTATTTATCAATTTTATATTAGAATATCCCCACTTATACACCAGTCATGTAAAAGGACATTTCTTTAAAAATGGACCCAAAATAAAGGCAAAAGTGCAAGGTATGTAATTTTCACCATTGTATGGTGCCCTCACTATACCATCCTAAAAAGTAAGCATTTATAATTAGATTCTCATTTCAGCCCCACATTAGTAAGTATGGGTTCCCACATTGATTTCATGTTCTCCTAATGCTCATCAGACCTTTAATTTAATATTATAAGTCCTTTGCTAATTCAATTTCTTCAAGACTCAATGTAAGACCTTATTACTAAGTGTGATCCTTTATTATTTTTTTCTTCAATCAATTATTGGTCTACATAGGCCCTATGTTACCATGTGTGGCCTTTGTACTCCTTCTTGACCTCGAAATCAACTATACCTTATTTTCTGGCATCCACCCCATCATCCCAACACCCATTTCAAATTCAGGTTGATTTTTCTAGGTACATAACAAGAAATGTGTTATGTGACCAAGTAAATAACATTATTTTCGTTATGTACCCACTTGTTTTGGCTCAAATTTGGCCTAGAGACCTATGTCAAGATTTTAGTGAGAAATTCGATCCTATGGTTGGCTTGGCTTATTTTTTAATCTCAAAATATAGGATGAGGTATATAAGCACACTATTTATCCTCATTTTGGTATCCATTATTATGCAATCAAAACTTTTATCAAGATTTAAAGGGCATTCTCAAGCTCTTCAAGCATCCAAGTCTTCAAGTCTTCAAACGCATTCTTCTTCTTCTTTTTCACTAAGCATTGTGGAAAACTACAACATACATTACAAAAGGATTATCTTTCATGATTTACTTTTGGGTTTTTTCTGGAGTTCAAGATATTTCATTAAAATTTATGATTGCCTCCAAAGAGGCATTGCACCATCAAGGTATAAGATGATTTACTATTCAAATCTAAGCTTCTACTCCATCTTTCCTTTTATGCAATTTCATTACATTTTCAAGGTTGATGCCTAAACAATGGTTTGACCAAGAAAAACCCCTTTCCACAACCTTCTTCACTATTTTCTATGTGTAGGATAAAGTTACATAGCTACAAAAACTTTTTTCTAGTAGATTGAGACCCGATGGAGAAACCCTATAAATTTCAGTCAAAAGTACTAGCTACAAAGAAAAAAAGATGTTCTATACCTAGGTACATAATGAAAAAAATATTTTGTACCCTGTATTTTTAGCTAAAATTTGACTCACAGATAGGTGTTAGCCTCAGGATCTCAGATTTGTAGTAGTGTAGTTCCTATTTTGTTTCTAGGTGCACACAAAATTCTCTCCTACTTCCATCTTTATCTTTTTATATCTTCAGAAAGTTCAAGATTACACTTTTTGCATATTAGCTTTATCTTTCTTTCCTTCATTCCAAATAGAAAAAAGAACCAAAACCCTAAAAGCATAGATATAATATTGGCATCTCTTCCATCAAGGTGTTATTAATTATGTTTGTCTTAAGGAGGCTTTTATTCCTAATGTTCAATGAGAGATTGGATCGATCCCCCTTGAATGCCAATTTTCTATTGTACATTTCGGTGAACCCGATGCACAATATTTCCACTTCTGATTTGGTATGCTTCACATTGTTTCATTTTATGTATTTTCATTTAAAAACAAAAAGACAAAAGCAAAATTACATATTGGTTCATGCATTTTTTCATATTATTTTCAATTAGATTAGTTTTATAATGTATATATTTCATAGAGGTTATTGTGGCTTAGCCTCTTTTATCACTCTATCCCTCTCCTAAGGACCCTCCTATCCATGAGGGCATATTGGTGCAAGAAGACGTTTTTAACCTTTCTCTCAGTGATCTCTCTATTTGGGGAGAAGTGTTGAAGATTGATGTTAAATATTTTCATCATATGTGCCTCCCCCATGAGAAAGTTGACGATTCCCCTCATGATACCTTATCTTCCATTCATTGCAATAAATATCCCTTTAGGAATGAAGCTTTAATGAATTATGTTTATATATCTCCTAAAGTTTGTCCTATTTATACTCTCAATGATCTCCCTATTTGGGAAAACCACTGGATAATAAAGTTTATTATTCTCTCCCTCATAAAGCAACCTTGATAAAAGAGGATGATTTTGTGGTTAAAATTTCTTCTACTCCCTTTAGTGATAACACTTTCATGTATGATGTTGATCCTTCTCCTAAGATTTACTCCCTTTATGAGGATATTTTGGAGCAAGAGGAGGATATTATAAATACCTATCTTAATATTGCCTTACCTTCTTTAAATGGCATCCCTTTAATAAATGAAGCATTGATGGAAGTCCCTAATCCCTATGTGAAAGATTGTCCTACTCACAAGGACACCTTGAATGAAGAGGATAATATAATTACCACTTTCCTTAATAATCATCCTTCTAGTGATAAACCCATGAACAATCAATATCTTGATCAAGTCAATTATGATGTCAATGTTTTGGGTAGTGAAAATCCTAAGGTCGTTCCATCTTCATCAAGATAACCATCCACCTCAAAATATACCAGTCATTGTGCTAAAAGGTGCTCAACAACCTGACTATCATGTGGTTTCTCATACATATAACAAAAGAAATAATAGACAACCTAACAATTTAGTTGTTCCTCCTCTTCCTACTTCTCAAACAATGCTTCCTCTTGCACCCCATCTTCCTCAAAATCTTGGAAAGGAGTATGAATTAGTAGAACAACTTCATGCTACTCCTACCAAGATCTCTCTTTGGGCGATCCTTCAAAATTAACCTACATATCATTTAATGTCTAGAGTATGATATTATACATAGTACAAAGAGCCAAATCCTAATAGTTGGTAGATAATAATTTGATCCCTCTAGGATCACATGGGTGAGACAAAAAAATTCATAAACCACATGAAAAAATCTTCTATGATTTTTTGAAGAAGATCAAAAGAATCATAAAGTAGGCTTTCAAGTTTCATGTAGGAAGTATTTGAGGGATAATAACACGAAGAACAATAAACATGAGTGATAACAATAATCTTAGAATGAACTTGAATCTATTTCTATTGAAATAAGGGTTTAGTCATCTAATAAATCATTTTCTAAATTTTGATAAAAATATTTTACCATAATGATGTTGGGAACGCTTGGAGAGTGAAAGGTATGCCCAAAACCTAAAAACAAAACCAGCATGGATAATAGTGCAAGATAATATTTTGTTTCTATTTCCAAATTGGCATATTACTATTACACTATCTCTTGACACCATAAGAAGACAAAACCCAAAAGTCCTTACTACTAAGGAGCAAGAATAACAAACTTTTTCAAGATTAGAGTTTAGCCCTAAGTTTGAAAGCTTAGCAATTTTGGCTTTGGCCCATAACACAAAAAAGCTAAGTGTTGTCAATATTATTAGGAATGAAGAGTTGTTATAATAATTATAGGGTTCATGGATACTCCTACACCATAACTTACATTCTTGGCACTAAGTATATCTTTTTTAGTGAGGATATAGTGAGAAAATTATAGGGAAACTTTGATAAATTATAGGAAAAGTATATGAAGATGATTATAGAGAATGATCAATTAAGATCCCTTCACATAGAATCTATAGTGCCACCCCCCAAAAAAAATGTACAAAGGTAATGTAGCTCTGGCCATAGTTTGGATGGAGGATGAGGTAAGTGTATCTTCCATGTTGATGTATTAGTGTTAATGTAATTCTATTTTAAGATTATAAAATTGATGCAATGGTGGTTATTATATATGTGAAATGGTACCTAGATGCATTAATGATCTTGGTTGGATAATAATATTAATTGATAATTATGGTTAATACTGATTAGGATGATATGTTAGTGCAAGTGAAACATGGTATGTATATTATTCACATGTTTAAGTAATGGTAGTATATGCAATATGTTTTTGTATTGATTCTATGATATTTTAGGAGGATGATTATTTGCATGTATCTATTGATGTCATAATATTATTATCATTCTTATGATATTAGTTTTAGTTAATCATATCTGGTGTACTTGTACAAAGAGGGATGAAGTCATAGTCACTCATTCATGAGATCTACATGATGTCCCAATCCCCTTCATTGTTTGATATTATATGCACATGTGCTTTGACTATTGTACTAACGTGGACAAGTACCAGGCATCAACTTCCCTTGAATTGGTATGGTTGACTGTGCCCAAAAGATATACATATATATTAACCTTGATGGTGGTTAATACATAGTTAATCATATGACCAACTAATTTCCATAGCCACAATTGTTGTGCCTGGTTGGATGTTAGTTGCCACACTATTCATTTTGGCCAACCAGTTACCAAGTGGTAACAACTAGCGACCTTATTTGGTATGTTGAGATATGTGCTTTGGTTATGTGTAGTTGGTTTTATGATGTGTGTAATATCTTTGGGTCAACATAAGGGCTTTTTTGTGCATTGGTTCATTGGGTAAAGTCATTGACTAATTTTTATAATTATATTTGATTGTTGTCGACAAATTTAGTTTTGAAATATTTTATTATAATTGGAAATTTTAATCTTTTGATTATGTAATTTTAATTCTAGAGTTTATATTATGGTTTTAATTTAATTTAATTATTTAATGTGTTCCTATGTTTCAAAAATAAGTCTTTTAGTTTATTAAAATATTCATGTTTTGGGAGATTATTACTCCTTTTCCTTTATAATTTTTATGAAGTTTTTGTAACCCTCATGTTGAAGTCAAGATTGTTTCGTGGAGGAAATCTAGATAAGAATCCTTTTGTGGGTATTATTTCTTTGGATTTCTCTTGTCAAGTTCATACTTTCCTCAAATTTTCATATTGAATGGTGAAGGATTTCTCATTTTCTCTTATTTTCTTGGTTTTGCGCATGAAAAGGTAAGTTTGTGGATTTATTTTAAAGATATTGATTTGAACTTGATTAATCAAATTTAGAATAAGAGAGAAAGCATTTATTGATAAGTTTATCTTATTGCAATCAACTATGTTAAATTTGTGAGAATTTGATTATTTCATGGATAATTTTAGAAAACAAGGGTTTTATGGTTTCAAATGCTTCCAAAATTTGTTTGTGTTTGAATGTGTAAAATGAATGTATTTTGGGGGTTAAAATCCATTGAGGACCAATGGGTTTTCCCGTATTTGTGATTTATTGAGTTTGAAATTGTAGTGTTTTTGCCATGCGAGCATGTATGCATCCATTTTTGGACATTTGTTAGCATAGTATAGAGTTGGGGTATTTGAATAATGTTGAACTCATGTGGTTATTTATTTTATTGGTGAAATTGTTGTCATCTTATTATGGATTATATTAGAATTTCATTGGGAAGTGAGTGGTGGAATCTATGATTTGGGCATATGTATACCTGGTTGGGTTCTTATGTATTCTGGGTGGTTTAAGTGATGAAAGAGCATGGATTTGTGATGTTGATTTTATGTGATGGCTATTTTTTCTTATGATGGAAGTGATTTGGCATTGTGTTTCTTTTATGAGATATCCTTGTATAATGACTCACTCATGTGTATGCTCACTTGTTCTATTCCCATGGTTTTCTTTGTGTGGATGGGAATCTTATAAATGATTTCCAAAGGTTATGCTGGCAATGTGCCATGCATTCTTTTGGATGAGACTCATGGTCTGTTTACCAAGGCATATGTCGGTAATGTTTTATGCTTATTGTGTTGGTAGATCTCATTGTTATCCATGTATTTTCTTGAATGGATGCTTAGCCAATTGTGCGAGTGGCTCTCCAATGGGGGGACTAGGGCACAAAGGGGCCATCAAGGTAACCCATTGAGGAGTGTTAATAAAGTGATAACATAAATTATAATAAAATAATGGGGTTAAACAACTAACTAAGAAAGAGTAATACTAACCATGTGGGCCAGGGTGTACTATCCACAGTGAATATAGGTGTATCAACCATTGAGTTTCCTTTTACGTTCTTTTGGATATGGGTGTACCAACCACAAACGTAGTGGAGGAGTGCTAGAGTGTATTGACTTGTCAATCTCCTTGTCACCATGAGAGGATTACTTGGTGCCACATGAGTCATGGACCATGGTATGGTGAGGCGATGGTTCATTTCGTTCCTTGCTAAATCTATGCAATGACTCTCCCATTCTTGGACAACACACCCATTTTTTAAATCTGTGAGTTTATGGTTATTTGATGCTGAGATTGTTCTTACATAGTGTTTATGCTTAAATTTGGTTTTAGCCCCATTTTAGGTAGGTGTGAGTGTTCCACCTAGTACTAAATGTGATCATGCTTCTCATGATTGTATGTCATTATGCCTTGATTTGTGTAAGGCATTGCCTCCTTGCTTTGGATGGGTTTCCTTCTTGGTGATTGTGATGCCCAAATTTTGTATGGTTATGCATTTCATGTATGTGGTTGATGTTTTGTTAATGTGCAGTGTATACCCCATATGTTGGATTGTTTGGCATGTGTGGTATGGGCCACATGGTTACCTCCATAGCATGGTGGGAGAGGGCATAATGGTTACTCATGGCTGGGTGGCAAGACCAATTGTTGTTTGGGAATGAAGTACAAGTTTCGATCAGTCCCTATTTATATGCAAGCTTGATTATGACACTACGACATGCTTGTACCCATAATCTTGTACTTATGATATATGTTGGATGATTACATGCTCATGTAGAAATAGTTGTATCTCTTATAATGGAATAGGTTTGTTATTATGGTTGTATCAAAAACATACATTAATTCATATTGTACTTGTTTAATCTTGCTCCTTGGATGGTGTACATTGCTTACTCCAGGATCTCATATTGTACCTTTCTCCCTCAAGACTCATGATGCTCTGGCTATGTGTTCTTGGCACTATGTGAAATCTATGGTTCTACTTATGATAATATATTCTATGCATTGTGGTAGTTTATGTTATTATATGATGATATTCTTGATGTAATTCATTTGCTTGCAATGTTGGCCCTGCAAGCCAGTGCATGTATTTTAGTGTGCTCTTCAGTATAGTGGTTGTATGCATGAATGTGATAGTAAGGATGATGGATCTAGTTGGCTGATGCCTTAATCATGTCATTATGACCTTTTTGGATATGTAGATGATCTTCTTGTATTCTTTTGGTACCTTTTCAGAAGTTATTAGACCTTTAATTGACCTTATCTTGGTGTTCAAACAACCCTTTTCCTTGTTTTTTTTGGCTTAAACCCAAAATGGTGAATTAGTATCTTATTGCTGCACATTCATTACTTTCTATTGCACATCCATTCTATTTTTTCACATATGCTACCCTGCTCTTGTGCATGTCTTCAGTTTTTCCCATGTTAGCATGTAAGATTAGTTATGCGCATATGTGATCTATTTCTACGCATCCATCCTCTACAGAGTTGCACATCTATGACCGAATATATTTCCTCAAGTGTTGTGCTTGTATGGCTTAGTGATTTGGATACCCATCTCCCTTGTGGTCCTTTCCATGCAATCACAGTCAGATTCTGAGCTCGATTGACGTACCATTTGATCAAATCTTTGTAACTTGACCTTGCGGAGCCATTTTCCTGGGTGGTCAATGAATGACTTGGACGAAAATGAGATTTTAATGAATTATATGCATGTTGAGAGCCTTGGAAATTTTTTCAAATTTCTCTCATAAGTCCTTGTTAAGTGGTCAAAATGTGGTGCCCATAGGACCCTTGGAAACACTAGTCTACCCACCTTGATTGCTCGATGGTAATTCATGCTTCTTATACGATTGATGTTTAGTGTATGTGAATGCTTCATGGTTGTATTATCGACATTGTAGATGCATTTATGTATTCTGGGTGGTTTAAGTGATGAAAGAGCATGGATTTTGTGATGTTGATTTTATGTGATGGCTATTTTTTCTTATGAGGGAAGTGATTTGGCGTTGTGTTTCTTTTATGAGATATCATTGTATAATGACTCGCTCATGTATATGCTCACTTGTTCTATTCCGGCCATGGTTTTCTTTTTGTGGATGGGAATCTTATAAATGATTTCCAAAGGCTATGTTGGCAACGTGCCATGTATTCTTTTGGATGAGACTCATGGTGTGTTTACCAAGGGATATGTCGGTAATGTTTTATGCTTATTGTGTTGGTATATCTCATTGTTATCCATGTATTTTTTTGAATGGATGCTTATTCAATTGTGGGAGTGGCTCTCCAATGGGGGGACTGGGGCATAAAGGGGCCATCAAGGTAACCCATTGAGGAGTATTAATCAAGTGATAACATAAAGTATAATAAAATAATGGGGTTAAACAACTAACTAAGAAAGAGTAATACTAACCATGTGGGCCAGGGTGTACTACCCATAGTGAATACAAGTGTATCAACCATTGAGTTTCCTTTTATGTTCTTTTGGATATGGGTGTACCGACCACAAACGTAGTGGAGGAGTGCTAGACTATACTGGCTTGTCAATCTCCTTGTCACCATGAGAGGATTACTTGGTGCCACATGAGTCATCGTATGGTGAGGTGATGGTTCATTTTGTTCCTCGCTGAATCTATGCAATGACACTCCCATTCTTGGACAACACACCCATTTTTTCAATATGTGAGTTTATGGTTATTTGATGTTAAGATTGTTCTTACATAGTGTTTATGCTTAAATTTGGTTTTAGCCCCATTTTAGGTAGGTGTGAGTGTTCCACCTAGTACTAAATGTGATCATGCTTCTCATGATTGTATGTCATTGTGCCTTGAGTTATGTAAGGCATTTCCAACTTTCTTTGGATGGGTTTCCTTCTCGATGATTGTGATGCCCAAATTTTATATGGTTATGTATTTCATGTATATGGTTGATGTTTTGTTAATGTGCATTGTATACCCGATATGTTGGATTGTTTGGCATGTGTGGTATGGGCCACATGGTTGCCTCCATAGCATGGTGGGAGAGGGCATAAGGGTTACTCATGGTTGGGTGGCATGACCAACTGTTGTTTGGGAATGAAGTACAAATTTTGATCGGTCCCTATTTATATGCAGGCTTGATTATGACACTATGACATGCTTGTACCCTTAATCTTGTACTTATGATATATGTTGGATGATTATATGCTCATGTAGAAATAGTTGTATCTCTTGTAATGGAATAGGTTTTTTATAATGGTTGTATAAAAAAAATACATTAATTCATATTGTACTTGTTTAATCTTGCTCCTTAGATGGTGTACATTGCTTACTCTAGGATCTCATATTGTACCTTTCTCCCTCAAGACTCATGATGCTCTGGCTATGTGTTCTTGGCACTATATGAAATCTATGGTTCTACCTATGACAATATATTCTATGCATTGTGGTAGTTTATGTTATTATATGTTGATATTCTTGATGTAATTCATTTGCTTGCAATGTTGGCCCTGCAAGCCAGTGCATGTATTTTAGTGTGCTCTTCAGTATAGTGGTTGTATGCGTGAATGTGATAGTAAAGATAATGGATCTAGTTAGCTAATGCCTTAATAATTTTTCATTATGACCTTTTTGGACATGTAGATGATCTTCTTGTATTCTTTTGGTACCTTTTCAGAAGTTATTAGACCTTTAATTGACCTTATCTTGGTGTTCAAACAACCCTTTTCCTTGTTTTTTTTTTGGCTTAAACTCAAAATGGTGCATTAGTATTTTATTGCTGCACATTCATTACTTTCTATTGCACATCCATTCTATTTTTTCACATATGTTACCCTGCTCTTGTGCATGTATTCAGTTTTTCCCATGTTAGTATGTATTCAGTTTTTCCCATGTTAGCATGTAAGATCAGTTCTGCACATAAGTGATTTATTTCTACGCAACCATCCTCTACAGAGTTGCGCATCTATGACCGAATATATTTCCTCAAGTGTCGTGCATGTATGGCTTAGTGATTTGGATACCCATCTCCCATCTCCCTTGTGGTCCTTTCCATGCAATCACAGTCAGATTTTGAGCTTGATTGACGTACCATTTGATCAGATCTTCGTAACTTGACCTTGCGGAGCCATTTTCCTAGGTGGTCAATGAATGACTTGGACAACAATGGGATTTTAATGAATTCTATGCATGTTGAGAGCCTTGGAAATTTTTTCATATTGCTCTCATAAGTCCTTGTTGAGTGGTCAAAACCTGGTGCCCATAGGACCCTGGGAAAAACTAGTTTATCGATCTTGATTGCTCGATGGTAATTCATGCTTCTTATATGATTGATGTTTAGTGTATGTGAATGCTTCATGGTTGTATTATCGGCATTGTAGATGCATTTATGTCATCGACGTAACCATTCATTGTAAAACAAAAAAAATGTTGTGACTATTTTATGTCTTGTTTCCTGAGGGTTCTCTAGCGGGATATGACAACAATTACTAGTGCACCACTACTCAAAATTTCCACCCATTCAAGATTAGAAAAACCTTTTCCATTAGGTAGGAAAGATTTACTTATTAATATTAAAGACTTAAGGAAAAAATTAAGGGAGATAAGGAAGGTAATATGCAGATAAATGGTAATTTAGTTACAGATTTAAATGATCCGAGTCTATCAAAAATAATGGGCAAGATTGATGATACTTGGAAAAAAATATTCAGATTTGAAGTAGCCTTAACTAAGCATGAAATGAATAACGAGAATCTCAAAACTTTAAGAGATATACAGAATCCTAAGACTACAACAATAAGACAAATTTCTAAATGTTCCATATTTGATCCTAAAGCTCTTATAGAGATAAAATAAACTACTAAAATAATGGTGGTCCTTGAAGAGGTAGTTTCCTACATGTTGAAGTTTGATAAATAGGTAAAAGATAAATATGTATCTATTTCAAAGTAGTAGAAATGAGGATTATGTTAAACATTTTGGACATACAAGGTCAAGTTGAAGCCCTGGATTAATGGAAGGGTGAGTTTGGTATAGTAGTCCAAATAGTTTAACTTCTATATGTATAAATGAATATTTGAATATGAGGCTACTCAACACTACATTGGATGAGTTGTTTTCCCTAGAGATATTGTTTTATAGTTTCAAAGAAACTAGCACAATTTTGGATGCAAAATATGAACATAATGATAAGGTAAATGTGGTTCTCTTTTTCTAGTGTCCTTCCAAGAAGATGTGTAATGTCACCGAGATATTTAAATAGCTTAATTAAATTAATTGATTAAATGATCCAAAATTTAAATAATATCATAAGGACTACTTTAATTAATTAATCTAATTATAAAATAAAAAGTAATATAATAATAAATAATAAATTATGTCAGCCTATTGTAACGTTCCAGATAGTTCTTGGAGGCCTTTATAAGAGGGTGGATGACAATTTGCAATCTCATTATAAAAATTGAATTATAATGCTATATAACATTATAAAAAAATAATATATTATAATTTAGCTGATAGGCTATTTGTGAGAGCTTTGCTCCAATCTATTTTTTTGTGAACCACTTCTCATGAAACATGGGTCAATGAGTTTGAATTATGATAGAAATATCTGTGGGAAATAGGTAGCAACCAACTAAGAGTGGGGGTGGGTGAATCGGTTCCTCCCAAAAACACTTAAACCTTCAAACACTTAAACCCTTAAAATATGAAACCCTTAATCACTTAAACTATTAGTACTAATTAACAAAATATAAAGCATATAAACACAAATTAGAAAATATCAACACCGCATAATGCAAATATTATTTTTTTTATCATGGAAACCCAAATTAGGGTGAAAACCACAGTGGGGTTGAAACCCACGATAAGACTAATACCTTATTAGAAGTATAGACTTATTACAATATAGAGAATGCACATGCATTCAAATACACTGCCTAGAGTTCACTACTCAATTAGCCTTGGGCACCAACCCTAATTAAGTCTCACTTATAATCATTTAAGTCGCACTGACTTACAATCACAATTCAGACACCAATATGAGAATTCATGAATTGTATGATAGCATCTACCTATGCCTTGGTCAATTCCATTTTAGTACAACTAGATACATTGCTGCAATTCTCTTTGCCACATCCAGATGAACAATCTAACCCTCAATAGATCTAAAAAAAGTACTTCACTAGAAACCTCTTGCATCCACAATCCTCCAAAAATTGGTGCACACACACGACAACTCAAATCAAACCCTAAATCACCATATTTATCAAGAACTAGGTCAAGAAAACCTAATCCTCAAAATTTCAACTCTTAGTGCCAAAATCAACCATCAGGATCATTGTGCACTTTCCAAATATTCATTAGATCCATCAAGAACACCTCAATATCATCACCATAATCCTAAAACATTTTACCAATCTCACATAAACTATTTTATCAACTTTTCTTGGCATGTCCGCTAAGGACTAAAAAACATAACTTAAATCCATTAAACTTGGGCACCTCGTTGATCAATGTAAGATGGTAAATGATCAAACACATAATCTTAGATCATCTTAAGGAATCATGAAGCTCAAAAAAACAATCAAATCTATCATACCCATTGAATATGTTAGCACCTTATGATATACTTCAAGAACACTGTCATCCTCAACTAGAATACTTGTAAATGCCTTGCAAACTATCAGAATCACAAAACTTTTGAATTGTAGATACATTGATATGTCCTTAACACATTTCTAGTTTCACAACCAAATATCTCACCTTGAACACATGTGAGAAACCAATCTCTACAATTTTGTAACACTATAATACTGGGAATCAACAAAATAACCAATCTTCATCTGTGACACCATAAATTGATCAAATCATCATGTCATCAACTCAAAATTGACATGAACCATGTATAAAACCTCTAAATCATCCCATGAGGTGTGTGACTTCTCATCTTCATTAACCTTCCTTCACCATTCATCTATAACATATTGTGTTATTGGTAAAACTGCATATCTAACATACAAACTACATGACATATATCAAAACATCCAAACATCATAGTAGACATGTTGACATCAATGAAAACACATCCAACTTTCCAAAAATATCCCCTTTTTCCATTGATGGAAATAAGTGATGGGAAAAATAATAAAATAATAATGCAATAAAAAATCAACAGTGTTACCAGTAGTATCCACAATATCTTCTAGAGTCTCTATAACTGTTCTCAGTTTCCTCACCTCTGTGCTATCTCTGCTCCCCCTGGAAAAAATCTCTCCTTGGTTCCATATGATTACATACTCTTCTCTCCATTAGTTTCTCACTTTTGGATGTACTATATTCTTCTTGTCTAGAACTCTTTCTTATGTGTAAGTATATAAACTTATTTTCTACTCTTCTCTTCTTCACATCTGCACTTTTGCACTTCACATCTGACTCTTGGTCTTCACACCTAATTTTTTTCACATCTTCTTTCTATCTCTAATTTTTTGTCACATCTACTCTTTGCCCCCCTTTGAAATAAATGACAAAGGTGTATTACCTTCTCTAGGCCACTAAACACATCCAACATTTTAAAGATTATATTCTTGATTAGTAGTTGGAATCTGATTTCTACAATTCCTTATACGTCTCTTCAAACACATTTACCTTACCATGATTATGAACCCCCCTAAGTAGCAGCCTCCATACATCAATCCAATTGTAATATTCATCCTTAGATCATACTGGATTGATGCAATCCCTTGCAACTTAGTTCTAACCAGGAGGGGTTATTGCCCCTAACTTTCCTCTGGGAGACTCAAATGTATCCTTGGGTAGTGGATTTGTGAATATGTTTTCTATTTATTCCTTTGTAGAAACATAATATAATATCACTTCCTTTTCATTCACTTTATCTCTTAGAAAATGATACTTGATTGATATGTGTTTTGTCTTGGCATGTTGTATTGGATTTTTGGAAATATTTATGGCACTAGAATTATCATAGTAAATCAATATAGGTTCATCAAAAGTAATTATAATATCAGATAACATCTATTTCATCCAAATAATTTGAGTACAATTACCAGTAGCAACAATATATTCCACCTCTACACTAGATAAAGAAATTGAGTTCTACTTCTTGCTCATCCAAGAGACCAACCCACTACCTAAAAAGAATGTGCTGCCACTTGTTCTCTTTCTAGCATCAACAGCACTTGCCCAGTCAAAAACTCTATATGCACATAAGGTGAAGTTATTATCCTTAGGATACCACTTTCAAAAGTCTATTGTCCCTTTTAGATATCTAAATATCCTTTTGACTACTACTTCATGATTGTGTCTGGGATCAACTTGAAATCTTGCAACAAGAAACAATGTGCTCATAATATCTGGTCTTGTATGACTCAAATATATTATTCCACCTACCATTGATCTATATGTTGACTGATTAACCTTATGGGACTTATTATCTATTGATAGCTTGCATAGTGTCACCACAAGTGTTCCCACTAGTTTTGAGTCATCCAACCCAAACTTCCTTAGCAATTCACTCACATACTTAGCTCGAGTCATGAAAATTGCTTTATCAGATTGAGTAACTTGCATTCCTAGAAAGAATTTCATTTCTCCTATCATGGACATTTCAAATTATTTTTGCATTTACAAAGAAAAATCTTTACTTAACTGGTCATCTCCTCCAAAGATAATATCATCAACAGAGACATCTATAATGTGAATTTTCTCATTATTGATTTTAAAATATAGAGTATTATCTACAATACCTTTGTTGAATCCAAGTTTGAGTAGATACTTGTCCAATATGGAATACCAGGCTCTAGGGGCTTGCTTTATTCCATACAATGCTTTCTTCAACAAACATACCATATTTAGTTCTTTGTTCAGAGTAAAACCATCAGGGTACTCTATGTATACTTCTTCTAACTCACCATTCAGGAACACTGAATTTACATCCATCTAATGAAATCTAAAGTTCTTATGGGCTGTGTATGATAGGAATAGTCTAACTGCTTCCAACCTTGTCATTGGTGCAAATATTTCTTCATAGTCAATCCCTTCCATCTAAGAGTAACCTTTGCACATAAGTCTTGCTTTATTTCTCACAACTTCTCCTTCTTCATTTAGCTTATTTTTTAATAGCCATTTGGTGCCAATAATTTTTTTTTATCTTTAGGCCTTGGAACAAGAATCCATGTTTCATTCTTCTCAATCTTTGATAGCTCTTCTTCCATTGCTTCAATCCAATGGTCATCTATTTAGGCTTCCACTACATCCTTGGGCTCAATGTGTGACATCAAGCATATATGATCTTGTGAAATCCTTCTTCTTGTCTGAACTCCCTTCTTCTTGTCACCAATGATATGTCCTTCATTATGATTCAATCTCACATACCTTTGAGTCTTATGCCTTTTCTCTAGTTTTTCCACTTCATCTTCTCCACTCATGTAGGCCTTGTCCTCTACACTTTTTGTCATACTTAGACTTTGGTTATGCACTTTCTGATGTTGTCTTCAAAAATTACCATCCTTTTGATGTTCACATTCCCTAGTCCTTGCCAAATTCTCAAGACTTTCATCCACTTTAACATTTGTCCTTTCTACCAACTTCTTTAGCCTCTTGTTATAACACCTATATGTATTTATTTTGATGGTATAACCAAGGAATATACCTTCATCACTCCTTGCATCAAACTTGCATATGTCTTCATCTCTCTTAATTTATCATTTACTACCAAAAACCCTAAAATACTTTACTGTAGGCACATATACCAAAGTTCATAAGGTATCTTACCAATGTTTCCTTTTATCTGTACTTAATCTAAAGTATACATTGCAGTGCTAAGTTCTTCTCTCCAAAACATCAACAGAAAATTTATTTCAAGCATCATGGTTATAATTGTGTCTAGAATTTATTTTTTCTTCCTTTCTACCACATCATTCTTTTGTGGGGCCTGCATAACAAAAAACTATCTTTTTATGCCATGCTTCTCATAGAATGAATTGAACTCACCTAATGTGAATTCACCTCCCCTATCTGATCTTAATCACTTCATCTTTAGTACTATCTTAGTTTTCACCATGGACATGAAGACCTTAAAATTATGAAAGGCTTCTAAATTTTCCTTCAAAAAGGTCACCCATACCATCTTTGAGTAGTCATTAATAAGCAACATAAAATATCTATCGCCTTGATTTTTTTTAATTCTTGCAGGACCACACAAGTTAGTGTGAACAAGATCTAGCAAACCATTAGAGTTTTCATATTTGGAATGAGAAGTAACCCTTGTTTTCTTACCTAATTGACATTCCTTGCAAGTAGTATTGATAGGATTCTTCACTCTAGGAATGTCTCTAACAATAGAAGTAGAACTTATAGTAACAATGTTTTCAAAGTTCACATGATACAATCTCTTATGCCGTAGCCAAATTTCATCTATTTGAGCTATTAAACAAGTCTTTTGACCACTATTCAAAAGAAATATATTATCTCTTGTTTTGGATCCAGTAGTAATGTCCTTTCCATAGTCATTCAAGATCTTACACATGCCATTCTTGAAATGAAATCCATAGCCTTTATCCATCAACTGACCAACACTAAGAAGATTATGCTTCAAACATTCTACATATAATACATCATTAGTGTTATTTTTGTTACAAGTAGTGGTTGTTGTTGCACCAAAAGATCGAATTGTTAATGTCTGATACAACCACTAGACTTATAGAAGACACAGGAGGTGGTTAAGCCATGTCACGAATCCCGAGGGGAGCACTGACAATTTTGCCACCAATCTCCCCCTTAGTGTTACTCGATGGGATTAGAACCTGTGACCAAGCTTTGATACCACTTGTTACAAGTAGTGGTTGCTGTTACACCAAAAGATCGACATGTTAATGCTTGATAAAACCACTAGACTTATAGAAGGCATAAGAGGCAGTTGAGCCATGTCACGAATCCCAAGGGGAGCGCTAACTATTTTGCCAACAATTTTAACCATCCAGAGTAATTGAACCTCTACCTTTGATCTTACCACCAAAGTTGTCACCCCATTTCACTTTGCCACAATCATACTTCTCATAGCTTACAGATTTACTCTTGTCACCAGTCATGTGGTGAGCGCATTCACTATCAATCACCCACTTATCTTCCTCGACAACTTGAGAAGCTAGTGCTTTTTCTTCAACAATATCATTAGCAACACTAGAAGTCATTACAATATTAGTCTTAGGATCATCATCTTCCTTAAGAGAAATGAATGTGAATTCATCATCATTCTTTTAAGCTTCATTTGATTCTTCATTAGTAATAAAATTATCATCTAAAGCATAATAATACCTGCTTTCCCTAGGCTTAGGCTCATACTTATACCTAGGAAATCTAGTAGGGCACCTAGATGCATAATGTCATACCTTACCACATGAAAAAAATTTGAAAGACAAATTTACTTTACACTTACTAGTAGAAGGAGCTATGTACTACATGCTTTTTGAAAACTTTTCTTCCAACTCTTCAATCTATCTGTCTTCTTCTTCCATTTCCTTCATATCCTTATAGGTTTCTCTATCAGATTTGATCTCTGCATGTCCTTCCCCATTTTTGTGGCTTTGAATATTGTCTCATTATTGAGTAGTGTACCACCTAATGCACTCAATTCAAAGGTTGTAAGCTTCCCAGCTAGCTTTTCTCTGGTTACATTTGTTACTATCCTTATTTCTTCAATAGCTACAACCTTGTTGTCGTAGACAGGAGGCAATGTTCTCAGAATATTTGAAATGATCTCATCTTCATCAAGTGTACCTCTAGCACATATGATAACACACACCATTTCATTGATCTTCTATGTGTAGGATGAAATGTTCTCCTCTTTGATCATCTTCATAGATTCATACTTTCCTTTCAAACTTTGTAACTTGGCCACATTTACTGTTGTGTCTCCTTCATAAAGAGTCTCCAAATTATCTCATGTCTGATTAGCTGTCTCTAATTACATGACATTAGTCATCTCTATATTAGTCAATGCACTCAACAAAGCTTCCTTTTCCCTAATATTTTCCTTTGCCTCATTGATCTCATCAGGAGTTATAGGGCTTTGAGGAGGATTGTATGAGTTATTTGTAATCTTCCAACAATCTTCATCAATGCATCTGAGATGTACAATCATGTAGTTCTTCCACAATGCATAGTTGGTTCTATCAAATCTTGGACTGTCCTTCTTGTATGATGTCATCTTCAGATCTCCCTCAAGATGTTAGGATTCCTTCAAGGGATTAGGCTCTGATACTAGTTTTGGGAAATAGGCACCAAACAATTGAGAGGGGGGTGAATAAGTTTCTCCCAAGAACACTTAAACCTTCAAACCCTTAAACCCTTAAAATATGAAAACCTTAACCAATTAAACTGCTATTACCGATTTACAAAATATAAACCATGTAAACACAAATTAGAAAACATCAACACCACACAACACAAATATTTTTATCATGGAAACTCAAATTAGGGTGAAAACCATGGTGGGGTTGAAACCCACAATAAGACTAATACCTTGTTAAAGTATAGACTTATTATAATATAGAGAATGCATATGTATTTAGGCACACTACCTAAATTTCATCACTCAATTATCCTTGGGAACCAACCCTAAGGAAGTCTCATTGACACAATCAAAGTCTCACTAAATTACAATCACAATTCAAACACCAATATGAGAATTCATTCAAACTATATGACAGCATCTACATATGCCTTGGTAAGTTCTATTTCAGTACAAGCATATCCCTTGCCACAATTCTCTCTACCACATCCATATGAGAAATCAATCCCTTAATAGATCTGTAAAAGTGCTTCAATAGAAACCTCTTGCATCCACAATCCTCCAAAAACTAGAGCACACACATGGAAACTCAAATCAAACCCTCCATATTTATCAAGAACTGGGTCTGCAAAACCTAATCCTCGAACATTCATCTCTCAGTGAAAAATTAACCATCAGGATCACTACGTGCTTACCAAATATTCCTTAGATCCATCAAGAACACCTCAAGATCATCACCATAACCTTAAAATGTTTTATCGATCTCAAATAAACTATTTTATCAACTTTTCTTGGCATGTCACCTAAGGGAAAAATATAACTTAAATCCATTGAACTTGATCACCTTGATCAATGTAAGCTACCAACACATTAGGCACATAATCCTAGATCATCCTAAGACATCATGAAGCTCAAACAAATAATCAAATCTGTCACACCCATCAAATCTATCAACACCTTATGATAAACTTTAAGAACACTATTATCCTCAATTGAAATACTTGTGAATGCCCTGTGAACCATCATAATCACAAACCTTTTGAATGGTAGACACATTTCTATGTTCTTAACACATTCCTAGTTGTGCAACCAAAGATCTCACCTTGAGCATGTGCACAAAGAAATCTCTGCAACTCTATAAAACTGTAATACTAACAATCAACAAAAAAACAAGTTTTCATATGTGACACCATAACTTGATCAAATCATCATGTCAGTAACTCAAACCTGAGATGAACCATGTAGACAAACTCTACATCATCCCATGAGGTGCGCGACTCCTCATCTTCAATAAACTTCGTTCACCATTCATCTAAACATACTGCATTACTGAAAATATTGCATATTTGACATACAAACTACATAACAGATATTAAAACATCCAAACATCATAGTAGACATGTTGACATCAATAACACATCCAACTTTACAACAATCTAGAATAATTTGACTTGTTGTGGAAAGTATCTCCTATTTATCAATTGGTGAGCTCAAGGGGCTTTCTAATGAATGGTTCATAGGGCACAACACTTGCTAAAGGTTTTACAAATGGGGTTGCAAGAAGAGTGGGCTTAACCATGGAGGAAACTTTATAGTTAAATGTTCTCGAGATAGAGTAGTATTAGGATGGGTGACCTATCAGGAAGTCTTGGTGCTTCACCTTTGTAAGCATCACCTAGATGCAATGAGTGCTAAGTGTTCCATTCATCCTCATGAGATATGGGTTCTTGTGAACCACTAATCATGACATATGGATCAATGAATTTAACTCAAAAAACTACATAGTTAAATCCTAATAACAACATCATAATTTGACTTGCTGTGGAAAATATCCCCTACTTGGCAATTGGTGAGATCAAGGAACTTTCTAATGAATGTTTCATAAGGTACAACACTTGTTGAAGGTTTTTTAAATGGGGTTGCAAGAAGAGTGGGCTTAACCATGGATGAAAGTTCGTAGTTAAGTGCACTTGAGCTGGAGTAGTACTGGGATGGGTGACCTCCCAAGAAGTCCCATTGCTTCACCCCTGTGATCACCACCTAGATGTAATGAGTGTTAAGTATTTCATCCATTCTCATGAGATATGAGTTCTTGTAAAACACTAGTCATGAAACATGGTCAATGAGTTTGACTTAAAAAACTACATAGTTGAATCTTGATAGCAATATCAAAAATTCATATTATTATTGAACAAAATTTCGTAAATGTGGGTGTTTTATGAGGAAAAATATGTGTGTAAGGAAAATAGCTCTTATTGTGCTTTAGATATTTTTAGCATTTTTAGGACAAAATCAAATCTCTTATCGGCTCACTGTTGCACACACAAAAGCGTGCAACTTCTAGTAATACAATTTAGTTGATAGGCTATTTGTGGGAGCTTTGCTCTCTGAAAAAAAAATACTGAGAAATTGTCAGCCTCTCCAATTATTTTAATTTTTTCGATTATATAGTTTTTTTTAATTATATTTAAAAATTAGAATTTAGTTTAACAATATCAAATGATTTATGTATAAAATAGAATGTTTCCAATTAGATATATGATTTCTTTTTCAAATTAGAATTTAGTTTTTTACAATTATCTTTATGGATAAAATATAACATTTTTTCCAAATTAGAAAAAAAAACTTTTAATCATTTAATCATTTGTTTGGAGTATGAGATAAACTTTTTGGATGTGATTTTTATATATTAATTTGGTTGAGCTAAGAAATTTTAAGAAGACTATGATCATGTGATGCTGGTGCATAGTTGTTTTTTGTGAAAAAATGTTACAACAAATGCAATAGGTTTGGAGAGGAATTTGATTCTATGTTTTGCATGTGCAAGAAATTTATAGAAGTCAATTATAAGAGTAGTTTGGATTTTTTTGTTCGATCACTATGGTATATTGAGCAGTGGGCTCACAAATTTCTAGGCATGGATAAAATAGGTAATGTTTATATTTTTGGCTATTCCATAGTTGATTACTATTGCCAATGTGAATGCAAAGTATTATGAGGAATTTTCTTTTTAGAGTTCTTGTTTGTCTTCAATGATTTACTTGAATGCACAATTTCCTTTAAGATCCCCTAAAAGCAAAAAATGGTGAATACACAATAGTATATAAATGTTTGCATAAAAATATATTTAAATTGGTTGTAGATGCTCCCAAAACTAGAAGTGTTTGAAACCTATAGGCTGCAAATGCTCCCAAAATTTGAAATGCCTGAAATGAAGAGGTTTCAGATCCTATTTCTATGCCAATGTCTTTCCTTCACATGCACATTCAAATTTTTCTATATAAAATCTTGAATCTGATTCCCTTGTAATATCTTCTTTAGTTTTAATAACATTTTCAGTCATTTGACATCACTAGGAGTACTGGTGACTAAGCATATAATAGAGTATGCTCCAATCATAAGGATTCCTTTGTAAATGTTAATTTATAATGAAGGTTTTAAGCATTGGAGTAATAGATTTAACACTACTTTAACACAAATACAATGTGTATATTTATATTAGTGAAGGCAAATATTTGTGATTGATCTCTATGAATAACATCTTTTGACAATTTAATTCAAAATTAATAATTTTGAATATCTTTGAATAATAATAAGTTTGGTACTTAATTGAATTGAAGTACTTGTAAATGTCACCTCTTCTTAAGAAGATCTTAATAGTCTTGTTTCTTAGAGCTACAACACACAAACAACTAAACATGTACAACATTTGAAAATACAACAATATAATTCAAGTTAAATAATTTAATTTTTAAAGTAGAATTTAATTTAATTTATTTCAGATATAAAATGATATGAATGCAAAAGAGAAACATATAGAAAGGTTCCATTTAGTTTGAATAACATCATGCTTTCTTATCCGTGTCATAAAAATAAAAATAAAAGCCCTAAAAAAGCTACTTATCTATTATATGTATTTTTATACACAATGGCATCACACTTTCTTATTCTTTTCATAAAAACAAAAAGCTTTTTTTTTCTATTAAGATAGTTTAGTAAAATTACACATATGGAGTAGATTCTGAGAATAAACATCACTGTTCACACCCCCATTGCATATACAATTACAAAATTTGGGGGGTGATGAATCATTTAGAAATTATGCAGCTGAAAGTAAGACTTAAGTTTACTTATGATATGACCATTTACATATATATCAAAAAGAAGAACTTGAAGTGTGACTGTATCTATTCCCAGCCATCAGTGTGACTGCCCTAATCATTATGGACCACTGGAGTCTCTACAAAAGCCAGATTCTCTTCTTGTCTAGTCCCTGTATCAATTCCTATCAGAGCATTATGCTGATTGGGATCAATAGGAGCCTCCCTCTGATAATCCCTATTGATTTGTAGACCACTAATCATATTGTTCAAGTCCTCCACTTTTGTGGGGGCTAAGAAGCTTTGATACTCTGAAATGTAGTTCGCAACCTGCACTTGATCTTTGTTAATCATCAAGCTGCCTTCCTGCACTAACATCATGAACTCACTCTTCATTATGTGAAGAATCAAGGAGACCTGTGACATAATATTAAAATGTGTAAGTTTAATATTAAACTCAGTAAGTTTCCTTCTCTCAGCTTGAAATATTTCTCTATTCCTGTCCTTCCAAAGAGTCCATAAAACCTCAATTGTTAGTGAAAACCAAAAGTTATCGAGCTTAGAATCAAATCTTTCCACATAGCCTGCAAGAATTTCACTCCAAGAGATACTGGACATACAATTCCAAAGATAAGGGGAACCAAGGAAAATAGCCCAAATCTTACGAGCATAGACACACTCAAAAAATAAATGCTCAAAAGACTCAACAGTATTACAAAGACTGCAAGAAACAGGGGAAAGACCAATAGAAGAAAGCACCTTACCAACAACCAGTTTCTTAATCAAAAGCAACCACTTAAAACAAATCTTCTTTGGTTCAGCTTTACCTTTCCAAAAATAGTAAAAAAAAAAGGGCCAATTAGAAAAGGGATTAATCTGCCCCCAACACTGGGACACCCGAGCAATAAGAGATGAATCATTCTTCATACAGAGATACAAACTCTTAGTAGAAGTTTCAAACAACAAACTGCCATCAGACCATTTAGCCTTATTAAGGAAAGCATTAGAATCAATAATTTCATATGAGTTACAAGAATTTATTGATTTCTTAATAAGTGCATAAGTCTTCTTCTGATAATCAGGGATGTTAAATTTGGCTTTAATATTCTCCCACTCCCCTAGCTGCCCACCATCCAAGATGTCCTAAATCAGAGAAATTCCCTTAAGATTCCATGCCTTTGCATAACAACTCTGAGTAAGAGCCAACGGTTTATCATTGTAGAATAGCCCCCACCAAATAGATCTATCCTTAACAAGAAAATAAGGAGGACCACCTGCTGCCCCTCTTTTCGGAATGAACTATCTCACCTGAACCCATGCTTTCCAGAAGGCTTGAAATTTTTTGGACCCAAACAATCTCATATTAAAATCACCAAAGACAACATCAATTACTGGCACATCCTTCCACTGCTTACCTTTCTTAATAACCGATTTCAAAATGTTATTTCTAATAAGGATTTTCCAAGGCTCCTTACCGCATAGAGCTTTCAATATCCATTTAGATGCAAGAGCCGACCCATGAGTTTTAAGGTCTTTCAAGCCCAGTCCACCTTGGCTCTTCACCTGACAACACCAAGCCAATTTAACACAATACCTTTTCTTACTACCCTTCCCATCTGACCATAAGAAGTCACGAAGAATCTTCTCAATCATATTCACCTGAGAGCTAAGGAACAACCAAGCCGAAGCATAGTATATGTGATGAGATGAAAGAACTTTTTGAACCACTTGGTATCTTCCTGCAATGGATAGGGAATGTGTCTGCCATTTGATATGCTTCTTGTTTATTTTACCATATACCCAATCCCACATATCATTAAGATTGGGCTCTACCGAGAATGGAATACCCAAATATTTGACAATCTGCCTAGGCCCTGCCCATTGCCAACCCTTATTTACCAGCCAATTAGGTGGTTCCTGATACCAACCCAGAACATTGGATTTGGAAGGGGATATTTTGGACCCTGAAGCTTGACAAAAAAGATTTAACCTGTTAATGACATTATCAAAGTTATCTTCTAAAAGGCCTAGGAACAGAGATGTATCATCAGCAAACTGAACATTAATCAACTCTTCATTATTAGGAAGAGAGATACCTTTTAAGGGAGGCCCTATTTCTTGAGCCCTTAAGGTATAAAACAAAGCATCAGCAACAATAACGAACAACAGAGGGGAAATCAGGCATCCCTGCCTTATAGACCTCTGCAGCAGAATAGGTTCAGAAAAGGGGCCATTCACATCAATGACTGTAGTAGCATCTTTAAATAAAATACTTATCCATTTGCAATAAAACTCTGGGAAACCAAATGCTTTGAGCATTCCAAGAACGAACCCCCATTCTATCCTGTCAAGCTTTTTCAAAATCTAACAAGATCATTGCCACCTCTTGTCCATCTGATTTAGCCCAATGCATAGCCTCCCAGCTAGTAATCAGATTCTCTAGAATGTATCTCCCCTGAATAAAGCCTGTTTGAGTCTGAGAAATGAATCTATTCAATAGAGGGGCAATTCTTCTAGCAAGAACTTTGGCTAGGATTTTATAAGACAAGTTTAACAATGTAATAGGCCTCCAATTCTTAACAAGGGATTTGTCCCCTGCTTTCGGGAGGAGCTTGACAACTCCTCTATTAATGGATTCCCCAAGTGAGCCTTTCTCGAAGGCTTCTCCATACACATATACGAGTTCAGGAGAGATCCAACTTTTGTTTTTCTTGTAGAATTCAGCTGGGAGACCATCCATGCCAGGAGATTTCCCATTTGGGAAAGAGTCAATAGCAGCAGCAATTTCTTCCTCAGAGAGGTCCTTATTGAGGTTGTCCTGATTAGGAACTGAGATTTTGTGGGGGATAAGATTAAGACAATCCTTCATAGAAACTTGACTGTCTGCTGACACCTCCGAAGAAAATAAATCCTTATAAAAACTATGAAAGGCTTTCAGGATGTCCTCTGGATCACTAATATGTCTTCCCTCCAACTGAATTTCACTAATCATTTCTCTTTTATGCTTGGCCTTAATGATATTGAAAAAGTACCCAAAACCTTTATCTCCCTCGTTGATCCAGTTCATCCTTGCTCTAATTTTCTACCCTTGGATCTTATATCTCAGATTATTACTCAAATTATGTTTAATCTTGATCAGCTGGATTTCCAAATCATCATTGTTCCCTCTGTCCTGCAATTCTTTTTCAATACAGTTCAGCCTACTCTGCCAGAAAGACTCTTCTTTATTCCTATCCATGGCCACTTTTTTTCCAATAACTTGAAAGAGATTTTTCCAAGTTTCCACCTTTAGATTCCAAAGTCCAATCGCATCTAGAAGAGGATTACCAAGTCTAATGATCTCAGTTACCATAAGAATGGATTCTAAATTGTCCGGATCTTCAAGGAGCGAAATGTTGAGCTTGAAAGGGTTATCCTTCCTCACTAGATCAATTGAACTCCTATCATCCTCAAACTTGCAACAAGTATGAATAGGAGAATGGTCAGATAGGGAGGCTGGGTGAACTTGAACAGGAGCATGATTATTCTCCGGTATGAAGGAGACTGAGGAGATATCTCCACACACTCTGTCCAACCTACAGTATACTCTTTTCTTATGCCTCTGATTATTGCACCAAGTGTACCAAATATCAAGAAACTTACCATACATATGCTCCATAGGATCAAGAAGGTTGAATTTCCTTTTGAACTTATGCCAAAAGTACATCTCATTACCTTTCCAAGAGTGAGCCAGCCCTCCTGTTTTATCTACTCTGTGTTCCACCATATTAAAATCACCAACAAACACCCAAGGGATTTTTGGAAGATGTTCACAACACCATTCCCATAATTTTGCTCTTTCTCTATAATTGTTTGAAGCATACACATTACAAATACCAAACTTATTTTCCCCCTGCTTTACTGTTACCCAAATAATTCTCTGGTAGGCTGAGCATCCATGGCTTTCAATAAGATTCTCCCATTTCGGATGAATGAGGATTGCCACACCTCCTTTCCCTCTCTCATGGTTCGAATGAAACCCAATAGCTTTATCCCAAAGGAACTTCAAGATGGAATGGGCCTGAAAACCTATCACCTTAATTTCTTGCAAACAAATAAAGTCTTTAAACTTCAGATTGTTACACCACCTTCTAACTATGTTCTTCCTATCCGGCATCTCTAACCCCCAGACATTCCAACTATGGATTTGTACCATCATGATGACTTAGGAGGGGTTTTTGTGCTTTTGCACAACTTATTAAAACAATCTAGTAGGTTCTTTCTCCCTCTGCCCCAATTGGATACAGAGTTTCTTTTTGCAGTCTTCCTCTTTTTCCTAACAACTTCAGTGAATTGTCCCTCCAAGTTAGAGGCCACAATAGCAAGGGTTCCAGGGGGAAGAAGAATCCAAAGGTAGGGTAGGCATCTCCTTATTATCTTGCTGGAACTTGAATGCTCTCTCATTAAGAGTCATAATGGCTAACTGCTGAGCATTCAAGACAGGCGGGGTAACTCTATCGGTAGGGGGTTCTCCATGAGGACATCTTGGCAGGTGGGTAGCTAGAGGAGTGGGGAAATTATCTGAAACACCAATCCTGGCGGGGAACACTTCAAATTCCTCTTCAAAGAGAGGATTTGATAAGGAGATAAAGTTGTTACTAATAGGGACATCAATAGATTTAGAAGCACTTGGCTAAGAACCTGCATTAAGGCCAGACTCTATGACCGACGTGACAGCCACTTCCTTACCAAGGTTAGGGGCTGACACATCATCATTGGTGTCTTCACGAGACTTGGACTTGCCACTATCCATTTTACCATTTTGAACATTGTTATCAACAACATTAAATTTTTCCTTCTGAACATGTTGGAGAGTCGGGCATTCTCTTTTGGTGTGGCCATTGCGCCTACAATGGAAACACGCGCTAAGATTCCCTAACAGGGAAATATCCCAACAAAACAGTTCACCATCAAACTATAGAGAGATAATCTCAGGAAAGTCGACCTCCGGAGCAAGTGCCATAAGCACTCTAGCATTAAGATGAGGCAGTGTAACCCTGGACTGTTCAACTTGAAGCACTGAGCCTAAAGGCTTAAGAATCTGCGGGATGAAGGGCCAAAATTCAACATTGAGGTTTTTAATTTCCACCCAATTAGGAGGAGACCGAGCCACTACTTTTTCAAAATTCCCCTTAGGGGGCCACGGGTAAACCCTGAACATAGACCTTCCAATGTTCTAAAACCGTTTCTCCAAGACTCTTTCTTGCATATTGTGGTTTTTCAAAAACACAACAAACAATCCTTTTTGTATCATTCTACAATAGGTAACATAAATACCAAGTTTTTTCCCCCAAACTGAAGCAAGCCATTCATCAAAGAATTTCCTAGCAGGCATAGCCTCCTTATCAAGGCATACAAAAAAAATAGCAATGTTTTTAAGTCTGGACTGTTCATTTTTAATGGCGGACACCATGTCCTCATTGGGGGAAAGCAAAAGAGTCTTCAAACCAAGAGAAGGAAACTTACCCGGTTCTCCTCCACCTCCACCAGCGTCGGCATTTCCTCCACTGGCGAGTCCACTTCTATTGGCTGTGGAACGTCCTCCTTCTCCTCCTCATTGCACCGACTCCACTGGTTTGCTTCGAATAACTCCATTAAATTCCACTGCGGCTAAAAAAGTTGGCGTGCTATCCTCCACAACTTGTTTATATGACAACTTCCCATCAAATTTAACGACCTTGCCACCCTTAGAATTATTAATACCATCCTCTGCAGTACTTTCAACAATGTCACCCATTGTAATATCTCCCTTCCCACCATCATTGTTCGGCTCTCCCATTACACAAGTGAACCAGGCCAGGAGCAGATACAAATGAATGCACACAAGGGCATAATAATGATCAAAACGACAACCTTCAAAAAGATAGAAAATAAACGCAAGATAGATAAAAGATACGAAGCACAACAATCAAACACGGGGCAAACAGTATGACACAAGCATTCACACAGCACAAGGACAAAGGCAAACGTCATTGGTACTCATGGAGGAAAGTTGCAGAGCCATCTTTCCGATCATTTTGTTTAACACATTCCGAAATTACAGTAAAAACAAAAAGCTTTTAAAAAAGCTCCTTATCTATTATATCCATTTTAAATTTTAAAAGTTTTATCAATATTAAAAAATTATTTTTATATTATTTTATTAATAGTAAAAATTTGATTAGTATGATAAAGTTATCTTAAAAAGATTTGTTAAAAAGATTAATTAATAAATCTTATTCAAACTACAAGTAATTTCCTCCACTTTTGAATGCCTCAATATTGAAAGGGAACATTGGTATTCAAAGAGATTCTAAATAAAAAATGTTTGAAATTTTTCATATTTATTATTCTTCCCTTTTTGTATACTTGTGAATTCTCACCTATTTGGTTTTGCTTGAAACCCTAGCTAGTAAATAGTTATCTTTATTCACCCTTTGTTATTGGGTATTAACACTAGCAAGCAATCAAGAAAAATTATGCAATCTATGGAGACTTCACAATTTTTTTGAAATGGTTGGGTTTATAACATGTTCAACTAACTAAATTATAATAAATCTTGGACATGAGAAATTTCCTCTTGAATGAATGTAACAAATGAAAATTTTCTTGTTTGAACAATGGAATGAAACATCATTTATTTTCATTTTCCAATCTACATTTCAAATTATAAGAATACTTGCAAACAAAAGTGAACATAATAAGAACAAATATATGTTTCTTTACTTTAGTAACACAAGACACTCTAAAAAAAACTTTCAGTGATGCCCATGGCCAACCTCTCTATTTAATTAGAGATGTCAAATCAACAGACTTTAATTGGTTTCTATGATTTGTTATTATAATTATATACTAATTATATTAATATAAAATTTTATTATATAATATTATAATTATATTATTAGTAATATTTTAAATTGTATAATATTAGCATAATCTTGTTATTATATTATTAGGTTTGGAGATATAATATTAGTTTTTGGTTTTTTAGTGTTAACTAGTGATTAAATGAAATTCTTTCTGTCAATAAGAATTTATTATATTTTGTATTTTGTCATAAGTTTAGATTTTGAAAAGTTTAAATGCAGTATTTTTAAGTTTATAATTTATAAAAATCATTTCTCTATCATTTATTCGCTAGATCAAATGAAGTCTTATTTGAAATGTGAACAGTTATTTCCACTTTTTTAGTTATATTGCATTATTGTTGGCACAACTGTATGAAAAATATAATAATATCATTTATTGATATTTTTATTATGTTTATTATCATAAATTAAATTATTATTTTTTTATATAATATAAATATTAAATATATTAATAATGTAAATAATAAATTATGAAATATATGCATACATTGGTTGAATAGTTCTTCATTTATAATAAAATTAAGCTTATTTTATACTTTTCAAAATAATTTAAATTAACATAAAAATTAAATAAAATTAATTACAATTTATAATTTATATTATTAAAATAATTATAATTAAAAATAAAAATATCTATTGCTACATCTATAATTATATAAACTAATATAATTATTATCATATAGTTTTATAATTAATTAAAATAAATTTCATAATTATAATAATTTATTAATATTAGAATTACATTTAGATATAAATTAAAATTAAAAACTAATCTAATTATTATTACATAGTTTTATAATTAATTAAAATATATTTAATAATTATAATATATTTATTAATATTAGAATTATGTCAACAGTTGGTTGGCTCAGATTCAAATCTCGTTGAGTACTTGGCAAGCGAGAAGACGTCTTTAAAAGGGATGAGGAAATATTAGAATTACATTTAGATATAAATTAACTATAAAACTAAAGACAATATTATTTGAAATATAAGATTAAATTAATATTGTATAGAAAATATTTAAAATATTCTAAAAATTAAATTAACTAAATTTGAGAAACTATTCTAAAAATTAGAAACTTCTATCTTTGAAAATATTTTACATCAATGTATATATTTAAACAATTATTTATAAATATAAACAAGGTTGCATAATAATGAAGTTCCTCCCAAAATTTTGGTAGGATTGTTTAAAATTTAGAAAAAAATTTGGAAGTTATATAGATGCAAAGAGTTGAAATAAGTAGAAATATGTAATTTGTTAATTAATGCTAAATATATAGAAAAATGTAAAAGTAGGTAATGTTAAAGAAAATCTATTTAATTATATTTATTATAAATAGTATATATAATTGAATTAATAGTTATTTTATAAGGTGTGCTATGTTTTATAATTAATTAAAATATATGTAATAATTATAATACATTTATTAATATTAGAATTATATTTAGATATAAATTAAAATTAATTATAAACTAAAGACTACTAGTATATTATTTTTATAAATTTAATTATTATCATTCATATAAAGATTCTTATCAATTACACATAAAATTATAATTAATTTTATTACTCTTCTAACTAAACTAGACTCCATATATTTATTTATTGTATGTTGATATATCTAATATTTAATTCTTATTTTGTAAAAGTATGATATATTACCAACAAATTCAATAATATTTATTAATTTATATAATATATTACCAATAAAAAATTTACACCCACAAAATAAAAAACTCAAAAACTGATACAATATACTAATAACACATTTCCATTTAGAAAAAGTGTGAGTATGTGAGGATGATGATATTAATAATTATTATTTTTATTTTATTAAAAAAATTGAAAGTTCAAGTTTACAAAGAATCTTATTTTATTATTTTATATTTTATTAATTTATTTTTTTAATATTATATTAATCTTTTATATCATAATATATATTTTATAAACAAATAAAATATATCTAATGTAATAATGATAATTACTTTAATACAATATAAAAATAATAGTTTAAGTAAAAAATATATATGTAATATAATATATAGTATTATAATATATATTATAAATTTATTAGTTTTTATTTATTTATTTCTATTTTCAAGTGTTTAAGGTGCCTCTTATGTATTAGGTTGAGTTTTTTCATGGAAACATTTAGCTTCTTAGAATAGTTATTTTTTTCATTTATAAATATTTTTTTGTATTAACTATAGAGGGATCAAATACAAAATTTAAACGAGAGTTAACCGGGCGAGGCTCAGCCTCAGCCATTCAAAGTTCACATAGATAACAAAATATACAATAAGAAAGAAACAGTCATAAAACAAGACTAAAGAAGCACATGGTTGAGGTCCTTCAAAGTTGCGTTCCTGTTCATGTGCACCTCCTTGGTAAGCTTCTTCAAAGTATTTTCAAAATTAGCGAAGTTATCCATATGGCTTCTCCAGTCAAAGCCATTCTTGAGCTCATAAACAAACATAGTAGAGTGACCAGCTTGAAGAAACCTCCTGAGCTTCTTCCTATCCAATGTCATATTCACATTAACCTACGAAGAAATTTTGAAATATGTGAGTTTTCGAAAAAACTCAGTAAGGGCTCTGGGGGAGTATTGATACCTTTCCTCGTTTCTACATTTCCAAATCTGCCACAAAATGTTAGAAGATAACATATTCCATAAAATATTAGTATCCTTTTTAGCACCATCAATAAAACCAGTAACAATTTCAAAAATATTAACCAAGGAAGGGTAGTGAACACCAAACATACGCCAAATACTTTTGGCAAAAGAGCAATCAAAGAAGATATGCCTGCAAGTGTCAGGGAGACCACAGAAGCCACAGGTATCATTACTACCATAATCTTTTTTCAAGGGGAGTCTGTCCAGGAGGAGAAACCATTTTAAAGCATTTGATTTTGGGCTCAATAGGAGACTTCCACAGTCTGTCCAAATGCTTTTTCCACATATTAACATCTAACTCAGTATACCAGAGTTTGTTAATATGACTAATGATATCAGTATTGGCATCAATGACTTTGTAAATATTCTTGGCCTTGAGTTTTTCCACAATCGTTCCATCGGGCCACTTGATTTTAAGGAATCTATGAGAGTCAACATGGCAAACCGTGGGCAAGTTAGTGTTGGCCTTGACAATCATGTTATAGGTCTTCTTATGGGAAAAAGGAATATTAAACTTAGCTCTTAAGTCCTCCCAATCGATAAGCTTATCTTCCTCAAACATGCAGATGAATTGAGATATTCCAAGGTTATTCCAATGTCTAGCAGAACATCCCTGAGAGAGGGTGAGAGGTTTACTGGCCAGCTGCAAGTTCCACCAAATGGATCTTTCACCAAAGAGAGTATTCTGATCATGGAAGGATCTATTAGTGATGAACGGATTAACATTTTCCCATGCCTTCCAAATAGTTTTAAAGACCACCGAACCTCGAACAGTAATGGGAAAATCACCAACTATGATATCATCGAGAGGGATATTTTTCCAAGATTTAGCTTTTTTGGAGGAACCTCTTTCAATATTGCTTCTAATCAAGACCTTCCATGACTCTTCTCCCTCTAGAGAATGAAAGATCCATTTGGCGGAGGGTTGTACCTTGAAGTTTTAGGTCTTTCAATCATAAACCTCCAAGGAGCTTGTCAGTGTGACACCACTCCCACCTAACCGCATGCTTCTTCTTAGTACCTTTCCCATCAGACCAAAGGAAATTCCTAATGGCTTTTTGAATTTCCAGAATTTGATAGTTGTTAAACATCCAAACCGAGGAATAGTAAACATTATAAGAGGAGAGAATCTTTTGGCAAACCTGAACTCTACCAAGCAGGGAGATGGATCTGTTATGCCACTTATTAAGCTTCATGAAGATCTTGTCCTTAATCTAGGCCCACATATCCTTAAGGGAGGGATCAATAGAGAAGGGGATACCAAGGTAACGGGTAATAACATGAGGACCTCCCCATTGGAAGCCAAATTTGTTAAACCAATCAGGAGGTTGCTCAGACCAGCCAAGGCAGATGGATTTAGCTTGGGATATATGGGAACCCGATATAGAGCAGAAGGCATTAAGCTTGATTTGAAGTAATTCAAAGTTGGATTCATTAGCCTCAAAAAATAGAGAGGTATCATCCACAAAATGATAGTTAGTCAGGTCAGCATTGTTGGGAAGGGTGATGCCTTTGACAACAGGAGAGATGGAGCTATCTCTAATGATGTAGGAAAGGGCATTAGAGGCAATGACAAAGAGGGAAGAGGCCAGGGGACAACCTTGCCTAATGGATCTTTCAAGGGGAAAAGGATCAAACAGGGAACCGTTGATATCAATCTGGGTAGAGGCATCTTTCAAGAGGATTTTAACAAGATTACAGAAGATGGGAGGGAAACCAAAAGCCTCAAGCATAGAAAGAATGAAGTCCCATTCTATCCGGTCATAAGCTTTCTCAAAGTCAAGAAGCATCATAGCAGAGTTTTGATTAGAATATTTGGACCAATTCATAGCTTCCCAACTAGTGATCAAATTTTCAAGGATATACCTACCTTTGATGAATCCAGTTTGAGTGGGGGTCACAAACTTAGGAAGGATGGATTCCAATCTCAAAGCCAGAATTTTGGCAAGGATTTTATAGGACACATTCAAAAGCGTGATAGGCCTCTAGTTTTTAAGGAGAACTTTGTCCCCATCTTTTGGGATAAGTTTAATAATGCTTCTGTTAATGAAGTTTCCCAAAGTGCCTTTATTATAAGCTTCAATGTAAATCTCATAAAGGTCTTTACAGATCCAATCAATATTAGCTTTGTAGAATTCAGCCGGGAGACCGTGAGGGCCAAGAGCCTTATCGTTCTTAAGAGTCTTTATGGCTTTCTCAATCTCTTCAATGGAGATTTCTTTATTGAGTAAGTCTCCATCCTGTTTATTGATTCTATTAGGGATAAGCTGTTTATACTTATGTCTGAGAGCCTTAGCTTCTTCCGAATCTTCAGAGGAAAAAAGTTTAGAGTAGAATCTAACAAAAGCTTCTTTAATACTTTTAATATCAGTGACCTCTTTATTGTCCACAAGGATTCTATCAATAGTCTCTTTAGCGTGCTTTTGCTTAAGGACGTTAAAGAAAAAATTAGAACCTCTGTCACCGTTGTGGAGCCAGTGAGCCCGAGACTTGATCTTGGCCCCTTTAATTTTAACATTTTCGTGTTTTCTAAGATTATCCCTAGCTTGAGCAACTTGAATGCAAAGGGAGATGTTAAGGGGATCGAATTGGACTTTAATTTCCGCAGAACGTAGCTTATCAAAAAGCAACTTCTCAGTGCGCCTAAAATATTTAGCATTCTTTTGACCAAAAGTTTTTAAAAAGGTTATGCTAGGCAGAAATGTTTTGACTCCATAGGTCAATAGGAGAGAGCGAGAGGAGACTGTTCTGGTTAATGATCTTAATAAGGTGAATAGCAGAGAGAACATCCTCATCAAGCAGGAGGGAGTTATTGAGAATAAACCTATGATCCTCAACAGGTTTAACAACAGGAGGATTAGTAAGTCTAATACGTACAGAGATCGGGTGATTATTCGAGAGGGCTATGGGAGTCACAGTAACTTGGTTACCAAGATCATCAAGGAGGAAGGATAAAAAGCTTTTGTTATCATAAAATCTGTCAAGCCCGACGTAGATCCGAGAAGGCCCTTGTTGGAAATTGCACTAGGTGTGCCAAAGTCCATTATTACCATCAAAATTGCCAGAGAGGGGGTCGAAGAGATTCATGTAATGTTTCATTTTGTCCCATTTTATTTTTTCTAACTCCTTCCAGGAGAAGGGGAGACCCCCAGACTTGTCTTCCTGTGACTCAATCATATTGAAATCTCCCCCAACAACCCAAGGAATACAGGGCAGGGAGGCAAGCCAGGACCAAAAGTCAGCTCTCTCTTTATAATCATTGGAAGCATAAATAGAGCAAAAACCAACAAATCGAGAGTTAATATTCATAATGACCCAAGCAACCCTATTACAGGGAGACACACCTTTATCTGTAATGCAGGGAATCCATTTAGGATTAATAAGAATAGCAACCCCACCCTTACCTTTAGTATGATTGGAGTATATCTTAAGAGCATCCTTCCAAAAAAAATCAAATTACTTTCAAGAACAAAGTTGGTAGCTTTTAATTCTTGCAACATTAAACAATCCATATGGTTAAAAGTGTCGAGATAACGCTTAATAACATGCTTCCTATCAGGGGACTCAAGCCCCCTTATATTCTAGGATATGCAGTTCATGAGGAAACTTCAGAGGTGGGAGAATGCTTAGGGTCCGAGGACCCATCCAAGGGCGTGTTAAAGACTTGAGTAGATCCATGTTTACCAGCAAAGTTTTTATTCTTGGAGCCCAGCAGCCTACCTCTTCTTTTAGACAGGGGTAGGTCCTGTTGGTCATCTAAATCTTCATCATTAGGTCCAGAGGGAGAAATTTTTTCCATATCATCAGCCAACAGAGGAGGTCTTCTCAGAGTAGGAGCCGAAGGAAGGGAGGCAACGGGAATGGCAATTTGGCTATGGGAGGAGAGGGAAGGGATAATCTCCAAGGTGAAGTCATCTTCAATTTCTTTAAAAGCTTTAGGGGGGAGGCTTTGAGTCAACAAGGTACCAGTCTTTCTACCGGGAGGTTTGGGTCTAGGTGGGCACGAAGATGATTCAAAGGTAGGGAAGATGGCCAAGGTGGTTAAGGACAAAGGCAGAGGGATAGGAGAGGGCTGAGAGTGAAGAGCTAAGGAGCCGGCATAGGCGTTATTTTTTCTCCTTCGCTTTTTATTAATAACGATTTGAAATTCATCATTATTTCCAATGGGTAGGTTAGCAAGCTTTGAAATCGCTGTTTGTGAGCTCAATGTTTCAACACAAGCATCAGTCGAGGGAGACATATTCACATTTTCAACAGAGGTTGAAGGCACGGGAAGAAGGGCAACATTCGCAGTGGGGTTCAACTCCGGGGAATTTAGAATAGTGAAAATAAAATTTATATTTAGTTTCTAAATATATTATATTATATTAAATACTTATCTTATTAAATTTTTTCAATATAAGTTTATAAAGTTTTCTACCTTATTCAATAAATATTTTGTTTTCATTTTTTGATAAATAAAAAAAATAGATAAATATTTTGTCTTTATTTTTTTAGTAAATAAAAAAAATTATTCACATGTACTTTACCATATCTAGTTCCCTCTATTTCGGAAAATTTCTGTATCATTGCCTTCACAAAAAAGAGCTCATATCGATAAAAGTTAAAAGGGCTCATATAGATAAAAGTTTTTAACCAAAATCACCCACTCTCTTCAATTTTAATCTTATATTACAACATTAAAATTTGTTACACTTTATAAACTAATCTACTATGTTTTTATATAATATACTGATTTATAATATTGAAATGCAACTTTCTACATCTATAAAGAGTGCGCAGAGTTTTTTCACACCGCTTAGATTTACCATTCTTTATATAAGTTTCATATATTGCATTCAATTTTGTACTAGCGCTTTTGAATGGAAGCAAATTGACTTTTCAGCAAAACTGAAGAACTGGCCATAGCAACAATGGAGTCTAAGGTGTGTATTAAATTGATAGAATACTGCTGTAGATGTAGAAAGTCAATTGGACTAACTTTTACAAGGTGGCAGTGCTGACTTCAAATCTTCTTCAGTAAAAAGAAAAACAAACTTTTGTGAAGTAGTAAAATAAGAGAATTATTTTATCAAAATGTCACCTAGGTTGTGAGTGACTGCAGTGCAATGCACCTATTTTTTTTACAGTCTCCTCAGCTTCCAGAACTGAGAGAACATTAATTTTTTCGACCTTTAATTTCTGATTTCACAAATCGCTAAGCTGTGATCGCGCAAGCAAGATACTTACTCAGTTTGGCGATGGATTCTTCAGAAAGCTCGCAAAACCCTCATGTTGTAGTAGTGCCCGCTTTAGGAATGGGGCATCTGATGCCATTGCTGGAATTATCGAAGCGCCTGGCCTCATCCCACGGTATATCCGTCACGCTCATCGCACTCAACTGCAATCTCAGCCCGCGCCAGCTCCCCGTCGCTCAAACCTACTTTCAACACCGCTCTCTCCCAATCCGTTTCATCGAGCTCCCGGAGACGCAAATCCCTCCAGAAAAGATGAAACTAGTAACCCTGAAAACAAAGGTCACACAGAAATCTGCACCCTTTCTGGAAGATGTACTGAAAAATTTGCTCAGATCGTCCTCAATCTCTGCTTTAGTGACGGATATGTTCAACACGGCGTTTCTAGACGTGGCGGCGCACTGCGGAATTCCCAGCTACATATTCTCGCCTTCGGCGGCTGTGTTTCTGAGCTTAATGATCCACTTCTCCGAGCTCGATCCGCGGGCCGAAATATCAGATCCGGTGGAGATCCCGGGGCTCCCGCCGTTGCATTTGTCCGAATTGCCGGGCAGTCTTAGCGATAGATCTGACCCCTGCTACTATTATTTTCTTTACAACTGCTCCAATTTGAGAAAAGCTCGAGGATTTATCATAAACACCTTCAGGGAACTGGAACGGCCGGCTCTAGAAACCCTAGAAAAAAGCCCTAGGGTTTATTTTGGGGGAAATGAAACGGCCGGCGTCAAAATGCCCGCTGTTTTCCCGATCGGGCCCGTCATTTCTCAGGGAGTAGTAACTGGCGAGAATCCCCCGTCCGAGTGCCTGAAATGGCTTGACCAGCAACCATATCGTTCTGTCATTTTCGTTTCTTTCGGCAGCGAGGCGGTTCTGCCGCCGGCGCAGGTCACAGAGCTCGCGTTAGGGTTAGAAGCAAGCGGGCTGCGCTTCCTGTGGGTGCTTCGAGGGGGTGTTCTGCCACAGGGGTTCGAATCTCGCAACGCAGGGCGAGGGTTTGTGGAAACCGGCTGGGCGCCGCAGATCTCTGTTCTGTCGCACTCCTCCATTGCTGCTTTTGTTTCTCACTGCGGGTGGAATTCCAGTTTGGAGAGCATTTTGCTTGGGGTTCCCATGGTGGCTTGGCCGATTCAGGCGGAGCAGAAGATGAACAGGTTGTTGCTTGTGAATCAGTTGAGGGTTGCGATTGAGGTGAAGATGGAAGAGGATGGATTGTGCCGAGGGAGCAAGTTGAACGGGCCGTGAGGGAAGTAATGGAGGCACAGGATGTGAGGAGGAGGATGAAAGAGTGGCAGGATGCAGCAGATTCTGCCATTCGGCCACAAGGTTCGTCTCACGGCTCTCTAATGGCGCTACTGTCCCATTGGAAAGAGGGAGCTTCACTGTTGCCCTGCGGTCAAGAAACGCAGGAAGACCACAAATGTTGACCTTAACCGACACGGTTTGGCTTTCTTTCCTTTTATTTTATTTTAAAATTTGATAGCAATGCCTTTAGTTAGATTGAATGAGCACGAGTGAGAAGGAGCTTGTTTTTGCTCTATCATTCATCAAGACTCAAACTCGCAAAAATGAAATCATTACATATTTTGATAAATGAAATCTCTTTGTGCATGGTTTCTTATACGGAAGTAACTTTCGATTTAAAAGTATGCTTTTTAGAAAAATATATTTAAGCCCATAGGCTTTTTATTGTGGGTATAGTTCATTGACGGAATTGTCTGATACGCAGTCAACAAATTTTTATCAGGTGTAACAAACTACCCTCCTCTTTTAACCTCAACATGAGGAATGGGGGTGAATTGTTCTTTATTTTTAACTCCAACGTGGGGGAGTGGACATTACTTCTGGTTTCATAGATGTTAATGCTGCAGAGATTGTGGGCATTGCCCACGATAAATCGTAATAGTTTGATATGGAAAGTGTTCACCAGTTATTTTCCATATTTTTGGAAGACTGCGCACAATGGATTTGGCAAGAGACCAGGGATTTCACTATCATGAAAGAAAATCTCCAATAGAGTTTCATGCACACCAAGGAAAACAATAATATCTGAGAACTCTCACCTACGTACAAAATGGTGAACATGGGCTTCCGTTGCACAGTGGATCAATGTAAATGCAAATGGAAGAACTCGATTGAAAGGTAAAATTTAAAATAAGAATGTTATTGACGTAAATGTTGTTTAGAAAACATCAATATTAAATTTTCCTCTAGAAAAATAGCTTAAAATCCCTCTGTTAAAGGAGTCCTGTGATAGTTATTGCCAGAGTCCATGGCACATTTTTGTGTAAGAAATATGTGGAAGGATGAGCAGAGATGAATGGATTTCTCAAAGATTTTACAGCATTGCAGGCAACAATTCATTAATCTCCAATTCTTAGACTAAGATAAATTTTCTCATTTTTGCAGGGTGGATTATCAATGGAATAAGAATTTATCAAGTGTTTTGATTTATAGTTTTAAGAATCACAGGAAAAATAAATTAATTTTTTTTATGAGTGACAGGCCAGGAGGAATACATTGAAGTTTTATGTGCCATAGTTTTGTATTGTCACAAAATATAGGCGATGTTTTTTTTTGGAAAAATCATACTGCCCATTGACTGTTTGGATGATCAGCTAAGCAACTTGGTAATAATTAAAAATCTTGGTCAAAGAAAACATGATAGTGGAGAAAAGGAGTCGATTAATTTACGAAAAATTAATATTATATAATGCATGACAACTGTTCCAAAGAATCAGTGGTAGCATAGTTTATATAAATGACTTTAAATCTAAAGCAGCTTGGTGGATTTGAAATCCGCACTCATTCACTTGAGGAATATTAGGGATTTCAAATCTGTAAATTTTGGGCTAAAAATTTGTTGATTCAGTGCATTATTTGATCTAAAAAAATTAATTATAAAACCGAAAGTTGGGATTTTAGCTTTTAGAGTATATATTTTTAACTCTTCAAAGATTGTTGGATCAGATATATTTTTATGATTATTGTATCTTAAATTTTCAGCTACTTTAAAAATTAATTTGATAATTATATATATTTTTTAAAATTATATTATTTTATTTTACAGTTATAGTTCAATGTATTATTGTATTTTAATAGTTTTAAATGTCTATTAAAGATGAAGAGAGAATGATCTTGATATTTAAAAGATGGAGTTGGGATCATGTTTTAAAATATAAAGAAATTAAGTCTTCCAACAACAACATTGAAATGATATTTAAATTATTATGATTTTAAAAAATTGATCCTCGAATTAAAAATTGTATATTTAGGTATCTTTATATTGATATCTCTGGGTGTCATTTACATATATTTTTTTAAATATAATTCGAAAGTTCTGTTTCCCCTCTTTATGGGGTGCAAACATTGAAAAGGAGGGTAGGATCTATAAAACACTTTCTATCATTGATGATGTGCGTGTTAGCCTTTAGCCTCTAGATAATTGGATGCTTTATTTTGATTGTTTTGTAAAGATATATCAATTTTTCATTTACCACATTATATTGAATCGTAGTTTTACTACATTATTGATTATATTGTCTACTATAAAAGAATCTTATAAAAAAAATTAGTAAATTGAAAAACAATTATTGTTTGTGAAATTAAATTTGTTAAAAAAATTGAAGATGAATATAGAGATTTAAAAAGTTGAATTTGTAAAAGTATAATATCTTGTTCGATTTATTTTTTAATATTTAAAGAAGCAATAAAAGATTGGAGTTAGATTTTTTCATTGATAAATATAAATTCAAATCTTTGATCTGAACAATGAATAAGATCTAAAAAAATTAATATAATTTGAAAAGAGAGTATAATCCTCAACAAATCTTATGATATATTTATGATTCAAGAAAAATAATCAATCCAATCCAATATTTTAAAGCCTAAAAATATTAATCTTTCTAGATAAAATATTATGATTTAGATGAAACTATAAGAAATATAGTTAGATAACAACTTAAAAAAATATTTCAAATAATACTTAAACCATAAAACATTGATGATTTACTCTTGATCATTATTATATTATTTTTTATGATTTACCCTTGATAATTATTATATTATTTTTACCATATCTAGCTATCGGCAAAACATTGCACCTTGTAGGTGCAAGTGCTAGTTATTTAAAAAGAGTAGAAATCTTTTGCTTGGCTTCTTGTTCTTGTCATTCAATGGCACAAGACTCTTTGCTATCGTCAATCATTTTTTCCAGCACCTCATTGGATTCTTCAGTATGACTGGAAATGGATTCTTCACGTCCAGGTCTTCCGCTTTCTAGGGATCCCATTTGTTTTTCATGGCTCCACTCTAGTGTTTTGGAGTGCAGTTCTTTCCAAGATTGAGACTAAATTGGCATATTGGCTAACCAAGCCGCTTTCTTTGACAAGGAAGTTTCAAATCTGTTCAAAAGTGTTGCCGAAAACACATGTTAATTATTCGTCGTGGTAGGCACCATCTAAATCATCATACAACAAGCTTGAGAAGTTGTTGCGAGATTTTTAGTGGGCCTTAGATACAAAGAAACATGGTTTTCACATAGTTGCTTGGAATTATTGTTGTCTTCCCAAAAACTCTGGCGGCCTCAGTCTCATTTCCACCCAGAAATAGGGTCAAACTCTGTGTGTCAAATGGGTTGTTCATTCTGTTACAAGAAACGAAGCATGGAAAATTCTTCTTCACCATTGCATCACTTCTAGCTTTCCTTTGCATTGCCCAGTTTGGAAGGGGATTGACTTTCAAACCCTTTTGTTCATGAGAGAACTAGTACAAATCCAGGGTTCCTTTGTTGTTAAAAGCATTTGGCGTGTCTGGGAAGCTGCTAAACTTTGGCTACGTTGGAATGGCATTGGATTTCGAGATGGTCTTTCTCAGCACATCTCTAGTGGTCTCCTTTAATACAAGTTCAAGGGCTTTGGCTAACTCATATTTCGAGTATTCATGCTCTATGCTTCCGTAGCATTGCATTCAAACCCATAAAGACCTTTTTTATAGGCCTACAATGTCTCTACGCACTTGGGAGGATTTGGAAGTCCAGTTCCGTCTGACTCGCCAAGATCGTTAGACTTTTCAAGTGCTTCTCTTTGCTTTGCAAGTGGAATTGCTCCAGAAGATTGGCATTTCAAGCATTAAATCATGGTGGAAAGACAAGCATTGGTATCCTCATACAACATTTGTTATATATCAATCACATCATGGATATTGGTGGCCCTTGCCTCACTTACCTTTGGTTCAGGCCCTTAACCAACGCTAGCATTTATAGTCCTCACAATTGGCTTGGAGAGTGTGGTTTGCCACTATCTGGTTCGCTATCATAGAACCCAAAATACCCATTTTGCGTGGTGTATTCTTTTCCAAGGCTTGCCTTTCGAGTCTTGTCTTCATCATTTGGGCATTCCTGATCCTTGTTGTCCATTTTGTGGCCAGACCGAGTCCTTCCTTCATATTTTCTAGTTTTGTAGAAGGGCTCATAATTATTGAATTTGGGTTCATGATTTCTTCTCCCCTTTTCGGTGTTTTAGAGGTGTAGACACTGAAGAAATCACCGACCTCCGAATAGCCGAAATGACAAAAAGGTCAAGGTAATAGAATCAAAAGGTTTTTGGTGTTGTGAAGTTCAGAGTTTGATTGAGTTTATCGGAGGCCAAAAGGCCAAAAAGGCGAAAAGAGATTGCCTTTCTTTCTTCGGTGGTACAAAGGATTGGAGTTTCAGAGGTTGGTCAAGTCATAGTAGGCCGAAAGATCGAAAGATGACCTTGGAGTTGGGAATTGGGGAGATTGCGGAGTATCGGGGATGACACTTCCTTTCAGAGGCTGAAAAGTCAAAACTTTTGGAGTATTTGGGAGGATGGCTGGAATAGTCCTTTCGGACCCTCAGGGACTGAGACGACGATAACAAAAACACACTTGAAATTGAGCAAGCCCTAAAATCAAGCGAAACCCTAACCTAACAGTGACGCAAACTAAAACAAAAATACCCTAAACTAAGAATGAAGGAAACAAACCAAAACCTTAAACTAAGAAACAAAACAACAAACAAAAACAAAACAATAATTGAAACAAAACCCTAGTAGTATATTTTAGATTGTCCCAAGGAATATGATCAAGCTATAGAGATCTTTCAAGACTAAGCACATGATATAAAGAAATGATTGAGAACAAAGAGAGATAATGGACTAGCAACCAGATCGTTCTGTCATCTTCGTGTCTTTCGGCAACGAGGCGGTTCTGTCGCTGACGCAGGTAACAGAGCTCGCGTTAGGGTTAGAAGCAAGCGAGCTGCCTTTCCCTTGGGTGCTTCGCGGGGTTGGTCTGCTACAGGGGTTCGAATCTCGAAACGCAGAGCGAGGGTTTGTGGAAACTGGCTAGGCACCGCAGATCTCTATTTTGTCTCCCTCCTCCATTGCTGCTTTTGTTTCTCACTACGGGTGGAATTCCAGTTTGGAGAGCATTTTGTTTGGGGTTCCCATGGTGGCTTGGCCGATTCAGGTGAAGCAGAAGATGAACAAGTTGTTGCGTGTGAATCAGTTGAGGGTTGCGATTGAGGTGAAGATGGAAGAGGATGGATTTGTGTCGAGGGAGCAAGTTGAATGGGCCGTGAGGGAAGTAATGGAGGCAGAGGATGTGAAGAGGAGGATGAAAGAGTTGTAGGATGCAACAGATTCTGCCATTCGGCCACAAGGTTCTTCTCACGGCTCTCTAGTGGTGCTACTGTCCCATTGGAAAGAGGGAGCTTCACTGTTGCCTTACGGTCAAGAAATGCAAGAAGACCAAAAATGTTGACCTTAACCGATACGGTTTGGCTTTCTTTCCTTCTATTTTATTTTAAAATTTGATAGCAATGCCTCCCTTAAATTGAATGAGCACGAGTGAGAAGGAGCTTGTTTTTGCTCTATCATTCATCAAGACTCAAACTCGCAAAAATGAAATCATTACATATTTTCATAAATGTAATCTCTTTGTGCATGGTTTCTTATATGGAAGTAACTTTTGATTTAAAAGTACATTTTTTTAGAAAAGTACAATTATTTAAAAAGAGTACAAATATTTTGCTTGGCTTTTGGTTCTGTCATTCATGACACAAGACTCTTTGCTATTGTCAGTCATTTCTTTCAGCTCCTCATTGGATTCTTCAGTATGACTGGAAATTGATTCTTCATGGCCAGGTATTCCACTTTCCAGGGACCCATTTTCTTTTCATGGCTCCACATCAGAGCTTTGGAGTGCAGTTCTTTCCAAGATTGAGACTAAATTGGCATATTGGCTGACCAAGCCACTTTCCCTAGCAGGGAAGTTTCAAATCTGTTCAAAAGTGCTCGCAGCAACACATGTTTATTATTCGTCCTGTTGGACACCATCTAAATCATCATACAACAAGCTCGAGAAGTTGCTATGAGATTTTTCGTGGGCCTTAGATACAAAGAAATATGGTTTTCATAGAGTTGCTTGGGATTATTGTTGTCTTCCCCAAAACTCTGGCAACCTTGGTCTCATTTCCACCCTGAAATAGGGTCAAGCTCTGTGTGTCAAATGGGTTGTTCGTTCTGTTACAAGAAACGAAGCATGACATTTTTTTCTTCACCATTGCATCACTTCTGGCTTTCCTTTGCATTGCCCAGCTTGGAAGGGGATTGGCTTTCAAACCCTTTTGTTCATGAGAGAACCAGTACAAATCCAGGGCTCCTTTGTTGCTAAAAGCATTTGGCGTGCCTGGGAAGTTGCTAAATTCTAGCTACATTATGATGGCGCTGGATTTCAAGATGGTCTTTCTCAACACATCTCTGGTGGTATCCTTTAATACAAGTTCAAGGGCTTTGGCTAGCTCATATTTTGGGTATTCATGCTCTACGCTTCCATAGAATTGCATTCGAACACATAAAGACCTTTTTTTCTAGGCCTACAATGTCTCTACGCACTTGGGAGGATTTGGAAGTCTAGTTCCATCTGACTCGCCAAGATGTTTAGAATTTTCAAGTGCTTCTCTCTACTTTGCTAGTGGAATTGCTCCATAAAATTGGCATTTCAAGCATTAAAACATGGTGGAAGTATTGACATTCGTATCCTCAGACAACATTTGTTAGATATCAATCACATCATGGATATCGGTGGCTCTTGCCTCACTTGCCTATGGTTCAGGTCCCTAACCAACACTGACATTTACAGTCCTCATAATTGGCTTGGAGAGTGTGGTTTGCCACTATCTGGTCTGCTATCACATAACTCAAAATAGCCCATTTTGTTTGGTGTATTCTTTTCTAAGGCTTGCCTTTTGAATCCTGTCTTCATCATTTGGGCATTCCTGATCCTTGTTATCCATTTTGTGGCCAGACCAAGTCCTTCCTTCATATTTTCTAGTTTTGTAGAAGGGCTCATAATTATTGAGTTTGGATTCATGATTTCTTCTCCCCTTTTTGGTGTTTTAGAGGTGCAGACATCGAAGAAATCACCGGCCTTTGAATAGCCGAAAGGGCGAAAAGGTCAAGGTAATAAAATCAAATGATTTTTGGTTTTGCAGAGTTCAGAGTTTGATTGAGTTTATCAGAGGTCGAAAGGCCAAAAAAGTGAAAAGAGATTGCCTTTCTTTCTTCGGTGTTACAGAGGATCAAAGTTTTGGAGGTTGGTCAAGTCATAGTAGGTCGAAAGACCGAAAGATGACCTTGGAGTTGGGAACTGAGGAGATTGCAGAGTATCGGGGATGAAACTTCCTTTCAGAGGTCGAAAGGTCAAAACTTTTGGAGTATTTGGGAGGATGGCTGGAATAGTCCTTTCGGACCCTCAGGGAATGAGATGACGGTAGCAAAAATGCACTTGAAATCAAGCAAGCCCTAAAACTGAGCAAAACCCTAACCTAACACTGACACAAATTAAAACAAAAAAACCCTAAACTAAGAATGAAGGAAACAACCTTAAACTAAGAAACAAAACAACAAACCGAAATAAAACAACAATCAAAACAAAACCCTAACCTAGAAGAAGCTAAAGAGGCAGGACGCTTGCGAAGAGAACCGAGTGTGGTGTAGTGAAGCGTGGAATGTCGGTCAACGTGAAGGCGAAGAAATGAAAACACTCACAAAGTCTGAATAAAATCTCTCTACGAAAGAACCTGATCAAACGCTTGAGAATAACAAGTTGCAGAATGAAGAAAAATGAACACTCTGATTGCTTTTATAACCCTTCGGCTTGAGTGACATCACCATTGGGCTTCACAGTGTCGGACACTGAAAGCCCCAAAGATAACCTTGGTAGTGAATGCACGAATTTTCAGACTTTTAGAGGTCCAAGGTTTCAGACTTTCAGAGGTCTGGGAACCCAAGGTAGATTGAAACTGTGAAAGTCCGAAAGGACTTAAAAAATCTTTAGGTATGCGGGGGTCTCGGGGTTTTAGACTTTCGGAGGTCTGTGGACCCAAGGTAGTCTGAAATTGTGAAAGTGCAAAAACACCTGAAACTTTCTTCGAAGAAGGGAGTTGCCAGAAAGAAACCTAAAGTAGGGGACCAAACTAGAAAACCGAAAGGCCCATAGGGGCAAAACAAGCAAAAAAAAGAGAAGGGGACCCCTTGGCCAAGTGGCCAAATAGGGGTGCGCGTTGTGGAACCAGAACAAATACCAAAGTATCTTATCCTCTCTTGAGCAAAATCATGTGTATGCTAAAATTTTCAAAGATCATACAATTTACTCCAAGGTTCTTTTGATGTCAATTATTGACTGTGGATAAGTTCAATGGTTGATGTGATATGTTGGTATCATGAGGGGACTTACGTACTCATTCTTAAGATGATTCAAACAATAGTAGCTATGGGAACTATTCAAAAGATATCGAAGTGAAATTACTTTTTGAGAATTGTTCATGATATATGCTGAAAGTAAATGAGAGTATGGTTGAGAGGTCTATTATAATCCTAAGAACTTGAAAGATGAATATTGCTAATGCATGGAGAGGTGATTGAGACATTTAATATGTTTAATCACTATGTTACTGAATAGGCACTCATACTATTGTCATTTGTGTTTTGTCACTGATGTCAACATATGTTTCTGTGAGGAGATCAGATTGGTTATCACAGTGTACAAATGTTTCAGATGATGCAAAGATATATGAGAGTTTAGGAGTGTGTTGTGATCTTATATCCAAGATCCCATCATGCAAAGTTTCATATTGGATGAGTTACAGGTGTTTTGGTGAAAATTGGTCACTGACTGTGACAGTGAGAAATGACAGAGTTAGTCTCTGAGTTTTGTGTATAGATTTCAGGCGATGTGGAATAAGTGCATGCGAATTTCAGAGATGAAAGATAGAGTATTGAAGAATGTTCTATGAACTGCGCAACGCATGGAATGTAGGATGACCTCAGCTGTGGCGTGTACTCTGGAAGGTGATCTATTTGGAAGCCGACTATAGAGATGCATTGTGTATGATGGATGGCGAACTTGAATTAAGGATGTCGGTCCTTAATTATTGTAATGTAATAATTGTAGACTTGTTCTAGATACCGTGTGTATCTTAGCAAGGGTTTATGTAATTGTTTGTAATTTGGAAAGCCTTATGGGTCGACCTGCTTATGAGAATTGTAATAAGGTATAAATGAAAGGTCTTTTCTTTGGAAAAGATATGGATAAGGAGAAGATGATATAGAGAGGTTATGAAAGTTGTGAGCTTGTGTCTGATGTATGTAGAGCATAGGTTTGTTGGTGGAATTCATTGGAACTGATCAAGTAAAGAAAGTTGCTACCGAACAATTCAAAAGATTATGTATTTCTTCATATACACTTGTGTTGCGAACAATGAGTTCTGAAGGTGGACTTAACCTTCTTTGGGCAGCAAGCCTTGGGTAGTGAGCCCTCCCTTTTGTTCTTAACTCCTAATAGGGTCTTTCCTCTAACAAGGACTATGTACTGTAATGTTTCAATAAGCTCCTAGCAGGGCTATATCTTCTAACAAGGATAACTATACTCTCAGTACATCATTTGTGGGTGCTAATTCCCACCAGGGTTTTACCTTTAACAGGGTTTCCCCGAGACCAAAATATTATGTTATTGTGTTCATTGGATTTGATATTGTTGCTGCTTAAAGTTTAAAGTTTAATAATATGTTATACAACTGATTCACCCCCCTCTCAGTTTTATTGTGGACTTTTATTCCTAACAATTGGTATCAGAGCAAGTGGTCCTTAGAGAGAAAACTTAACAGTTTGAGGTGATCTTCGAGATGACCTCAAAACTTAACAGTTATAGGAAGGATAGTCTGAAATTTGATCCTGAAAACTTTGACAGTTGGAAGAACAAGATGCGAACTCACCTATTTTGTTTGGGGATTGACTATTGGTTGATTACAAGGAACAAGGTGGCTATAAAGACCGAAGATGAATTGACAACAACTACTAAGGATGAAAAGAAGATATTTTCACTTAAGATGATTGCAAGAGAAGCACTGATCAACGCACTCTCTGAAGGAGAGTTTACTGAAGTTAAAGACTTGGATTCGACATTCCTAATTTGGGAAAGATTAGAAGCACTATATGAGGGAGACAAGTATACCAAACAAGTGAAGTTGCAAAACTGGAAGACAAAGATGGAGAAGCTGCAAATGAATGAGGATGAAAGCATTAGGGCCTATGTTCAAAGGGTTACAAAAGTTGTAGTTGGAATCAGAAACTGTGGAGGCACTTATGATGAAGATGAAGTTATTGTGAAGATCCTTAGATCCTTGACACTTGCTTACAAGTTCAAGGCTATGTCTTTTCATGAAACTATACCTCTGACTCCAAACTTTAACAGGTAGATGTTGATTGCAAAGCTAACTACCTTTGAAGCTGCAGAATTAGGAGAGGTTGTACCTAAAGTTGAATATGCATTTAAGGCATTTGCACACAAGAAATTGTCTGCACTTTCCAGTACCAGCAAAGAAGACCTAAAAGAAGAGCTTGGTGAGTATGCTGAGGAATGTGAACAAATAATGATAGAAGAAAGAAAGATGGACAAACTTGTTGCATTGATTGCTAGAAGAGAAAAAAGAGGTAAGGGCAAGTTTGAAGGCAAGTTACCCTTGAAATGTTTTTCATGTAACAAGGTAGGTCATTTTGCATCTAGATGTCCTACAAGAGTTCCTAAGTACAAACCTAATTATGAAAAGATTAAAAGGGACAAAGAATGTTATTATGCTAGTGAAGACATCTCTGATGATGATGATTTAGATTGTGAAGAGATCAGATTTGTTGCTATTAGAGATGAACCAGTGCATGAGTAAAAAACTTTAGTATCTCATGTTGACAAGAAAACTGAATGGATAATAGACAATGGTTGTTCTCATCATATGACTAGTGATAAGAACAAGTTTGTTAAATTAGTAAAGTATGATGGTGGTGTTGTGAGGTTTGGGGACAATCTTCTTAAATCTATCATAGGAGTAGGATCTATTACTCTGGATGGAAAGACTAATACAAATAATGTACTACTTGTTGAAGGATTAAAACATAACTTGTTGAGTGTTGGACAGTTACTGGATAAAGACTTTTAGTTAAGTTTTGTTAATGTCAAATGTTTTATCAGAAGTAAGGCAGGTAAGCTGATTGCAACTGGTACTAAATCTAGAGGTAATGTATTTGAATTAAATACATCTGGAGCCTCTTGTTTTGTTGTGAAGGTTGATGACAGTTGGTTATGGCATAAGAGATTTTGTCATGTTAATTTTGATAACATTGTAAAGGCAAGTATGACTAATGCAATGAGAGATCTGCTGAAGATTGTGAAACCATCTAACACTGTTTGCAAAGAGTGTGTCATGGGAAAACAAACTAGAAGCAGTTACAAAAGAAAAGCATATACATCAAAAGAGAAGTTGGAGCTGGTACACATAGACCTATGTGGACCTACAAGGACAAAATCATACTATGGTGAAAGGTATTTCATACTCTTTGTTGATGAGTTTTCTAGAATGATGTGGGTCACTTATTTGAAAGAAAAATCAGAGACATTTGATAAATTCAAGTTGTTCAAAGAAAAAGTAGAGAATGAATCAGGTTTAAAGATTAAGTGTTTAAGGTCAGAAAAAGGTGGAGAGTTTACTTCAGACTTATTCAACTCTTACTGCAAAGAGCATGGGATAAAGAGACAAACATCTGCTCCTAGGACTCCACAATAGAATGAGATAGCAGAGTGAAGGAACATGACTATACTTGATGCTGCTAGGACAATGTTGATTGAAGGAAATGTATCTCATGTACATTGGAGAGAGGTTGTTGGAACAACAGTGCATACATTGAACCAGATTCAGATCAAAGAAGGTACAAGTAAGACTCCTTATGAACTATGGTTTGATCATACTCCTACTGTAAAATATTTCAAAATATTTGGTAGTAAGTGTTATATCAAGAGAGATGATGAGATAGGGAAGTTTGATGCTAGAGTGATGAAGGAATTTTCCTTGGTTACTTTGTTAAGAGCAAGGCTTACAAATGTTTCAATTTGAGATTGAGGAAGATGATTGAAAATAACAATGTAAGAATAGATGAAAATTTTCAAATACAAGAAAGAATGTTTGACAGTAATCAGATTTCAGAGATCAAAGAAGCTACTGCTACTGCAGAAGGAGGAGAACTTGTTGAGGCAGAAAGTGAAAAAGAGGCTTGTGATGCTAGCACAAGTAAGGTGACTGAGACTCCTAAAACACTGAGGTATGTAAAGGATAACCATCCCGAAAATCAAATTATTGGCAATACCAATCAAGGAGTGCTAACTAGATCAAAGGTTAGAGAAGAAATTTGTTTGATTTCTCAAGTTGAACCAAAGAGTACAGATGAAGCATGTAAAGATAAATCTTGGTTAGATGCTATGAAGGAAGAGTTAAACCAGATAAAGAAAAATGACACTTGGGAATTGGTTCCTAGGCCTAAAAACAAAAATATAATAGGAACAAAATGGGTTTTTAGAAAAAAAAATGAATGAAGAAGGAATTGTTGTAAGAAATAAAGCAAGACTAGTATGCAAAGGATACTCACAACAAGAAGGCATAGACTTTGAAGAAACATTTGCTCATGTTGCTAGAATAGAGGCAGTAAGATTGTTCTTGGCTTATGCTACACATAAAAACTTCAAGGTGTATAAGATGGATGTGAAATCTGCATTTCTGAATGGAGATCTTGAAGAATAAGTATATATAGAACAACTAGATGGATTTCCTCTGTGCGAAGATAGAGACATGGTGTGTAAGTTGAAGAAAGCTCTGGATGGGCTGAAGCAAGCTCCTAGGGCTTGGTATGTAAGGTTAGACAAGTACCTACTTCGGCTTGGATTCAGAAAAGGTAATGCAGATAGTAATTTGTATTTAAGAACTAGTGAAGATGGAATCCTGAGAATAGAAGTCTTTGTGGATGATATTATCTTTGGAGGTAATGATGATCTATGTAAGAAATTTTCCAAAGAAATGGAAAGTGAATTTGAGATGTCCATGATAGGCGAAATGAAATTATTTCTTGGATTGCAAATAACTCAGAATGAGAATGGTATCTTTATTTCTCAGACCAAGTATCTCAAAGAATTGCTAAAGAAGTTTGGAATGGAGGACTATAAACCAGTAGGAACACCTATGGTGACTTGTAATAAGCTAACAATTGATGATGAATCAAAGTGTGTTTTTTAGACCTTGTACAGATCAATGGTTGGAGGACTACAATATCTAACCCACACCAGACTAGATATTGCTAATACTGTTGAGATTGTGGCTAGATATCAGGCAAAACCCAAAGAAACACATCTAGCTATTGTGAAAAGGATACTAAGGTATCTAAGAGGAATCATAGACTATGGCTTATGGTATGACAAAAATGATAGCTTTGAACTTCATGCTTATACTGATGCTGATTGGGCAGGAAATATTGATGACAGAAAAAGTACTAGTGGTGGTGCATTTTTCCTTAGGAAAAAGTTGGTTTCTTGGCTATGTAAGAAACAAGATTATATAGCACAATCTATTGCTGAATCAGAGTATGTGCCTGCTACCATAAATTGCACTCATATTATTTGGATGAAATAAATGATGACATACATTGGAATAAATTTTGATGAGCCTGTGGTTATCTATTGTGATAACACCAGTACAGTAAATATGTCAAAGAATTTGATAATGCACTCTAAAACTAAACATATTTCTATCAAGTATCACTTCTTGAGAGACAAGGTGGCAGAGAAGGAAATTAAATTAGAGTATATCATAACAAAAGAGCAAATTGGAGACATCTTCACAAAGCCACTACCAAAAGATACCTTTGAATATCTCAGAGGTATGCTGGGGGTTCAGGCCCCTCCTAGTCAGAATTAAATGATGCAGAGATGCATCAGTCCAGGGGTTTTCAGAGCCTTATCATAATTTGGACTGGATGTAGGGATCCACTCCTCAGGGGAGTGATCGTGGAAGAAAGATGTTGGAAAGTAGTTGATGACTCATGGCACCCTTTGCCATTGTTGTCAAAGGGGGAGTGTTGCTATGAGAAAATCCCTACTGTATAGGGAGATTGTTTTGGTTACATAACTTTGGATTGATATAACTTTGGGATGATGCATTTTTCCATATGTTGACATCAATGCCAAAGGGGGAGATTGTTGGATATTGCTAATGCATGGAGAGGTGATTGAGACATTTAATATGTTTAATCACTACATTACTGAATAGGCACTCATACTATTGTCATTTGTGTTTTGTCACTAATGTCAACATATGTTTCTGTGAGGAAATCAAACTGGTTATCATAGTGTACAGACACTGCATGGATGTTTCAGATGATGCAAAGATAGATGAGAGTTCAGGAGTGTGTTGTGATCTTATATCCAAGATTGCATCATGCAAAGTTTCATATTGGATGAGTTACAGATGTTTTGGTGAAAACTAGTCACTGACTGTGACAATGAGAAATGATAGAGTTAGTCTCTGAGTTTTGTGTATAGCTTTCAGGCAATGTGGAATAAGTGCATGCGAACTTCAGAGATGAAAGATAGAGTATTGAAGAATGTTCTATGAATTGCGCAAGGTACAGAATGCAGGATGACATCAACTGTGGCATCTACTCTAGAAGGTGATCTATTTGGAAGTCAACTACAGAGATGCATCGTGTATGATAGATGGCGAACTTGAATTAAGGATGTCGGTCCTTAATTGTTGTAATATAATCATTGTAGACTTGTTTTAGATACCATGTGTATCTTAGCTAGGGTTTATGTAATTGTTTGTAATTAGAAAAGCCTTATGGGCCGACCTGCTTATGAGAATTGTAATAAGGTATAAATGAAAGGTCTTTTAATTGGAAAAGATATGGATGAGAAGAAGATGATATAGAGAGGTTATGAAAGCCGCAAGCTTGTGTCTGTTGTATGTAGAGCAGAGGTTTGTTGGTGGACTTCATTGGAACTGATCAAGCAAAGACAGTTGCTGCCAAACAATTCAAAAGATTGTGTATTTCTTCATATACACTTGTGTTGCGAACAGTGAGTTCTAAAGGTGGACTTAACCTTCTTTGGACAGTGAGCCTTGGGCAGTGAGCCCTCCCTTTTGTTCTTGACTCCTAACAGGGTCTGTCCTCTAACAAGGACTATGTACTATAATGTTTCGATAAGCTCCTAACAGGGCTATATCTTCTAACACAGATAACTATACTCTCAGTACATCATTTGTGGGTGCTAATTCCCACCCAGGTTTTTACCTTTAATAGGGTTTCTCCGAGACCAAAATATTGTGTTATTGTGTTGGCATTCATTGTGTTCATTGGATTTGATATTGCTGCTGCTTAAAGTTTATAGTTTAATAATCTGTTATACAACTGATTCACCCCCCCTCTTAGTTGTATTATGGACTGTTATTCGTAATAGAAATCTACCAAACTTTGCTTTGCCAAGCTGAACAACTACACAAAGCTCATGAAATCTTCAAGGGTCGCACAAATAATTTTTAGCCAATAGGCTATATTACGTGAGGTTTCACGTAAAACTAGTATGACGCTAAGAAACCAAAAATCTGCACAATGAAGTGGTTTGTTATTTTCTTTGGTAGTTTGACATAACCAGTGCATTCACACTGTCCGTCTGACATTGAAAACTACTCATCGCAACAATATACTATCTTTTTCCATGATGGTTTCAATTTACACAATACGACCTTGGTATACAACTTGATAGTGTAGAGGAAATGGCGTCTTCTCTTGAGAAAAGCATTCTTCATCTTTGCTCTCGTTGAACTGATCATTCCCATGGTTGAAAGACTAAGAAGAGGATGAAATGGTGGCCAGGCACTGTTGTTGTAGACGGGAAGGGGAAAATGGACCAAAGGAGAAAGTAGCAACGCTACCCTTTGATGACAATCTGCGCCTATCAAGATTGGAATCCTCCAAACACTGAGAAAATATCAGTTTTTTTTGAAGCTCTGTGTGAATCAGTTGTGCTCCATTAATGAAAATAAGGAGAAAGATGATTTCGCGCAAGAAAGAAATTCTAACTGCAAAAACTCTGACGACAACATAGTGACTCTATAAACAACTAAACTGGCAAATTGAATTATATGCATGTCAATAAATTGTCAGAAGCATGCTGATCGGTAATGAGGGAGGCCACAGACACCAAAATGCACTCATAACGCCTCCATTACATGCCTCTCTTCTGCAAAATATTGACATCTCTATTATTTATAACACAAACTTATACATTGACATCACTTAAACATGTTTTTTTATTACACACAATTTGCAAAGACCAAGGAATTAATGATGTAATCTGTAACAACAAAAAAATATCAGTAGGTTTTGAAAATTTATGGGTTCCAGTCGCAAGAAGTACTGATTTTGTTTCAGCAAATGGCTGAGAAGGCCTCAGATAGGTTTCCTTGGGATGATGGTGCTTTTCATAATAAGTACTACTGTTACTCAGATCTGTTAGGGTTTCTACTTTGAAGATTGAGGATTTGATCCAAGGTCTCCTACCTTCTGAATGTGAGGCTTTTGGATGAAGCAGGACAAGCAATTTTTTGTTGACTACACCCAAATTTTCTTTTGTGTTAGAAATAATAGAGATGTCAAGTCTGTTTACATTTTGGGGTATTTTATGATTGCAGCCATCAAGATTTAATAACCTTGACTCCGGGTGACCATTTGTACAATTTCAAACATTTAAGTCAATGCTCAGATGATTAGGGCAAATTCTCTTGTTGGGTACAGAAAAGTGAGACTATTGGGCATCTACCTTTGGCAGGGTTGGGCAATTCTATTATAAATAAGTGCCTCCTTGGATCAATGGATAGCCTGGAACCTGACTTACAACAACAAGGGAAGTTATTTTTATTTTGTGCCTCTCCAACTCAAAACTGAAAACCTTCATTTGTGAAATTATTATAGATTTGAGATGATAGTCAAGTATCCAAGTATAATAGACATCTTTTGAGATAATGTACCGATATTATTGAGTTTGAGGAAAGCAAAGCTTTACAAATTTTGTATCTTCTTCTTTAGTTTGCTGGTATTGTGATACTGGTAGTAGGAATGGTTACTTTTGGTCTAGAAACTTGTAAACACATATAGGAACAACTATTGTTTAGAAGTGATACGAGCTCATGCTCTGAAGTAATATTGATAGCTCTCAGCAACTTTGGAAAATATTTGATTGTCAAGTGATGACAATATTGTAGTCTAGAATTCTCATAATTTCTAATTACTCTAAATTATAGAAGTAGACTTTGAAATGCTATAGAAGATCACATATCCCATGAAACCATTTTAATTCAAAAGAAGCTTCCAACATTTGTATATGCTTCTTGGTGCATGTACTTGTGATTGCAACTATGGTATGCATTGGGAAAGACACTACTAGAGAGGACAACATGGGCTCTGGCCGATGAGAGAGGCATAAATATGGTGACAATTTGTTGATGGTTGTTCTAATTTATTGAATTTAGAAATTTTATCTGTTTACTGCATCTACTATATTTTTCCCTCTATTTTACTAATTAGTTTCTATTGAGATATTTTTTAGCTAATAGAATTGATGGTGAATCCATTGTCAATTGTTCTGTTGGATTTTAAGATTAATGTCATAAGAGCTGCATTTTTTTAATGCTCACTACAGGACCTACATCTTGCAAGGTCAACGTTTGAACAAGCTCGCTTCAACCTAGTATGTTTGAATATGTTCACTACATTTTAACCCATGAATCTTAATGTGCATTGGTAAGCTCGCAATAAATGATGCAACATCTTCGTGATCACACAACAACATTACCAAATTCCAACAATGACTTTAATGGTTTCATATACTTTCCATTTTTATTTTATTTTTATGTATATACTATGTGCTTTACATACAAGTCTAACCTCATAAGTTCACAACTCCATGGTGTATAGGTGTAGACTTTACATTTGATAGAGCAATTTCCCCACGTTACTAAGATTATAGTTCCTCATCTACAATTTCTTCTCTTAACACACATTATTTTTTATACTAGATGTACTTAACATAACAACAATTATGCACTTATGATGTCATTCCACTACCTTCTTATTTCCATGTGTAGGAAAGGAAAAATGAACAAGCATAAAACTCTTGCAAGGTTCATTCCATAAATAACAAAAGTGCCTCATTATAGCTCCATTGTTGGTTCTATGTACGAAAAGATATGAAATACAATATATATTTAGTGAATATAAATAATTATGGTTGCATCTAATTCAGTCCAATGTGATTTTATAATATATACCATATCAAAGACACCTCATTATAGCTCCATTGTTGATGATATGTATGAACATATTTGAAATACTATATATTTGGTGAATATGAATATTTATGTTTGCATCGAATTCAGTCCAATATGACTTTATAGATAGTATTCATTGTTTTTGCATCAAAATGATGTTTCCACTACCTTTCACCTTCTTGTTGCTTAACAATACATGGTGCAAATACTTGTTACTTTTAAGATTTTATAGTTATATTATTCTTCTCTACTTAAATAAAAACATTTATTCCTAACATTGATACTGAGACTTACTATTTTGTTTGTAGATGACGAGCCCCCCCCCCCCCTCAAAATTATCACACTGAATCCTTAAAAAATGAAATTAAAAAAATGCAATGTCGTAAAAGAAATCAAGCCATAAGGAAGAAATCAATATTCGTCATCATGTGCAACACAAAGAAAACAAAGAAGCTCAAGACACAAATATACAAAATGGTAATAAGACAGAAACTACTAAATCAAACCATCTCATACCACAACCCGATAGTGACTTTACAATGGCTTCTAAGTAGTTCCACAATAGAATAGATGCATTATCAAAATTGTAGACATGCATGATATGAAGTGAAAGATATATTGGAATGCATACCAAAACAAAGAACAATGGTCTAGTTTGTACTAGATGCTCTTGTGAAAAGGGTAGGCATAGATTCTCAACTTCTACTACTATGGACCCAGGGAAGCAACCAAATGAGTTAAAAAATCTAACCCAAGTTGAAGAGATGCTCATAGCACGCATAAATCCAATAGTGCAAGTAACCCATGCACATGGAGGACAATATAAATATCTCCCACATAGAATTGGAAATTTGGATGTCCTAGTAGTTCACAGATTCCATACACATGGGAACCATTATGATTTCTTTGTGAGTAGAATGTTAGAATTAACAAGACAGAAATAACAATTACATGCAAATATAACCAATATCAGAACAACCATAAACCACACAAAAGAGAACATAAGACACAAAGATTTAACGTGGTTCACCCAATCCCTAGGCTACATCCACCAACAACAAGTCCAATATTTTATAATCCAGTGATTACAACCTGATTACAATTTATAATATCTTACAACTCAATTTTGTCGCAAGTACAAAAAACATACATAATGAAAAACCCTAACCCTAAGCCATATTATACAATATTTTGCCGCTTTAGGGTTAGAACAAGTTACAACATGTCGGCCTAGAATTAGCACATGTCGGCGAGGGCAGGAAGAAAAGTTTATAGTACTTTCCTGATCAGTCACCACAAGCTAACAATATCCCACTTGGTGACTAATCAGGATCCACACTAAGAAACCTCCCACTTGGAGACTAATCCTGTAGCAATACTACTACCATATGAGGCTCCCACTGGATCGAACCACCCTGGACTCAGTTGTTCCTTTATTTTGTTCAGTCTAGAAGACCAACTGAAGCTGAACATGAGTTCAACTTCTCCCTTGTTACTACCTTTGTAAACATAGCTGCTGGATTGTCATCTGTATGTATGTTTTCCAGCTTTAACTGCCCATCATCCAAAATTGACTGAATGAAATGGTACCGCAACTGTATGTGTTTTGTCTTTGAGTGAAAAGCATAATTCTTCTCAAGATGAATGACACTTTGGCTATTTGTATGAAAAAAATTATCTGTCTGTGGATGTCCCAATTCTTCCATGAAGAATTAAAGCCATATCATCTCCTTGGCTGCCTCTGTAGCAGCAACATACTCTGCCTCTGTAGTGGATAAAGAAACCACCTTTTGTAGTCGAGAAATCCAACTCACTGTTGTCCCACCAATAGTAAATACATAGCTTGTAGTACTCTGCTTGCTATCTATATCTCCCACCAAATCTGAGTCAACATAGCCTTGTACAGTAGTAGTAGATCCCCCAAAGTGTAAACACTTACTAGATGTACCTCTCAAATATCTGAGAATCCATTTGACTGCATTCCAATTCTCAATACCAGGGTGACTCATATATCGGCTAATGACTCCCACTACTTGTGCAATATCTGGCCTAGTACATACCATAGCATACATTAAGCTCCCTACAACTAAAGCATAAGGTACCTTAGACATTTTAGCCTCCTCTTATGATGTCTTAGGACACATCTCCTTCATCAATTTCAAATGACCAGGCAAAGGTGTGCTAATAGCTTTGGCATTCTCCATAGAGAAACGTTGCAACACCTTCTCAATATAATCAGCCTGAGATAGAGACAACTTCCTATTTTTCCTATCTCTACAAATTTTCATACCAAGGATTTGTTTTTCTACCCCCAAATCCTTCATAGCAAATGAATGTGCTAATTGTTGTTTCAACCCCTTAATGTGATCCATGTTAGACCCAGCTACAAGCATATCATCAACATATAAACATAAAATAATGTAGCTGTCATCATCCAACCTCTTAAAATAAACACAATGGTCAGAATGACATCGACTGTATCCATGCTCATTCATAAAAGTGTCAAATTTAATATACCATTGCCGAGGTGCTTGCTTCAAGCCATATAAACTATTCTGCAATCTACAAACCAAATTCTCCTTAACCTTGACCTCAAATCCTTGTGGCTGGACCATATATATTTCTTCATCCAAATCACCATGAAGAAATGTTGTTTTAACATCAAGCTACTCTAAATGCAAATCTTCAGTAGCCACAATACTTAAAATAGTACGGATAGAAGTCATTTTAACAACTAGAGAAAATATCTCCTCAAAATCAATACCCTTTTTCTGTACAAATCCTTTTACAACTAACCTGGCTTTAAATCTTTTCTTACCTCCATCCTCTTCTTTCAGCCTGTAAACCCATTTATTTTGTAAAGCCCTTTTACCAATACGTAACTTGCATAAATCCCAAGTGTGATTTTTCAGCAAGGAGTCCATTTCCTCTGTCATTGCAGACTCCCATTGAATCTTTGTATCCACCTGCACAACTTCATTATAACATTCAGGTTCACCAACATCTGTTAACAAAATAGAATACAAAGATGGAGAAAATCTTTCTGGAGGTCTACTTAGCCTTGTTGATCATCTAACATTCACTGGGGTGTGTGGTATTTGTTGTTGTTGTTGTTGTTGTGGAGTATAAGGAACTATTGGAACTTCATCTTTTGGAGTATCATCCAGTACTACATAGTCATTTTCTTTCTTCTCATGCTGCTGCAATAGATCTTTGTACAATATTTTCTCATTGAATATGACATCCCTGCTTCTTACAATTTTATGATTTTCAAAATCCCAAAGCCTATAACCAAATTCATCAATACCATATCCAACAAATACACATTTCTTTGACTTAGCTTCCATGTTGGTTCTATTTTCAGAATCTATATGTGCAAAAGCTTCACAACTGAAGGTTTTGAGAAAAGAATAACTCACCTTCTTATCACTCCATGCTTCCTCTGGAATACCACAGTCCAAAGGAGTAGAGGGCCCTCTATTAATTAAATAAATAATAGTGTTTACAGCTTCTACCCACATGTTTAAGGGAAGCCTAGCATGCAACCTCATACTCCTTTCACACTCCATTATTGTCCTATTCATGCGTTCAACCACTCCATTTTCTTGTGGAGTCCTTGGTACAGTTTTCTACCTATGAATACCATTTGAGGAACTATAGTCTTCAAATTCTGTGCTGCAATACTCACCACCATTATCAGATCTGAGACATTTTAGCTTTTTACCAGTCTCATTCTCAACCAAGCATTTCCATTTCTTAAAAGTATGAAATACATCAAATTATGTCTAAGGAAATAAATCCATACTTTTCTTGTTGCATCATCTATAATTGTAACATAATACAGAGAGCCTCCAAGGGAAGATACTTGAGCTAGTCCCCATACATCTGTATGCACAAGCTCTAATCTCTCATTTTTCTTTTCCCTTCCACTCTTTACAAAACTAACTCTCTTTTGTTTTCCATAAACACAACTTTCACAGAAATCCATATTGACACATTTCAGACCAGGGAAAGCTTTCTTTGAATAAAGTAATTTCATACATTTTTCACTCATGTGCCCAAGTCTGTTGTGCCAAAGTGTTGTGTCAGAATCTACAGCAACAGTTTGATGTTCTTCCTGCTCAACTGCAGCCACTATTCATGAACATTCATTATCTTTTGAAACAATTAAAGTAGAAGGAACAGTATGACTTGTACAAAGATATAAGGTGCCTACTTTCACACATTTTGCTACTACTAACAAACCTTTTGAAACCTTCCAATTTCTATCATTAAAAGTAACTGTGCAACCCTCATCACCCAGTTGCCCTGTTGAAATTAAATTCCTACTCAACCTTGGAACATGTCTTACCTCTTGTAGTAGCCAATGATTCTCATTCTGCAACTTAATCTTAATTTTTCCCTTTCCAACTATCTGACAGGGTTCATTATCTCCCACATAAACAAGCCCAAAATCCCCTTGGACATAATCAAGAAAATAACCTCTATGGGGTGTAGCATGAAATGAAACCCCATAATCTAAAACTCGTGAATCATCAATACTTTCTAAAGAAAGAAGCAAGGCATCCTCTTCGGATTTATTACTTACCACATTTGCCTCCTTGTTACCTTCTTGTTTGTCTCCTTCTTTATTCTTCCAAGACCATCAATATTTCTTCTTATGACCTGGTTTTCCACAGTACCAAAAATCATTTGGCCCTTTGGATTTAGACCTCTTTCCCTTTGATTTTCCTCTTGATTTCCCATGATTTCCAGAATTGTTTCCTCTCTCATTGGTTCTACCTCTGCTTTGTGCGTTTAAGACACTACCTGATGTGAATCCACCTGAGCTTTTCCTACGAATTTCCTCAGTCAGAATAACATCAATAACATCATCAAATTTTAGGGTATTATAACTAGAAATAGAGTTACTAACAACCATTACCAAGCCATTCCAATTTTCAGGAAAATAACACAAAATCAAGAGAGCCCTGACTTCTTCATCAAAAATAACATTGACAAAAGTTAATTGAATGGTAACTATATTAAACTCATTTAAATGATCAGCAACTGACCTACCTTCCACCATTTTCATATTAAATAAACACTTCATGAGAAATACCTTATTTGAAGCGGAGGGCTTTTCATACTTCACTTGGGTTTTCATCAAATCTTTAGTCATCATTACTTGTGTAATATTGAATGCCACTGATTGTGCCAGGCATAATCAAATACTACCAAGGGCCTTTCTATCAAGAATAGCCCACTCCTCATCATAAGTGCTTGCCAGTTTCTTGGCTTTTCTTTCCAATGGTCACCATAGATCCTTCTGATAAAGATAGTCCTCCATTTGCATTTTCCATAACTAAAAATTTTTCCCATTAAACTTGTCAACCTTCAGCCTACCCTCATCTGCCATTGCTCCCACTCAACCATGAGACTCCCACTAAGCCGCGAGATCTTCCTATAGAGGATAACTGAAAAACAACCTTGCTCTGATACCACTTGTTAGGATTAACAAAACATAAATAACAATTACATGCAAATATAACCAATATCAGAACAACCATAAACCACACAGAAGAGAATAGTAGACACAAAGATTTAACGTGGTTCACCCAATCCCTGGGCTACATCCACCAACAACGAGTCCAATATTTTATTATCCGGTGATTACAACCTGATTACAATTTGCAATCCCTTACAGCTCAATTCCACTACAAGTACAAAAAACATACATAATGAAAAACCCTAACCCTAAGCCATATTATACAATATTTTTCCATTTTAGGGTTAGAACGAGTTACAACATGTCAGCCCAGAATTAGCACATGTTGGTGAGGGCAAGAAGAAAAGTGTACAGTACTTTCCTGATCAGACACCACAAGCTAACATAGAAGTCGTGTATGGTCTGTATTACAATATAAGATCAAATAGGACCCACACTACAAGGATATTGAAATAGATGTTGACTATCTAGCACAACTTCCCGATACAAATGCATACATTTCAAGCATGCTTCATACCATTAATGTCGAGAATGAACATATTATAGAACCGAACACTCTATCTATGAGTGTTGAAGATCAATTTGAAAATGAAGTAGCAAACTCATCATTGTTTATAGCTAAATTACCAAATAAATGTCATGAAATAGACACCATGAAATAGAAATCATCAAAGAAACCTTGCAAATTACAAATGATCGTGACACACCCGTTCCTTGGCCAGAACTTCACACATCTCCAATAAATGAATATAATACTGAGGGTCTTTTAGACATGGCTTTTCCCACACTCTTCCCAAATGGTATTGCATTACAATTGCAACCTTGATATCGACAAGTTGAGATGCATGAATATGTGGTGCACTTGATGAGATTTCATGATAATAGATTTAGATGTCATCCAAGTTTTTGATATTTTTCTTTGAATCTTATGATGCGACATTGTAGCCAAGGAATTTCCTCTATTTTTGTGAAAAAAAAAAACTGCAGAGGATTGTATACCCATAACCGTTGATAGTTTTCGCCTCCACTTACAAAAATTTCCCAACACACGGCTAGGTGAAGAATTGATACATTTTGTATCTTCTTTAAGGGGAACTCACTCATATTGGATCAAGCATCATGGTGAGATTTCAAACATGATCAACTAGATAGGACCCCCTACGCTTTTCTTCACATTGAGAACACACAATTACTAAATGGCCAGATTTACAACAACTATTTTCAAAAGGCATTTCATCTAGAATGAAGACAAACAAATCCCGAACAAATAACATTATTGATAGCCCACATACTACATCCCTATATTTGCATCAATAATTCACAATATTTTGTGAGGAAATAATAGATAAGTTCTTATGTGCAACTGATTATGAGTATAGATATGAATGGAAACATCGAGGATCAATACACATACATGGATTCATTTGGCTTCCCAATTCATCAAACATGGACAAACTTAACTGGGAGAACCATGTTTCTGTGGAAAGATAAAAGTCATTTTTTGATAAATATGTAAGTGCATGGAATCCTCGTAATCAATCTGAAAGAAAAAACATACGACATCATTCATCATATGAAGATCCTTGCTTGTTGAATACACTAGAGATATTCTCTAGAAATACACTTGATGACTATGAATATTTAATCAATCATGTCCAAAGGGATACACAATGTATTGAAGAAACATGCCTATGCAAATGAGGTTGAGAATTAGAGTGTTGCTACAAATCTCCTTGGACTGAATGTGCTAACTCTTCACTATCTTGTGATGACTCTGGAAAAAAAAACATATACCCCTACACGAAATGATGATAGGTTAAATGTATACATAGCCCAAAAATGATATCGATGTGGAGAGCTAATATGGATTGTCAACCAATTGTATCAAAAGAAAATGTTCTTAAATATATTGCAAAATGTGCATCTAAGGCAGAAAGGAAATTAGAGAGTTGCCTTGATATGCTAACACAAATATGCAAACAACAGGAACCAGAAGACCAAGCAGTAACAACATATCGCAAATTTATGGCTGAGATCATTGCAGATTGTGATATAGGTGCACAAGAGACATGCCATATGCCTCACAAATTGTCACTAGTTGTTTGCAGTCATTCATTTATGACTGTAAATGCTGGAAGAAAAGTACTCCATTGCATCAGAAGAAAACCATATAAACATGCATTGCAATTGAACTATCTACACTCCTACATACAACAACCCCCTGATATGGAATTGGTAACATTAATTGAATTTGATAGATCCTTCTCATTTTTGTCCAATTGCAAAGAGTGCAAGTGGAAATCTAGGAAACAAAATGCAATAATCAATGTCTTTTCTCGATTCTATACTATACTAAATGGGGATTCTAAACATTTTGAAATATTTTGTTGGAGTGAGCTACTTCTATACAAGCATTTTTGAACTATTTCTATAGATATTGGTCCAACTAAAGATAAGATTTTTACAAATTGGAAGCAACTCAATGTTCAAAATATCATGTCTAGCATATTGATTGCCTCAATCATATAGAGCTTAACCATGAAGAGGTTGATGACCTTGATAATGAGAATAATATACATAATACAACTCAAATGAATGAATGGGAATCACTATCACAAATGGGTTTTTCTTTTGGAGTAAATCCAGACATCCTTAAAATGCTTGGTAGACGTGACTTTGACAATATGAATAGATGGGTTGCTTGTAGTTCTATACCCACACATTTTCACAACACAACAGAAAAATTCATAAACACAAAAAAGTTGTCCCCACGAGACAAACAATCCACATTTGAGTTGAAAGACCCACCATATCCACTATCTCTCAAACAAAAAATAACACTTACCATTGTCAAACAACATTTTACTAATTGCTCTCGCGAGAAACCCTTGCACATTATTATACAAGGAACAACATGTACATAAAAATCTTAACTGATACATTGTATCAAAAACACACTTTGGATTTTAGCATCAAAGAAACAAAGCCCACTCCTAGTTGTTGCTCCTACAGGAATTTTCACATTCAACATACATGCTTCAACTATACATATTGCCCTCAAGATTCCAAAATGAGAAATGCAACTACTAAAGGGACAATCATTTCTTGTTTTTCAAGAAGACATGAGACATATAAAATACCTCCTTATTGATGAGATGAGCTTCATATGACCACAATTTTTGATTAAGGATAAAATAGTTTTTGAAGGGAGTCGTAACCCCGTACATTGAAGGAACTTAAAAGATAAAGCAATGATAGTTCCCAAAACAAAATAGATTGGCCAAAGCCTAAGAGGAACATACAACACCAAGACCAAAATTGAACCATTTCCAAAACACAACAAAAGATAACACATTGGAGATCAACTGCGGAAGGAAAGAGGGCTATCCATTCATCACCCTTTTATGGGACCGAAGGGTCATGTCAAATGAAGAGGAGGATCTTTTAGAATTTTTACCTTTGACAGTAACCCAACCATCTTCAACCTTAGCAGCCGCAACCTGCCAAGACAAAGGATCCAAAATTGAGGACCCAACACCCAACATAGAAACATCATCCAGCACTAGGCCAGCAGAAGCCCCAGCCAAAGAACCAACTGGAGGACTCACCGAACCAGAGCAGGAAGGACCCAAAGCACCTGCCTTACTAGCAACCCCAAACCCACCAGGAAGCTTCATATGACCATAGTTTCTATTGAAAATAGATACTAGATTGCGTGAAGCTTTCCCCCATAAACAATACTTATGTTCGATGGAACGTCTATCATTATTGTGGGTGACTTTGCACAATTACCACCTGTTATGGACAAACCGATCTATGCATCACACTCAAATGCCAAATTCCTATGGGACCAATTCACTACAATTTTTACATTGGAAATAATATTTCGTCAGCAAGGTGACACTCAAACTCAAATTGACTTTCATCCAATATTACAAAACATTCGAAATGTAGAACCAACAAAACAAGATTGGGAATTACTAATGAAATGCACAAAGAAATCCCTATGTCTTGAAGAACAAAATAAATTCAACCAATCAATGCATCTATACTCTACAAGTGATTTGGTGAATGTCCACAACAGAAAAATGTTGCAACTACTACATTTTCCTATTGCTCTTTGTATTGCAGTAAAAACACACATAAAGTCAAACACTGATACTGACATTGACCAATTACCACAAGAACTTTTGTTATGTAAAGGAAAAAGAACAATGTTAACAACAAACCTATGGACACAAACATGGCCAGTTAATGGATCTCTTGGTGAAGTACTACATATTGTGTACATAGTTGGCATGAAACCCCTAGAATTACCTCTCTACGTGGTTGTTAGATTTGATAATTATGATGGCCCACCTTGGAACTAAGATGACCCAAAAAGTATACCTATTAAACAAATATCCCTAGGAAACCATAGGCAAATACCACTATCTATTGCATGGGTGATCACTATACATAAATCTCATGGACTAACACTCTCCAAAGCAATAATTGATATATGTAGAATAGAAAGATAAGGATTGACGTTTACAACCATATCAAGAGTTTAAAAAATGAACGACCTTTGTATACAACCACCATTCTCCTTTGATCGATACTCAAGAATGAAAAATAATCAATACACAATTATTAGGAAAAAGGATGAGTCCCGACTCCAGCAGCTCTCAATATAGTGAGAAAAGGTACGTATTTCCCTTATGTCCTACTAATTTCCATTTTGCATATATTGTTGATTCTGATTTGTAAAATACTATGTCAACTACTATCGCTAAAAATATTCTATTTTCCAACTTATAATGACTTGCAGATAAATTCCTATCGGCGTATCCCTTGCACCTCCTTTGGGTGCAAGTGCTAGCCATATCACAATGAACACCGTCATAATGAATAATGATCATCAATGATAGAAGTAAAACATGCACATAAGGGATCAAAACCAACCTTACACTGCGCTTATAAATTACCTAAGAACAAAAGGTATTAGCAAGACGATTCAACCATAACACTATTATCAATCACATTCATTTAAGTACTTGAAAACAAATATACTCTAAGTGAGGGAACATAGAGAACATGCAAGCACCAAAATACATTAAGAGATCTCCAAACTTCAATGACAACTCTATTATCCTGGTAGCTCTTAAGCAAAAATCTCAAATATTGTCCTTGCAAATGTGAAGTGAGGCCTTTATATAGGTCTCATATTACAATGGGTGGCCCAAATTGAAACAAAACCAATGACCCATATTTTTTTGCCTCATCCCTAATTAGGGTTAGGGCATGAAAAGAGAATCTACAATGAATAAACAGGTCCACACAAACCAATCAGAAGAAGGGTGTCCACTTAGTGGGAGAGAATTCAAATTTGACGCATTATGAGGAAAGATGCCCACTAAGCATTGAATGGTTGTCTTCCTTGAATATATAATTCTCGGTTCCCTTCATTGAATGCAATGAATTTTGACTTGGAGACCTTTGATTAGCTGGTGGAGATGACTAGTTGTCCTGTTAACGTGTTGGGTGCCATGTAGGCTCGGTTATTTTCTAACTACATCATTTTGTAACCCAGATCCAACTTCAATTACTTCTTTTGAAATTATCTCCCTTTGACCATTTTCTTTCTTCCATGTGCCTACTTCAGAATTCATCTTCATGAAATGGATTGGACTCTCTCATTGATGATTCTGTCATTCTAGAATTTCTTCACATAGAACTATCTTGGCTATGGTCATGGATTTCCATAGGAAATTCAAGATGTTACATTCTTCCTTGTACTATTGTACTTGAACTTTGATCTTTGAGGTTTCAAACCTTAAACTAGATTGCTTGAAACTTGGAAATGAAATTATGGGACTTGAATGTCTTCCTTGAACTTCTGGAATTGGAATTATTCCTCATGCAAAATAAAATATTTGATGTAAGATCATGCAAGGAATTAACTAAAGACATTTCTACATCTCATTCCAAACTTGGAATAAAATTTAAACTCTTGGAATCCTAAAAATTTACTATAAAACTTCTCTCTTGAAAGAAACTTTCTCTCTACAGAATTCCTTTCTCCAAAAGTCTCATGCCTCTTTCTTGAATTCTTCCAATTCATTTTGAATTCTCTTCAAATTCTCCCATCCCTTTCTAATTTCTCCAATTCGCTCAGAATTACTTCTCTTCAAGAATTCATGATTTTCTCTCTCGAAAAATCGTCACACCTCTTTCCCTCTCTAAAATTCTCATGTTTTAGACTTGTTTCTTTAACTTTCAATGTGCGAATCAATATTTGGTTTGATCTTGACTCTAAGCGGATTTTGAATATAGCTAAGGATTCCGTACTTGACCAATTTCAAATCAACCTCTTGTAATTTCCTCTGTGGTGCTAATTGGAGATGGGTGTATATTTCCAACACTTAGATGAATTTTCTTCTTTTTCAATTTTTATTAAATCAATCTTTACAATATCACCTTGGGCATAAATCAAATGTTTAGGATAATTTTGAATACTTCAAAATTTCTTTCCAATGAATTCTTCTCCCTGGGCATGAATTAGATGAGGTGATGGAAATTTTTCATTTGGAAGAATTTTAACACGTTCACACAATACCATGTTCTTGGCGCAACTAAGGTTTATAGACAGATTTTATCCCTTTTGAAATTTTATTGGCTAGTGGTAATTTGTGCCTAAGGTGCATTTGAGCACCGGTGAAGGAATTTTTAACACTTAGTCTTTTTTTGCATTTCTCACTTTCCTTCCAACTTGGGCACATATGAGCCTCAATGAAGGATTTTGAGACCTTGGAGAAATTCCTTGGCAATCCTTGACTTAAGCTCTTTGGCACAAATTATACCCACTTAAATATTTTGCAATTTAGGCGAGTTTCCTTACCATCTTGAAATTTGTGCTCATGGTTGCACTTTGGCCTTGGAGGAAGATTTTTCATGTTTTGGAGGAATTTCTTGACCACCATTGATTTTTCCTCAAATTGCATCTAAGCACCTATGAAGGATTTTTTTAGCACTTTTAAACATTTCCTTCACAAGTGGTGATTTTCACCTAGGGCGAACATGAGCACTTGTCAAGGATTTTTGCAACACTTCACCGATCTTTGCCCTTTTTCACTCAATTTCCACTTTGGATGCACTTGAGGGGATATCATGGAATTTTCTTATACTTAGCCAATTTTTCAACTTTTCTTGTTCTCTTCAACTTGGGTGCATATTGGATATGGAGAAGGAATTTCCCAACATGCAACCATTTTTTCAACTTTCCTTATTATCTTCAACTTGGGCGCATATTAGACATGGAGGAGGAATTTTCCAAGACTTCATCATTTTTCCATGTCTTATTTTCTTAAACTTGGGCACATTTTGGCACTTGTGGAGGATTTCTTCAGCTCAAGGAAATTCCTTGACTTAGTGGGTTGGGCGCATTTGGAGCCTGGTGGAGAAATTTCTTCAACTCAAGGAAATTCCTTGACTTAGTGGACTTTTCCCTCTTGGACACATTTGGAGCCTCGTGGAGGAATTTTTTCAACTCAAGAAAATTCCTTGACTTAGTGGAATTTTCCCTCTTGGGCACTTTTGGAGCTTGATGGAGGAATTTCTTCAAGTCAAGGAAATTTCTTGACTTAGTGGAATTTGTCCTCTTAGGCGCATTTGGAGCTTGGTGGAGGAATTTCTTCAACTCAAGGAAATTCCTTGACTTAGTGGAATTTGACCTCTTGGGTGCATTTGGAGCCTGATGGAGGAATTTCTTCAACTCAAGGAAATTCTTTGACTTATTCATTGTTTTACATTTCTTCCTCCCTTTTGACCCATACTTAGCCAGTTCCTCAAATTTTCATTTTGAGTATCCATGATCAATAATTCTTTGTACTCTATGCTTTTCATTCCTTTTCAGTGATATTTCCAGACTTAGAAAGTTTCTAAGCTATTCTCTTCTAGATACTTTTTCATGTCTTTTCACTTTCTCCAGTGCTTTTCCAATGCCTTTTAGACTCTTTTTTCTATTTGTACTCATCAATTGCCTGAAATGACCTCCTAAAAATAGATTTACTATAAATAGTAAGTTCATTCAATTGTGAAATTAGAGAAATTTGGGACTTACTAAAAATAGGTATTTATAAAAAAATAGGAACTTCACCAATAGACTTAAAATTTCATTAGTTCATTCTTCAAAAGATTTTCAACTCTATGCTTCACTCGAATTCACAATTCTCAATCAAAAAAGTCCTCAAAACTAAAACCCTAAAGAGCGAGAAACAACTCTCCATCCTACACTTGACCAATTTCATCACCTCTCATTTGGAACACGAGGGAATTTAGGGTACTGACACTAGAACTACTAAGAACCAAAGCCAAAAAGGGCCAAGTGAACCAAAAAGTATGGGGTCCCCATTTGCAACGAGGCGATTTTTGAAAAGGTCACAACATGACGTTTTGTTAATAAGTTAAAACTAATGAAACCTAATTAAAATGAACTAAGATAAATTCGATGACTCTCTCATGTCTTGAGTTCTTGCAAAGGATAAAGATGAGTTGGGAAGACTTGGTCATTTGTTGGGCATTGATTTTACATGATCAAGTCTCCTCATCTATATGAGAGGACTACTTGGTTCTGCATGAACCATCCCTTTTAGCTACGCAATTACACTCCCCGCTCTTTTTCTCTAACATCTAACCCTATAGAGTTGAATAGTACCTAGAATATGTCCATCCCTTTGTTAGTGTGGAGTATTAGATTGTCATATGATTTCCTTTTAAGATGAACCATGTATGTATGTCTTACTTTGGGCTTGGATGTCTTGTAATTTCATGTATGATGTTATATATATTTAGAATACTTGTATAAGTGATTTATGTATTGTCTTGTACAGATTGATTTGGCAATTGATATATATGGTATTTCTTCCCACTAGGAATTCTTACTCTTTGATCATGTATGATGTACATATATTTTTTGTATAGCATGTGTAAGCCTATATGCTCAAGTGTACTCATTGTTTAAGTGTATGGGCCACGTGACTATCTCCATGAACACATTGGAGTGGGCCTTTGGGTTCCACATATAATCACCTATAATAAAGTTTGATCTCTATTCCTCATCCCACTTTAGATCTCCAATCTCTATCTAATCAACTTCGAGTGGCATTCTTCTAGAGCCATGAAATTAATGGAGAAACAATAAGAGCTAGCATCATTAGTCCTTATATTTTTCCTCCAATGGCTTTATCTATAATCTCAATAGGTGGACTTCCTTCAATTGTTTGACTATTTCTATGTCATCATTGGCACCTAACGATTTTTTTAGGTTTTGGATATAGATTAGGGTTTCAATGGTTTCAAAGACAACTGCATTTTTTTCCCACTCTAAGGTCTTTTTGAAAAGAAATTGTGAAGGTTAAGGTTAGCCCAAGAAGATCAAAGGCTTAATACAAAGCCTTCACCAACCAAAAACAAAAAGGTTTCGCTTCAAATAAAACAACGCTGCAGAGCAGTGAAGTTCTTGCCAACATTTTGACAAGATTGTTTAAACTTTAGAAAAGAGCTTGGGAGTGTTAAACCTTTTTTAGTTAACTATACAATGAAATGTTGATAGAGTTTGGAAATTATACTTTGAACTCTTAAAATGTTTAAGTTTTTGAAATGTTAATGTGTTGCTTTTATATTTAACATTTTTGTTAAAGGAAAGCAAAAGTTTGTTTTCTAATTTATTTTATGTATGAATTATATATGAAAAGAGTTGAAACATGTAGAGTTGCTTTGAATGTAGAGGAGGGTTAGTACAATAGATTCTTGAACAATAAGGTATAATAAGCACTTGTCATTTGAAATGTGTGCGGTCTTTAAGAATGAGAGCGAATAAAGTTTGGATTTGAAATATGTATTATTTTCAATAATAACAACAAAGTAGTTGCATTACCAATATCACAATATGGTTATAATTACACTGAGAGGCATCTATACAATCATAGCACAAGCCAATATACCAATACAAACATATTAGATTTAAATAGAATGATTTAATATATGTATACTAATCTTTTAAATTATTTAAATATGGAGGGCAATGATGCCATATTGATTTAGATTTAATTTATTTTATCATTTTTAAGTTAATATGATTTAGATTTAATTTAGTTAATATTGTTTTTAGTATTTTATTTGCTTTTAGATTTATTTGTTAAATATTGTATTTTAGTCTGTAATAATTGGTTTACAAATAATAGGTCTACTAAGGTTAGAAATTATTTCTTAAATATGGAGGGAAATGCCGCCATATTAATGAACATTTTAATATTTTAAATTTGATCATTTTTTATATTAAGTTTGCTAATGAAGTTATTTTATTTTAGTGATTTAAATTTCTCATCAAATGAAATTGGTGTACTAATCTTCAAAATATTGGTGTTTACTAATATGGCGGACAATGCCGCCATATTAATAAACACTTTAATATATTATTTTTCTTGAATTTTTATATTAATCTTACTATTAGGAATATTGTACACTATATGTTGTTTTAGGATTATGATTAATTGACAATTTTAAATTTTTATTTTTGTGTAATGATACATAAGGCATACAAAATGGAGGACATAATTGGCATGAAGGTTGAAGTATGCAATGACGAGGAGGGATTTCAAGGAGCTTGGTTTGAAGGCATAGTGATTGATATTGTAGAAAATAGTGAAAAATCAAAATATTATGTACAATATGATCACTTCATAACAAATGAATGGAGTCGAAAACCCCTTGTAGAGAAAATATTTTTAGAATACATCAGACCCACTCCACCACTGCTTAGGTTGCCTCGCTATATTCCACTTGGATATGTAGTTGATGCACTAGATAGTGGTTGTTGGTGGAGGGGTGTGATACTCGATAAATTTCTTTCACCTCTTAGTGGTGAAGAATTTTTTGAAATATACTTCCTTGATATTCGTACTTTGAAATCGTATTCACGGTCCAAATTACATCAAGGGAAAGAATGGATAAGAGGTGAATGGAGAACAACACGATGGGATTGAGTATTTGTGTATTGTTTTTTTGTTTTGAGGTCCACTGTCTTAGAGGAGATCACATGTTTTTGGGTATAATTGGTTTTGTGTTGTAAATGAGAGATCAATACTTTTTGGTTTTTCTCAATATGGCCTTTTAGACAATATCATAACACTAAATTGATCTCATTGCATCTATGTAATCATTGTTTTTATAAAATATTCATTTTCATGTTGTTGTACAATATTTTGGCTCTCATTGTCTCCATACGTTTTTATAATTGTTATAATTTTTTTTGCTCTCATTGTCTTTAATTGTTGTTATAAATATATATATTTTAATATATTTTCATTATCTCCAAAGCAATGCAACCATTTATACTTTTTTGGAATATATATACACAAATTTTCAGTATATTTGAATTCTTATGTCGAGACAATGTCAGTACATGTATATATACAATTATACAAATTCATATTGAACACTCATTCTTTCTAAAGACCACAATACTGTTAGATATTGACTGTATGAACTTAATTTATGTTTCTAACTTTACTGTTATTTCATAGTAGATATGGTGAGACCAAGTTTGAAGTTTGAATCACGGGAGGAAAGAAGAGAATATCAAAGACAATATCGAAGAGTGTCGTAGACGACAATAAGAACAAATGACAAAAAGTCAAAGAGAACAACATAGAATAAGATGCAATGAAGTTGATAGACAAAGGTCTGGTAGAAGAAGGGTAGAAGTAATAGTGGAACAATTGGAAATTGAAAATTGAGATGAAACAAATATATTATTAATTGTTCTCCTACATTATGTGCAAATTTTCCTCAATGATTATTAAGCAAATTATATCATATTGTGATACCCATAATTGGATTAATTAAAACAAAATTACACAAATTCATACATACTATTCCACTATAACTAACATGTAAAGTTTCAAATTATCAATGCAACCTGATTACCTCATTGTTTTTTATTTCTTATGATTTTTAAAATGATTTTGTTGACATTTCATCATACTAAGTCAACTAATATCTTATTTTAAGTGGACCTTCACTAATTGTGTTGTAGTATGTATTAGTAAAGATTATTGATTTCAATTTTATTTTTTTATCGTAGATTATCTATACATTTATTCTAATGATTTCTATATACTAATGTTTGTTTAAAAATTTATAGCATACAATTTGAGCTATGGATTTCTCTGATAGAGAGCCCAACATCATTGTGACAAGTCCAGCTACTTCTGTGGCCTCGAATGATTTCTTTGAAACTGATGTGGAGAAATGTGCAAGAATAATTGTAGTTGTGCACACATATGATCAAAGTTGTTGAGCACACAACGTTATCGATTGACTATGTTGAAGAACTAGAAATATTGAAGATGAAAGATGTTGTGAAATTTTTGCGTGAGACATTTGCAAAAGTAGATGCATTTCCATCAATGATGAAAGAATTATATCATGATCATTGTGCAAATAAAGGCCACAATACCAATTTCATCATTGAAGATTATGTAATGTACTTACATCATTACGAAGAACTGTTTTACATATAGTTAGTTCTTATTTTAACTTTGATACATCTTACTTAATCTAAATAGTTGACTGAGACTTATATTTCCCCTTTCATCTATGTAAGTTTGTTGAATAACAAGAGAAAAATAAATTGTTTTAAATATTGAAGTGATGTGTACTACTATACTTTAACTTCTGGCAACAGTTTTTGTTCAACTCTTCATTTGTAATATTAATGCCTTTCTAAAATGTGTACCATTAAAAGAATTCTTAAAATGGATGTGCTAGAAATATATGTGAAAAATTAATAACAATGGACATGTCGTGCAAATATGTGAGACACTAAATGTGTCTCAAACCCATATCCTAATTCTAAGCATAGTCTTAGCCATAGTATACATCCTAAGCGTAACCATTATTTCAATAACATTAACACAAAT